>QEPC01003612.1:1834310-1947844 GCA_003113815.1 Sphenodon punctatus
GTAGAACGCGGCGGCCTGGCTTTTTCGGGGACGGGCCATCAGGAGCACATAACACCAGTGCTCCGGACTCTGCACTGGTTGCCAGTAGCGTGCCGAGCCAGGTTCAAGGTTTTAGTATTGATCTATAAGGCCCTTCACAGTCTGGGCCCCTCGTATCTCAGGGAGCGCCTCGCCCTCCGTGCCCCAGAGCGGCTCCTTCAGTCTGCCGGAGGTGCCTTCTTGGAGGTCCCCCATGTTAAGCGGGGGGCCAAAATGGAGAGGGCATTCTCGGCGGTCGGGCCGTGCCTTTGGAACTCCCTCCTGGAGGAAGCTCACCTGGCCCCAAGCCTTTTAACATTCCGGCGAAATTGTAAAACCTGGCTGTTCGCCCAGGCCTTTGGGTAGGGGTTTTATTCCCCTTCATCCTTATTTATTGTTTTATTTTGTTGTTGTTCCCTAGTCCTGGTTGGTACTTTTTAAGTGTTTTAATGTATTTTATAGATTGGTTTTATATTTGTATTTTATTTTTATTGTAAGCCGCCCCAAGCTGTTTTAGGAGGGGTGGGGTAAAAATCCAATAAATAAATAAAAATAATAATAATAAAATAATAATAATAATAATAAATTCCCTCTCTCACACACACACACACAATTTTTTAATGGGCACAGCTAGGGGGCAGGTCCGTGTGCTCTGTGTGGGATGGCTGTGGACCACCCATGTGTATCAGGTGAGTGGGGGGGGGATTCAAATGGGCCAGAAATAGGTGTGTGCCCCTACCCACACACTGTCCACTCTGAGGTACGGGAGGAAGGGAAGGAAAGGGAGACTCGCCCACTTCCACCTTGCGCAAGGAACCACACCTAGAGAATAACCCTCAGGATTGTAAGGTGGCTTTTGATCCTTCAAAAGGATCCTGCCGAGAGCATTGTAGGGTGTTGGTAACCTAACCACGGGTGGTGCCACAATAACCACTCCACAAAAACAAGCACACCATCAGTAGTGCTGAACAGTGCACGGAGTGATAGGGAAAAGGTCACTCAAAACCCCAGGAAGCACAGGGAAAAGAAGGTCAGTAATACTACAAGCAAAAGGGCAAGATAAGGGGGCAGAAAGATCTACACGCTCACAACCACACACTCTCTCATTTGCACTCGACTCATCAACACGCACACAAATAGACTCTAATAAACTCCAGAGCAAACTCTACTCCACGCGAACAGCAAGAGGGCCAGTCTCTCAAGTAGTAGCACTGTTTATCGGCAATGAGCATTGCAACCCCAGGCTTCTCCTTTTGTTCCCTAAGCCCAGCCCTGATGCAGTACCTGCTGGTGCAGGTGCTCTGAGTACCTTGACGGCTCCAGTCCTGTGCACCTGTGCCCAGCATTGCTAGAGACACTGCAAGGGTTTCCCTGTGCTCTTCTCCCAGCCACCGCTGGGTCCAGAGGGCCACGGCTTAGTGCAGCTTTGCCCAGGGTTTCGTGGGAACTTCCTTGGTTCTCCGGGGGGCTGGAGGAGCTCCCCGTATCATTCCGGGTGACTGCCCACGTGCTTGGGACCTGCTGCTTCCTACCCTGATCTCGGTAGGCACACCACCAGGCCCTGACACACCTGCCCCTGCACAGAGCATCCCGGATTTTTCCCCAATACTCCATGAGTGGGCCTGGGTGGGAAGTGCGTGGGTCACAGGAGCGCACCGCCCACGCTGCCCTCAGATGGGCGTGTGGAATGGGTAGACCTGTGGGAGTTCATCTTGTCTAAAAACGGCCACACGCACGCATACTCTTTAATGTCTTCCTCACTTTAGTCAGAACTATAATTCTCCACTCTGAGCTGAAGAATTGTTATTTTCTGAAGAAATTGCAATTATTAATAAACAAACAAACCCCCATGTGCTCAAACACTGGCCTCTTGACATTTCTACTTATCCATCTCCTTATGATAATCCAGCCAAACGGAATTGCATATGATTTTTCAGGTTATTTAAAAATAAAGTAGAAAGAGGCCCCTACCTGTGCACACGCTAGAGTCCACATTATCTAGGATATCTCTTCTTTATTCTATTAAGTATTTCACAGCACAGATACAAAGTACTGCTAAATAAATAATATAAGTAATGGGTACAATTGGGAGATACATGTATTTATGAAACTTGGTGTGAAGCCCTACAGGGGCTATGGCCCCGCACAGGGAGTGTCTCAGGCAGTGCCAGGGTGGTAATTTACTCAGGCAGAGCGATCAGGCCCCTGACCCTGTTCCTTATCTGGGCTGGGGTCCCGAGTTGGGAATTCCCAGCTGGCCTGTAGGTGGCCCTCAGACTCTCCTGTCCTCTCCCTGGGATGGCCTCTGCTGTTCCCCGGGAGCTCTGTGGGCTGTCTGGGCTGAAAGACCTGGGCAGATGGAGTCAGGTGAAAGGAAGCACGAGGGAGCGCAGTCGCCTCCTTCGCCTCCTCCTCTCTCGGCCCCGAATTCAGGGCTCTGGGGGCTCTTGAACCAGGCACACTTTGAAGCTCTGCCCCCTTCCATCTGGGGCCTCCCTGGCCCAGAGGCAACCAAGTGCAGTCTGATGACATCATTAGGGAGCACCTCAGGCACGTCCCATGTGGTGAGGTATCCTGTGGCCGGCCCAAGCAGGAGCCTATTAAATGGGGTTCAGCTGGCCCGGCAGGGGTGAGTCTTCACACTTGGTTTACTATTGGAGAAAAGGATTAAAAACTAAGTGATTAAAGTTGCATTCATTGATTCACTTGGGATATTACAGCATTGGTGGTGGCTTCAATACACATGGCTCTTCCTTATTCTTGCAGTGATAAGTTAGGGCATGGGTTGGGAACCTCAAGCCTGGGGGCCAATGGCAGTCCATGGCTAGTTTTTATTTTGCTCATTTCCAGTTCCTACCCCCAAACACTGAGAGACTAAGCTCAGGGTAAGGAAGTAGAGATAAAGGCATGAACGAACATAAGGAAAGGGAACAGATCCATGGCACACATCTATGATCTGGACCTTCCTTTTCCTTAGTGCACCTCTTAAGTATCCCTGCCCACAACGTCTGTGTGGCCCTTAGAGCTTGTCCTAATTTTCAAAGCAGCCCATGGGAGAAGAAAGGTTCCTTACCCCTGCATGAGGGTATCACGAAGTACGTCCGTTCTCCGACTTGACAATACCCCAAACTGCCCGGTTGTGGTTCCTTGTGTGCATGCCTTCATCTCTGCTTCCTTAGCCTAAGTTCAATTTTTCAGTGCTTGGGGGTAGGAACTGGATCCAAGGGCCAGATCCGGGAACTGGAAAGGGGCCACATAAAAACGTGTGTCACAGGCTGCAAAACAGATCCACTGCGTGTGCATGCATGGATGCCGCCCGTGTGACTGCCACGGTGGGTTTGCAGGCACGCTCCCATGACCCACCCATCTCCCGCCAGCAAAAAGGCAGGTTGCTCCATGCGTGTACGTGGGTGTGCACCTGTCTGCACCCCCGCACCCATAGCCCTCACACACACCACACACCACACAATGAACCCCGCCCATTTTAAAAGGGCCTTAGTTTCTGGTTAATTAAGGTGTGTTTTGGGGGATGGGGCTTGCCTTGCATAGGCCATATAATAACTGAAGCAGGTAAGCAAGAAACTCTTATGCAAGCTGGTTTCACTCTACTGAAACCGCTCTTGCTAAGATCACCAACGGTCTTCTTGTGGCTAAATCCAACCGCCTCTACTCTATTCTTGTTCTCCTTGATCTCTGTTCTGCCTTCGACAATGTTGACCACTTGCTCCTGCTTGAATCGCTTCACTGCCTGGGATTCCGGGACTCTGTCCTCGACTGGTTCTCCTCCTACCTTTCTGACCGCTCCTTTAATGTTTCTCTTCCTAACTTCTCCCCCTCCTCCTCCCTGCCCCTCTTAATCGGGGTTCCCCAAGACTCTGTCCTTGGTCCTCTCCCCTTCTCTATCTACACCCAGTCCCTAGGTAAACTCATTGCTTCCCACGGTTTCCAATACCACCTATCTCCTCCAGGCCAGTCTCTCAGTGCACCCCCTCCAGAAGAGGAATGGACCAGTTAGAATGGTCCGCCCTCGGAGGCTGATGGAACCTCAGTGGTTCCAAGAGGTCCTGAGGGAGTTAACCTAGGACCTGGATGGTCACTCTGTCGATGAGCTGGTCCAGCATTGGAACAGCTTGCTGGAGGAGGCCATTGACAGGGTGGCTCCAAGATGCCTTCTGCCTCTGTCTCATCACCGCAGGGCCCCTTGGTTTACTGAGGGGCTGTGGTGTATGAAGCGAGTAGGCAGGAGGCTGAAGCGATGCTGGCATCAGACTCGATATGACTCCAACCGACTTCTCCATAGGGCCCATTTGCAGTCCTATGTTGAGGCTGTGAGGGCAGCAAGGAAGGAGTTCCTTGCTGTCCTCATAGCATCTACCAACCTGTCTCTAACCTTCCCTTTTTAGGGAAGGTTATTGAGTGGGCGGTGGCGATCCAGCTCCAGGCACATCTAGATAGCATTGGTTTCTTGGACCATTTTCAATCTGGGTTCCGCCCCGACTATGGCACCGAGATGGAGTTGGTGGCCTTGGTCGGCGATCTCATCCGGGAGATGGATGCAGGATGTTCAACATTTCTCATCCTGCTAGATCTCTTGGCTGCGTTTGACACCGTGGACCATGGGCTGCTGTTGAGACGGCTGCGTGACGTGGGGGGTCTGGACGGGACTGTTCTTGAATGGTTCCGCTCATTCCTCACAGGGAGAAGCCAGTGGGTACCCGCGCTTTATCCTGCGGCATTCTGCAGGGTTCCATTCTGTCTCCATTGCTATTTAATGTATATATGCAGCCCTTGGGGGCGGTCGTAAGAGGGTTCGGGGTGGGATGTCACCAATATGCTGATGATACACAGCTGTACCTATCTTTTTCATCTGACGCAGACCCTGCTGTCTCGTTGCTATTCCAGTGTTGGAGGCCGTGGCGGACTGGATGTGGCAGAGCAGACTGAAGCTCAATCCTGATAAGATGGAGGTGATGTTGGTGGGGAGAGCGAGGGAAGTGTCGGCCCCCCTGATTGGGGCCCCCCTCCACCCTTATTTATTGTATTAATGACTTTATGTTCCCTAGTTGTGTTTTAATGGTTTGTAATTTTATAAGTATTTTAAAATGTTTTATAATTGTATTTTTATTTTGAGATTGTTAGCCACCCCGAGCTGTTTCAGGAGGGGCGGGATATAAATTTGATTAAATAAATAAATAAAATAAATGTACGCTGATGACACTCAACTCTATCTCTCCACTCCTTCCCTCTCCCCCTCTGTCCTAGCTCGTCTCAGCAACTGTCTTTCTGATATCTCCGCCTGGATGTCTCAACGCCAACTGAAACTGAACATGGCGAAAACTGAACTCCTTATCTTTCCTCCCAATCCTTCCTCTCCCTCTTCCCTGTCAATTACCATTGACGGGGTTTCCATCCTCCCTGTCCCCCAAGCCCATAGCTTGGGCTTCACCTTCGACTCGCTCCTCACCTTCAAATTCTACATTGACTCTGTGGTCAAATCCTGCCGCTTCTCCCTCCACAACATTGCTAAGATCTGCCCTTTTCTGTCTGTCTCCTCTGCCAAAACTCTCATCCACGCCCTAGTTATGTCACGCCTTGACTATTGTAACCTCCTCCTCGCTGGCCTTCCCCGCCTTCACCTTGCTTCCCTCATCTCTGTTCAAAACTCCGCTGCCAGGATTATGCATCTAGCCCGTCGCTTTGACCATGTGCAGCCTCTCCTCTCCTCCCTCCACTGGCTCCCCCTTCCTGAGTGTATTCTGCACAAGCTCCTCGTCTTCACCTACAAAGCCCTTCACAACCTTGCTCCCCCCTACCTCTCTGCCCTGATCACCTTCCAAACCCCTGTTTGAGCACTCTGCTCCTCTTCCATCCCCTCCCTCACCCTTCCACGCCTCCCCTGCTCCCCCAACCCCCNTTCGTCCGCCTTGCCCCCCCCCCCACACACACCTTCAAGTCCCTTCTCAAAACTCACCTCTTCCGCTCTGCCTTTCCTAGCTTCTGCTAATCATCCCCACCCAGGATTATCCCCTATTATCTGCAAACTCCCATTTACTGTAATCAAGCCAAGAACGTGCACCTGAGTTCTTGCAGCCTCGTGAATGTTGCATCCCTTGTCTCTCCCTCTGTTCCCCCTTCCCTGCCTCCCCTCCCCTTGTCTTTAGATTGTAACTCTCGGGCAGGGACCGTATCTATTTTATTCTCTGTAAAGCATCAGGTACACTTCTGCGCTATATATAAATGCTAATAAAATAAATAATAATAATAATAATAATAATACAGTTTTAAGCATATTATTCTCAAGGGCTGCAGTCCTGAACACTTCAATTACTAGAGCCCCATTCTCTGCCAGCACAAGTGTTTCTTAGAATGTCAGGAAAGGAATTGCTAGCTCTTAAGAAAAATACATAGAGAATGTTTGGGTGAATTCACACATAACATAAAATCAGAGTTTGTATGTTTTAAAATCTGATTTCCAATTCTCACTTTTGCCCCAATTATCATGTGCACACACACATGGTAATTGGGGTTTGGTAATAATTGGCATGATCTTGAGTTGGGACACGTGCCCGGAAACTATCCCATCGTGCAAAGTGTGATTTGACTCTTCCCCCATCCACACACTTCTTGTGTGTCATTTCCCCTCAACTTGGTTGTTGCCATTTTGATTTGATTTCTTTTTCTATGATCCTCAGAGGTCTCAGAAAACCAGAATGATGTGCGGACGTAAAATAAAATCAGATGTTATATTCGCCCCACTTTGGAGGAATGGATTGAAAGCGGAAGCCAGACCTGGGGATAAACCAGGCACAAAAAGTGCGACCATGCTCACAGGTAATATCTAAATCCAGCTTAAGCAGTTAAAAATCGGATTTTATGTTATGTGTGAGTTCATCCTTTGTTTTTTAAATATATATTACAAAACCAAGCATTCTTGCAGACGCTTATAAGAAGCCAAAGCTGATTAGAATCTGAGTCCTGGATGCTTCCTTGTTCTTTACATACTGTAATTCATTTTCTTTGCTGCAGAAAAACACTTCAAAAGCTAGAACCATCCAGTCAGCAGAGGGGGCTCTAACACTGGCTAAAGACTATTTGAAACGTGGTCCCTTTGTTCTGTGGAAACTATTTTAAAAAGTAGTTCATTTTGTACCATATTTAACAAAGAGACTAGTCGAACCATCAGAAAAGAGAGAGAAATGACAAGCAGCAGCGTGCAATAAGTAACAGAAATAGCTTTTTCAGTCATTAAGTACTTTCCCAAATGGCTGCAGCATGCGTTTTTGTGAAATGCTCTGTGGCTTTTCTTCAGCTTTACAACTTGGCTCATTTGCTGAGATTGCACTCTTCCACATTGGAGGCTGGAGCCTGGAAATCCTTTCCTGAACACGTTTGTTTCTCCCCTGTGCCCCACCCTGAAAACCTAACTCTTCTGTCAAGGCTTTTCCTACCTCCTCATCTCCACAGACTGCTCACTGATGATTCTTTTAGGGTGCTTCCATTTGTGGTACCCTTCCCCCCTGTAGTTAAACTAGTAAGTAAGTAAGTAAGTTTATTGAGCGGCTCTAGCTTCCCGCCATGGCCACATAGATCAAAACTAAAACATATCAACATTTATTGCCTTACACCAGGCAAGGCAAAACAAAGCAAAACTTAAAAGAAATACAAAACTTTACAAGCAAATATGCAGAGCATACATAACATAAAAGTCATTGCCTCCAACAGAGGGCTAACAATTCAGAATCCAGCATAATATAATAAACATAACCAAGCTCTAAAGTAATCCTCCTAGCATCAGATGTCAACTTATATTACCTTATTATTTATCTTGTTGCTTTTACGGAGGTTACTTAAACAAGTTTGACCCCTAGTAAAAAAGAAGGACCTATTAGAATCCAGGGAGTTCCACAAAGAAAACCTATCCCATGCCAAACTTAAGTAGCAAATACTTGTTAGCGGACCACGTTCTCTAATTGTACCATATGATAAAAAATGGTATTTTGATGTATGAATCACATAGAACTTCCCTGCAAACAATACTTGAGCATTACTCTAATCTGACTTATAATTGCACTTTATCTGTAGTTAAACTAAGCATGTGCACCCGTGACTTCTCAACTTCGTGAATATATTCCCATTGCTCTGTGTTCTCTTCCCCCTTGAATTCTGTTTCTTTCAAGCACCTCAGGGCAGATGACATAATTGTTAGTGATTGTCCAATACCAAGTACATTGCTGGTGCTATATAAATAGACAATTATGTTAATATTTTAAAGAAAAACTAGGAGGTGGAAGTATCAGAGTCTTTTTTAGAGATACTCAAGAGATATAAACCACAGGATGGTTTTAAAACACTGTAGTAAATAGTTACCAACGAAGGTAATTTGTCCTTTGTGACATTCTCCCACACATTTCATTTCCTTTCCTTATTGGTCTGGTGGTCCTCCTCTCTCCCAGCCCCTTTGGAAGAGAGGTGAGAAAATTCCAAGGATGGAACTACTTTAGAACAGTGTTTCATCCTCTATTGTGCTTGCCAGTAGCACACTACCCTTTTCTACCAAGGCAGGGAGGAGACAAGAAGACTAAAAATCTGCTATTCAAAGAGCTGCTTGAATTGTCTTAATACCCATCTCTTTCTAGCTAAGAGATCAGACATTTTCTGCAGTAAACTGACAAATGAAAATATTTATTCATAGTAGAACTGAAATGCACAGATTATATATATAATCTGCTATAAATGTCTGCTATTCCAGATAGCTTCATGCTTATTATTTAGTAGCTACCTGGTAACCACGGAGGTTAACGGCCAAACCAGAATACCAGATATTAATGTTTACTGAATTACCGTTTACCACACAGCCAAACCAGTATGGATAGAGGGAGGGGAGGGAAGGGAAAAAGTCAAAAAGAAATTAAACGGTAATGCGGTAAACTGGATAGCCGGTGAATACTAATACTAACTATTAGGCATCCGACTAGATACCAGATACTATGATATCTGGCCAGATACTGGATAGTAGTGGATATTCATTTCAGGTCTAATTCATAGCTTTGAATTCCTCCTCTTTTAAATATTCTACGATTTCTATATGCCTCTCATACCACTGGCTCTTTTCCATAGATTTTCCTTTACTTTGAGCAAATTGCCAAAACCCATGCAATGACAGCATTGAGGTATTCAAAAGACCAGAGAGAGGAGAAAACAAGGACTGACTTGGCCCTGATGCAGCAGGCCAAGTGACTACCCCACCTGTTAGCACCTAGCTGTGAGACCTCTCTTGCAACAGGATTATCCGTGCTCCCAATGGGACTGGCAAAAGACTATTCCACAAATCAGAACAAACTAGGGATTTATTCCAAAGAAGTTGCTCCTTTACTTCTTCTGGCAAACCAAAGGAAGTAAGCAATACTGGGGATGAGTTTCAGATCTCAAACCTAAATCAAAAGGAGGGTGAGCCCTAACCAAAGCCCCTACAGTTTCATTCTAGCTGGTTTGAAGGAGTATGGTTTTGGTATGCTTCTTGGCTGTCCGACTCTTCTGCTGTTGCTGGATGATGTGGTTCCAGGTGAGAGAGTGTGTTCCCTTCCAACATCAGCTAGTGGAGTTGGGAGCTGGCCAGGATCACGTTGCGTAAAAAGAAAGAAAAGAAGAAAAGGAAAAAAATATATACATAAATATCTGAATATGGAGCAAAACACAATCAAGATTTCCAGCCAAACTTTACCTTGCTTATTCACAGCACAAAATGCTATGAATTTTGCATTCCCATTCGTTTCCTGGAAAACGTCAGAGCAGAACTGCTGATGAAGTGGCCTTGCCTTAAGTAGCAACCATCAGGATGTAATGTATATAACTGTCTGCTGATAACTAGTTAACCAGATGAAAATACACAGGGCATTTTGACAGGCCTGCTTTTTGTCATATCTAATACATAAACGAAGTGAATTCCTTAGTAATAACCTTTGTGCAACTGAGTGCTTCCAGTAGACTATTATCAGTCTCACAAGATTCCTTGAAAGAACACCTCAAAAGCACCTACATTTATTGCAGAAGTTTTTAGGTTGTGGTTAATGATCCCAGGTTGGTCACAAGCCCAACAGATATCTGGTTATTTGTCTTTGATTCCATTTGTTGCCACAAAATAATATATGCATCTCAAAATGGAGCCATACAGGAAAATGTTTTGGAAGCAGTATATTGTTTTTTGCTCTGGCATTTTCCAGAAAACAAATTAAAATGCAAAGGCCATACCCCTTTTGGTCTATGACTAAGCAGCTGGAATTGTTCAGGAAAATGTGGCAGCAATATGGTTATAACAATTGCTGGGGGGTGGGGGAAGGCAGGCAGGGTTTGGGGGAAATAATGTGTATGAAGTAAGGTTTGTTGGCTTGTATTGTGCCTGGAGAGAGCAGGGGAGTGGTGGGACGAAGGCAAGACTCTGGAATACACATGTACTGTTTCCCCTATATATTTCACATTAAAATATTTAGTATGTACAAGTTTAGAATCTCATAAGTTTCCTTACTGTAGCCCCTATTCCAGTTCTTCTAGAGGGAATTGTCTGATTTACTACTGTTGTCTTATTTTGACCCCATTCAGAGAGTAAGGTAAAAGACAAAGCACAAAACCAGACAGTGTCTGCTAAACGGGGCCCAAGTGAGAAAGGCTTGTACCAACTACCCACAATTAGTTATTATGTACCGTATAATATCTAACATCTGTGAAAGGATTAACAAGGAAGACCAGTAATAGATAATCAGTTCACAACAGGGTTATGGATATTATGAGCTAAGAGTACTACATTTAAAGTTAGTCTGCGATCAGATATTCCATCAGTGTCAGCTTGAAGTCCTGGAAAAACTACCTCTCCATCTCCTAGTTTCAGTAAAGCAGTCACTTTTACCTTTGTTATAGCAGTGAAGGATTAGGTAAGCTCGGTCTGAGGCTGTGGCAGGGGCTGGGGCTGGCTGTTGAAGCGTGATGGCCAGACAATAGCGCCTTTCTTCCAGTACACCATAAGCCTCATCCAGGCTTGAGTTAGCATAACCTAAAATCATCCAGAATAGCATTAGTGTAACAGAAAGAGGTGATGACGGGCCTGAGCCTTCAAGGAAGGGTCAGGTTTAAAAACACTTTGGCTAAGAATGATTTTGGAACAGTCAGTACTAGTCACACCCACTCAGCTCCCTCCCATAATCAGTTCGCTCATCCCTTCACTTCTGAGAAAGCTTTCCTGGCACCCTCTAAAGCAGGAGGACAAGTCACAAAAAGGCTTTAGCTCTAGTGGAAAATCAGATGGATGTCATGAACTCGAATCAAAATGCAGTATTTGGGGGAATTAGCACATAGAGATACGCTGCCTTATAGTATCATTTAATCTGTCCATCCCTTAAGCCCCATCCCCATACACCCACAATTCCTGTGATATCATTCATAGGATTACTGATTATACTCCAGTATAGTCAGACAATTACTATGAGGGCACAATCTTCTGGCTATCAAATTCAATGGGTGTTAACAGACAAGACAGTAACCCACAAAGGCCCACATCAGATGGGTGGCCACCTCCTCATCTATTAGGTGACCACTAGATGTTTGTCCGCACCTGCCCCCACCTCCACGTCACCCCGCACGCCCCACACATGGCATCATCCTGGAGAAGGCCACGCCCGCCATGTGGACACATGCTGGCTAACGCAAGTGAATGCACATCTACATGGCTGCCTCCTGTCTGGTAGGGTGCGTGCAGCCTCTGCACGCATTCAGTTCTGCCAGGGTCATAGAGTTCTGGATGGAGTGCCTGGAATGGTTCAGGGACCAAGCACTCCCTCTGCTCTTGCTTTCACAGGTACTGTGCCTGTTTATTTTAGCTTTTGGGAGTGCTCCAAAAAGAAAAAAATAAACAAGAAAAAAAACTGATGAAAACCACAGCAGGGGCAGTTTCCTGTTCCCAGGGGGTGCTACAGCTGTGCGTCAGGAGAGAGGGGGTGGGAGGCAGAACGTAGTACCTGCCCATCTGTCCCGTTAATCACGTGGAATCTGCAAGTAGAGGTGTCCACCAGGGATCCATGTCATTTTTCGTTTTCATTATTTATATCTTTCATTTTTGTTTTTATAAATATCAAAATTTCGTTTTTACTTTAGTTTTCTATTTCCATTGGTTTCAATTGAAACCACATTTTTGGCTGTACCTTTTTTCCCCATTATATTTGTATGACACTTGGGAGTATTGTACCTCCAATGGAAGGCATTAAGTGTACCAAATTTCAGAAGATTGGATAAAGGAATCCAATTTTATAAAGCAGTTGAATTATGCTATTTTGCAAATATCTGCATATACATTCCTGGCTATAACTTCTTTGCCTCCCATCTAATGAGGATGAAACTTGGAAGTGTATACCCCTCCACATGTTTACTATCTATGCCAACTTTCAGAAGGATTGGATAAAGGGTCCTGGTGGTATAAGCAATTAACTTATAAATGTATGCCTGACATCTTTGTAGTCCAACCAGTGTACATGAAATTTGGCAGGGCTGTATCTCATACTTTTAGGATTATCTTGGCTGAATATGAGAAAGAGGTGATAAAGGGTTCCAATTTTATAAGCCTGCACAGCATATGTAGAGAATGAGCCTATGCCAGGGATTCTCTTATGTGTCACTGTGGTATAAGATCGGTTTGTGATGCCAATTGGTCAGCAGAAACATCAACCAAATATCCTCATTCTGTGCTGTGACCATCCCAACTTTTCTCCCCCAATTTTTACTTGGAAGTTGGAAGAATCTGTTTAGGAAAGAGCCAATAGAGATTCTCTTATGTCCTCTGTCACAGTGCTGCAGGATGAGATTGTGATGATAACTGGCCAGCTTGGATGTGTAAACTACGTCTCCTGATTTCTGGGATGCTATCCCCAAAGTCCCAGTTATGTCCCTTCTATGCCCGCCTGAGGGCCGCGTCCTATGCCCACCTGGAAGCCACCACTGATTGTTCCTATAAGGCTGGAAGCATGCAGTAATTGGCCAGTGAATGTGTTTGTCAGTCTGTTGGGTTGCTCCCCATCCTCCCTCCCCCTACCATGCCAGGTACTGGCTTCTGACTGGCATTGCATGTGCTGCTATTTCTCTGAATAATGATCTTCCAGGGGACAACTTCAATTGCTTATAAAATCGGGTCCCTTTATCAAATTGTCCTGTAGTTTGGCAGAGATGACAGGAAAGGTGTGTGATAAATTTTTGCCAAATTACATGTAAACGGGATGGAACATAAAAATGTTACAGCCGGAAATGTATTTTCAAGTTAATAGCTTATAACATCAGGACACTTTTTCCAGTCTTTCTGACCTTTGGCAGTATTGGTAATCTTGGGAATCTTCCCAGGATTCATACAAATTGGCTGGAAGAAAAAGAAGTTGTTTCCAGGAATGTGTATGGAGCTTTTCTTAAAATCACAACATTCAATTGCTTCTAAAGTTGGTTTCCTTTGGAGCACATAGTGCCCTTGATCAGGGGTACAATCTCCCCAAGATTCATCAGAATCAAATAAGAAACAAGAAAGTTCTAGCCAGAAATACATTTTTCAGTTTTTTCCAATTATTTCAAAAACTAAAATTTGTTTTTCTTTTCGTTATTATTTGTAGTTTTTGTTATTACAATAACAAAAATAAAAATCAGTCATTTTTGTTTTCTTTATAATAAGAAAAATGAAATGCACACCCCTACCTGCAAGTGGCGGTTGTGCGCGGGCTCAATGGTGCATCCATGAACTCTAGCGACCTAATCTCATTTCTTTTCACCCAATGACTGAGCTCCCATGGAGGACTGATCTGCATCTATTTTTTTTTTATATATAATTTAGGCTACAATCCTGAAACATTTATTCCAGAAAATTCTCAGTCTCTTCAGTGGGACTATGGAGTAAATCGGACTGTGGCTTAGTTTGTTTGGTTTTATCCACATTTGCTCTTTAATCACTTCTAGCACAACCTTCAAAGAGATGGCAGTGGTGCTAGCCTCAAGTACAGATCTGAGTCCCAGTCTTAATACCAACACTATGCACTTGGAAGCTTGTGCCGCTCTAGTGTGTTTTTCATTATACTGAAATTGTAAATATCTAGGGGCAGGCCTGTGCACTGCAAAGATTTATCTCCCTATGTAGAAAATATGCACTGTGACCCCAATTCTGAAAACACTTATTTGAATGCTGAAAACGATGTGCTGGTAAGTGAGCATGCAGGGTAAGGGTGTCATGTGGGGGATACCCCAGCCCATGACCCTGTGTTGCTTTCCAGGCACTCCTTCCTCTGCTCTGCCATCTTAGGGTGGGAGATCCTGGCCATTCCGCTCTCCCCACTCACCTGTCTGTACCAGGATCTCTTTCCCACTGCATCTTGTTACTGCTGTCTCTGCCACTTCCAACTCCATGCTCTACTTTGAGGGAGGAGTGGGGGGAGGCAGGAGAACAGTGGTGACATCCCCCAGTTTGAGGGATGATTTTTCTCTCAAGAAGAACTTCCTTCCTCCCCCAGTTGTTACTCCCATGCATATAACTGTTTTCATGACTGGACCCAATAGTGATTCATTCAGTGGAAATACTCACAGGGCACAATTTTCACAGACATTGTTAAGGTCTTGGGACACTACTGATCTAGGGTTGGTTATTAGCCTACTTTGACTGTGTCTTTATCTGCCGATTACACTTCCTAATGGCTTGCATCTGGAGAGACTTCTATGGGTGTTTCCAGTCCACTTCACCCCGGGTGGTCCATTTGTCTAAAGGTGACCTGACAGATGTTGTTCTGCGGCAGCCCCACCAGCAGTGCTCCGAAACATCCTGGAGAGCCACTGGCAGAATGGGTTGGCCGAACTCAGGGCAATGGCCTGAAGCAGAGCAGCTGTCCATCTGATGCATGGACATGCACTGCTGCTCTGCTTCTAGTTGGCCATTGACCCGGCCAACTCCATGGAATTATGGGTGCCAGTCTAGAGTATCAGACAATCAACTCTATGGTGGGGGAAGGGCATTGTGTGGGTGGACCACAAGTCAGGGAACCGTCTAAGTCTATCTGAACCCAACCCAGACAAGGCTGGATGAGGGCAGATGTGGGGGGCACCCCCAAAGCAGTTCTGGGGCAGGCTACCTCCACATATGTCTGAAAACACCCTACGAGCTGATAGGAGGCAATGGTTAGGTAAGAACAGAAATTTAATTGTTGACTGTCTTTAGGTAAAGTTTCAGCTAATTTTGAGTGCCCTACTTTTGATACACAAGCTCTGATTTTACTAGAACTTATGCTTATGTAAGCATTTTCAGGACTGGGACTTTAGAATGTAATTTTTATAACTTCTGAGCACCCATAAGTCCAGCAGACATCAGTGAAACTAGGCCCTTTTCAAACGAATGTGCCCCCCCCCCCCCACAGCGGGTGCGGAGGGGATGGATGGGCGTTCATGTGAACGCTGCAGTGGGTGGGTGGGGGTGTGTGCGTGCGTGCGTGCGTGCGTGCGTGCGTGCTCCCATGTTCCACCCACCTCCCACACACGGAGCAACAGGTGTCAATGCCGGATGCTCCGTTCATGGAGATGGGTGGAGGTGGGTGGGTGTCCATGGGAACTCATCCCCACCCACCGCCCACCCACCATGCTGCTCACCCATCCCCCCAACGCACCCGCACCCATTAGAAAAGGGCCTAAGTGTGGAGCCTTCCTGAAATTATGGCATGGATGTCACAAATAGGGCATACAAAATAGCTTGTACTTCTGAAGATACTCGTTTTTAGTCTGTGGTTGCAATCTTGTCCTCCAGGGAGTTAGTAACTCAGCCCCATTGACTTTAATAGGAGAAGACTGCACCCTGTGTCACAATTTTCCCATCTTTTAATGGGAGAAATAACCAGCTTAACCTGGTGCTTAAGATTCATTATCATATGTAAAATATTTCAGACTCCTGGATAAAAAGTGTTTTATAAATGAAAAATACTGTAATAATTATATTCAAGAAGTGTGTTGAGATAGTGATGAGCTTTGACTATTACCCTCAGGTACATATATGGGTCTGCGCATTGTGATCTAAGATGCTTTGTTTCCAAACCTGAAAGTGCTGCACTGATGCTATCCCCCAAAGAATCAAAGCTTTTGACAGTTATTCATAATACATAGGCAGTGGCACCTAACAGCATGACACTCTGACAGAGACCTCACATACTAGTCCAACTGTAACTAATGGGACTTGCGTTACTAGCGCTCCTGCTATGTGCAACAGCAGGGTTGGGGGAAGCTTTTCTGTCCCAGGGTCCACTTTGAAAATTAGTACGAGCTCTGAGGGCTACATGCACGTTGGGGGTGGAGGTGTTTAAGGGGTGCATTCAAGAAAAGGAGGGCTCAGAGCATGGATCTGTCCCCTGGATCTGTCCCCTACCCTTGTGTGCATGTCCTCATCTCTGCTCCCTTACCCCAAGCTCAGTTTTTCAGTGGTTGGAGGCAGGAACTAGATCCAGAGGCCAGATCCAGGAACTGGAAAGGAACTACATAAAAACTTGTCGCAGGCTACATTTGGTCCCCATGCCTGAACTTCCCTACCCTGTGCTACAGGATCATGTTAAAAATCTGTTCAGTTTAGTATATTGTACTCCTCAGTCAGCTGCATTTGAAAAACGAATATCTTTGTGATTACCTAATCCTCAACGTATCTGTACTTATCTGGTTGGCTTTCACGGGTGTTTGAAACCCAGTCTCTCCAGAAACCCAGTCCTGGAAACAGTTACCACTAGGCGCTAGGGATGTGAAATTGTATTGAAAAATCAGCATTGGATCAAAATCAGTATTATATTTAGTATAATGGTATTTGATTCATATCGGAATCGGATCATATTTTTCCCCATTGACTTAAATGGGAAAATTTCCTATTGAAGTCAATGGAAAACCAAACCTATTCAGTTCAATGGGCCATTAATCATTCTAAGCTACAATACTAGAATAATGAATGGACCAAAGAAGAGTCTAGCAAAGTTCAATAGAAAGAGGGGGAAATGAACGTGAGTGTGCCCCTGAATTAATCTGATTCAATGAAAATCAGGTGGATCAGGAAAATCAAGTAAATTGTATTAATCAAATTCTGATTTTCCCATCCCTACTAGGTGCACTGATTTCAATGTATGCATAAGCATCTGTAGGATCGAAACCAAAGTGGAAAAGAAGAGATAACAGTCATTAATGAGAAACGTTGAGTTCAATCCTACAACCATATATTTTTCCTCCTCTCTCTTATGTGTATACATTCTCCACCAGCATCTATTTTAGCATACACATTTCACACTATTTTATTTATTTATTTTGAGGATTTATACCCCGCCCCACCTGCAAAAGCAGCCCGGGGTGGCTTACAACAATAAAAACATAATAAAAACAGTTTAAAACATCCAATATGATAATATTAAAACAGGGGTAAAATAACAGATAAGATAATAAATAGTAGATAGGTGGGGGAGCTAAAAAAAACCTCCCCCTCCCCTCCCACCCTCCCCAAAGGCCTGGGCGAACAGCCAGGTTTTGCAACTTTGCCGGAATGTCAACAGGCATGGGGCCAGGCAAGCTTCCTCCGAAAGGGAGTTCCAAAGGTGCGGCGCGGTCACCGAGAATGCCCTCTCCATTGTGGCCCCCCGCTTAACACGGGGGACCTCCAGGAAGGGACCCCCGGCTGACCGAAGGAGTGCTGGAAGGATGTTTGAAGGGCATCTGGGAAGTCCTTATTAAATTTCCATCACCAGATAAAATTAATATTACAGACTATACACATTCCAGCATCTATAAGGAAATAGGGCTCATTCTGGCATCTGAACACCTATATTTTAAACTCTCATCTGCAAGGCACTCTACCAGCACAAGCTCCATTCATTTCAACAGAGCTTGCACCAGAAGAGCTCAGGCCTCTTTGAGGGTTGATTGGCCCTTCCATTATAACCAGCTTGTGTTACACTTGAAGCAACAACCAATCACTTTAATACCCACTAGTAAAGAAAGACTAATGATTTATTGCTTTGATTACCTCTGTGAGACATCTAGTGCCTAATTCCTCACTACCTTGTACCTTGTGCAGAGAGTTACACCTGCATAAAGCGAGTACAAAATGCCATCCTGTCGATTTGGATTACAAGGTGAAAGACGGTGGAGAATCACCCTCTCAGTTTGGTGCCTTACATGCAAGGTACTGAAGCATATAGACTTAGGTGCTTTACAAAACACTGAATAGAAAAGTACACCAATGATCTTCTCTCATGGTTGCTGTATGTAATTGTTAAGCTAGTTATTATGGCATGAAGAAAGGGTGAGGCTCATGGTTTCACTGAAGCAACAGCAGATATAAATAGAGGGAAGTAGCCCTTCCTGCAAGAGTCATTTGTGGTTCTGTGACGACTACTGTCGCAGGCCATGTTGCGACTGCTGCTCCAGTTTAAAAGGCATTGGTCACCAAACCAAGTTCGCAACAGGAGCATATGTGGGTCCCAGCAGCAGAGCCAAGAGCAGTGGCAAGGCCCTGAATCTCCTTGCCTACTTCTGCTGTTGGACATCAGGGGTGGAGCTCCTGGGGCTCTCTCATTCCCTGATACTCCTAAGAGATAGGGGGAAGGGTTTTCACCCCCAACCCATCCAGGCTGATAATCTGTTCATACACTGAAGCCCATGAGAATTTTATGATGGACTTCAATAGAGGTGAGATTTCCCCCCTGATATAAGCAAAGAAGAATGTTTGTTTACTCAAACAAACACTTACAGACAAGGGTTTTTTAAAGTTACTTAAAGCCATATCATCTTGTTAAGGTGATAGGAAATAATTGCTATGACTCTCAGGAGACTATAATTGAAATACAATTATCACTAATGAGGCCATCAGTTAACTTACAGTGTTACAGTCTTAGTGTTACAGTCTTAATCTACCTTAATGACAAATGCTTCTGGATTTCTCTGCTCTATGTGAAAGAATGCAATACTAAATGCACAACTGCACAAGCTATATTTACCATCCAGAAGCCTTTGGGTTTAGGAAATAATTAAGGCTCACAAAAATTTACAAAACAAAACCTTTCAAGGAAAAAAAACCTTGAGCCATACACAACCACCAATTAAACAAAGAAGAAATCAACTATAATCCCAAAAGCAAAGAAATGGATGATTAAGGCTCTCGCCTTCAGTTGTGCACAAAGAACTAAACATTTACGCCCTAAGAATGAAACATATAGCCCAAATATACTAGCGTCATATTTTAGTGACTTATTTTTTAACCAATGGCCCTCGCCTTAACTCGCATGCCATTTAGATCTTGTATTGTCTCATATGTGCTTGTTTTAACTTTGGCTGCATCAGACCTGTTATGGAGTGTAGGGACATGGGAATGGGGGCTTTGGGTGTAGAATAAGGACTGGTGTAGGAGTACATGGGTTCCAGGTGTGGTTGTGGATTAAGGGCTAGAGACATAGCTGTGTGTGTTTCAGAAGGGAAACGAGAAACAGCTCTGCCACTGCTCCCACATTCTTCTGTTTCTTCTGGTTCAGCGTGAATGGGATCTTACTGAAAATCAATTCAGGATGGGAGACCAGTGGAATATGTGCATGCAACCGAACACATCATCTGTTTTAACCTGTTGGCATTGGTGGTGGGAAAATCTAACCACAAGAGCACAGCTCCTGAGCTGAGATGACCCTCCATCACTATGCTAGACTGCCACCTCCAATGCCATATGAGAAAACAGCATCTTTAAGCTTACATGACATGCAAGTTAAGGTGAGGGAAGATGGTCAATAAATACATCACTAAAATATGCAGCTAGTATATTTGGGCTAAATGTTTTGTTCTTAGGGCCTAAATGTTTAGTTCTTTGTGCACAACTGTAGGCGAGAGTCTCAATCTTCAGTTTTTTTGCTTTTTGAGTTGTAGATGAATGAATGAATGAATGTTTATTCAAATGCTTGACTATAGGTCTTGGCATGGGTTGTAGTTGAAGACAAGAGCCTTAATCATCCATTTCTTAACTTTCTGGATTATAGCTGATTTCTTCTTATTTGTTTAATTGGTGGTTGTGAGTGGTTCAAAGTTGTTTTTTTTCTTGAAAGGTTTGCTAAAATTTTTGTGAGCTTTAACGATTTCTTAAAACTGGAGGTTTCTGGATGGTAAAGTTCCTTTGTTTTTTGTATGTGTGACAAATTTGTATTTATTTTGTTTGCTTTGTATTGTGTGGTTAGGGTGTTCATTTAATTTTGTTCTGGTTTTCTTTGTATTATTCTGCTACTGCATAGTAATGCAGAGCAGTGCAACCACCTCTTTTTGCAACACACACACACACACACATTCAGTCCCCATTTCCCCAAGAGTGTGCACGCGCGTGCACCCACACCCACTCCACTTTTGGACTCAGGCACCCCCAAGCAGGTAGAGACACACACACATTCCCAGCAAACCCACCCCCTCGCAGTCTGGCACCCCCAAGCAGGCAGACACACACCCACAGAGAGAGACAGACACATTCCCTGCAACCCCACCTCTTCAAGAACACAAATGCGCTCTCTCTCTCTCTCTCTCACACACACACACATTCAGTCCCCCCTCTCTCCTAGCACACATATATGCCCACACATTATGACTCCCCCAACCCCATAGCATACACACACATTCAGTCCCCCCTTCCCTTATCACTCACGTACACACACGCACACATTCAGTCTCCCCTCCCCCCTAGTGCACACACACACATTCAGTCCCCCTGGCTCGCACCCCCCCACACACATTCATTTCCCCACCCCCACAGCAAACAGGTGCAAACACATTCAGCCCCCTTGCACATGCACTCACACACATTCCGACCCCCCCAAACCTCCCTAGTATGCACACACACACACACACACGTTCAGTCCCCCAGCACATGCACTTCAGTCCCTCCAGCGTGAGCATGCACATGCACAGTCTCCCTCCACCAACCACAGCTCTGAGCACACTCCCCCCACTGATCTGCCCTCCTCTTCCAAGGTACTCACCCCCGCATACCTGCCCCTCCTCCCCCAAAGCAATCACCCCCCTGGTCATGCTTACCTGTCCCCTCAACCAATACACTCACCCCCACCCCCATACCTGCCCCCTCCTCAAAAGCACTCATCCCCCGCTCCCACTAACCTGTTCCCCTTCCCCCAAAGCACTCACTGTTTCCACTCCTATGAGAGGAGTGGTCATTGCTCTCCTCCTCTCCTTACCACCACCAGATTGGTTTTCAAAGCACCTGCGGCACCAGGCTGTACACAAGTGCTTTGTGAGCCCACCGCCATGTTCCCTAGTAGCATAGCATGCTTGGACTACACTCCCCAGCATGCCACACTACTAGGGAACATGGCAGCGGGCCCACAAATTGTTTGTGTGGGACCCAGCACCGCAAGCACTTTGAAATCTACCCTGGTGGTGGCGAGCAGGAGAAGCACGTAAGTAGGAACAGCGGCACAGTGGCAGCATTGGGCTGGGGGCAATAGTGACTCCCCCTGCCCTGACTTCTGTCAAGGGGGGCTGGCAGCAGTGGAGGCGATCTGAGCAGCGGGGGGGGGGGAGCCAGGTGAAAACAGACTACCAGGCTGGGGTAAGTTCCTTCCCCCCCCGGTAAGTTCCTTCCCCCCCTTCCCAAGCTGCTGCCAAATAGATGCGTAGGCAAGAGGGGGAGTGCTACCAAGGGGGACAGCACAAGCGACGGTAATGATAGCAGCTATGGTGTCAGGCTGCCTGGTGGGCACAAGAGATCGCTGTCATAATGGGGGGTTTACACAAGGTGCACATGCACCAGAAATAACTCGTCCTCCCATTAACTAAAACAGCAACTTTGAGTTTCATTTTAGATTATTTCCCAAGTCCCTTTCTATTCACAAAAGAAGCTGTGATTAGTAGGCAAACATCTCTCATTTTCTACCGGAGTTACACGAAGTACTCAAAGAAAAAAAACTATCACCAAAAAAAAGGTCGCCTCCTACAGCTAAATAGGATGAAAATTCCAATGTAAAAGATAGGTGGTTAACAACAGAAACTCCATCTCACTGTAGCTATAGAGCCCACTCTCGCAGGCCCTATAATACATTGTTGGGTAAGTTATTGTGGTTCTGTTGTTTTTTGTTGAGACTGTTGCAACAGCAAAATGTTGTGGATATTGATGGTGAAATATCAGCAGGAGACCAGTAGAGAAGAAATTACAGTACAAGAGAGAATGCAAAAATAAAAGGCCAGGAAAAAAAAAGTTTATTTTCAACATTCTGCTTTCAATTTACTGTATCCAGGAATAACACAGTAAGCGGTTTTAGAACTTGAGTTGAACTTATAAAGGCTAAGTCTACAAGAGGGTCAAGGATAAAGCAGAAGTACTGCAGAATACAGTGGTTGAAAAGAACAAGTTATACGTTGACTGCCATGTGATAAATCGCAAGTTTTCATGGCTTACTTGTAACATGTCCCATTTTAGAATATCACAGAAGTATTTGACAATATGGTCTCCTTTTTAAAGTACAACAGAACAGTGGCAGCTGATGGGTTTTGAGGTTGGTGGGGCAATAAGGCCGGCAGAATCTTATGGCTGGCAGAGTTCTAGGGTGGGGCTTGTCCATTGTAGGCGGAGCCTCCAAAAATCCAGCAACTAGGAGTTATCAGCGTTAATATCTGATGGACAGAACATTAGTTAACACTGGGAACTCCTTGCTGCTGAGTAAAGCCCTGCCACTTGGAGACAGAGAGAACCCTTCTACTAGCATCTCATCCATTCAGTGGATGGGACTCCAGTAGGACGACTCTCTCTCTCTGTCCAGCAGTGGTAATACCATAGCAGGATAAAAAAACCTGATCCCATGTTTAACACATACAAAACCTCAGGGCCACAACAAAACAGCTTTGGTATCATTTTAATCCTCGTGAAACACTGAGCAAAATGATGTAAGAAATGAGTCACCTTAATTTATGCAGGCAGCTTATATTCACAGCTTAAAACGTCGGTTTCAACAAAGCTGCACACTCAAACCATTTGCACATGCCTGCCCAGGTTCAAAGCCCCGAAAGGCATCCAGGGACCCCTAAAGACAGCAGCAAAACAAACACTCCACGTCATCAAGTGAACAAAACCCACATTTCAACTGATCTTGAACCAACCAACTTTATTCCCAGGGCCCTATACACAGATCTATAAAAACCACATGTGAACCAGAAACAAACCTACAATGAGTCACCTTAATTTAGGCAGGCAGGTTATATTCACAGCTTAAAACGTCAGTTTCAGCAAAGCTGCACACTCAAACCATTTGCACAAGCCTGCCCAGGTTCAAGGCCCTGAAAGGTATCCAGGGACCCCCAAAGACAGCAGAAAACAAACGCTCCACATCATCAAGTGAACAAAACCCACATTCCAACTCCCCCACCGTGTCCTGAAGTGACCCCACCATGTCCCCAAGTGACCCCCACTCCCCAGTGTTCCTCCTCCCCCATGTCTCCAACTGACCTCACTCCCCAGTCAACCCCATGTGTCCCCAACTGACCCCACTCCCCAGTTAACCCCCCAGGTGTCCCCATCACCTCCCTGCACCCCAAACCTCTCCACCCCCAGCACAGTCACCACCAGTATCACCTCCCTGCACCCCAGTCCCTCAGCACCCCAGCACAGCTACCACAAGTAACCCCTACCTGCACCCCAAACTCTTCCACAAACACCCTCCAGCCCCACATCCCCAATCTCTCTCCACCCCTCCCCACACACAAACCAGAAAAAGCACATGGCTAGCAGGGGTCTGGACATGCTTGTTGCTGCAACCTTCACAGAAAAATCCAAACCCAAGCAGCAAATCCATCCATTGTACCTACAGCCTCCCCCCCCCCTTTCCAGGTGGGGAGGGATTAAAGAGGACAAAGATTAACAGCACAAGCAAACAAACAATGCACACGAGATCACGGCAGGGGATTTTTTCCAAAACTTACCAGGTTTCTGAAAGGATGAGACCTCCTGTTCACTCTCTAGTCTATCTGACTCTCATCTCTTCCCGCTCCCCTCTAGTGAGCCTAGAGGGAGGATCAGGGAAGAGTCAGCTCTTTCCTCCCCTCCTCCTACTCTGGTAGAGGAGGGGCCAGGGGGAGAAAATGAGGTGGCCAGAGCATTTTGAAAAGACGCCCAGACATGCCTCCTAAGCCTTGCTCATTGGCTGGGCTTCTCCAGCCAAGGAGCACATGGCACCTCCCCCACTCCATCCCCAATCCCCCAGAAAGCAGTGCATTTCTGGGTCGATGCCCAGTGCATGCTTTCTGAGGGCTTGGGAGACATTCTCTTTAGCTCTCTGGCCAGTGAGTGGACAGCTAGAGGGAGGGGGGAGCAGCCCAGCACAAGGAGGATGATTGACTCCCCTCCCCCTCCTCCCTTTGCAGAGTTCTCTCGCTGCAGGGTTTATTTACATATGACTCATCCTGCAGGAGGAGAGTTACAATGTAATCAAAGCCTGGGACAAGTGGGAAATTGATGCGCTGCCTCTGGATCAGCTGAGGAGGAGCTTCTGGCTCCCCAGCAAGCATGGGCCCATGGAAGGACCCCTGAGGGGACTTGGGGGGCTGCCTGCCCTAACACCCTGGCGGAGGGGCCGCCCCTGCAACAGACACTTTTATTGTTATCTAATTGGCAGATATGTGTATATTAAACATCAGATTCAAAAGACAAGCATATGCCCCAGGCTGTTTTTACAAGGACTATTCATATTTATTCAAATTGATATCACTGGTAAAATTCTAATTGGCTGCAATGGATGTTTGAGAATTCTGCATCAGTTAAGAATGACTGTGGTATGGTTCCTATCTTGCACGTATGATATGCCTTAGGTAGGCAGGCATAAATTCTGGTAATATAAATGGCACTATGTGCATGTAAAGTATATGCAGGATTGGGACCTACAACAGACCTATTCCATAGAACATAAAAACCAAGAGCTGCCATACTGGATTAGACCAATGGTCCATCTAGCCCAGTATCTCATCTCTAACACCAGTCAATATCATACGTTTCAGAGGAACCATAAAAAAGAAACAGGGAAATTCTGGAGCAATGTATCCCCTGCCATCATTCTAAGCTTACTGAAATAAAAGGTTTAGGAAAACCTCAGATCTAAGCTGTATCCCCCCTGGACTTATTCTCCATGAATGTGTCCAATCCTTTTTGGAAGTCAGCTATATTGTTGGTCTTCCAACATCTAATGGCAGTGACTGTCCAGACCCTCCTCTATCCCAGTCATCACTATTCTAAAACCCTCTGTCTCATCTCCTGCAGTACCTCCGACACCATTCAGTTCTCTCCACTGCATCAGTGGGTGTCTTTAGACATAATGCTGTTCAGTGTTCTGTAACACAGTGTCCTACTGTTATAGTGTTTAGACATACCATCAACACAGTGTTCACCCCAAGCACTGATTAAACTGTCAAGACCTGGAAGTGTTCACTTCTAGTGTTTGGGGTGAACACTGTGTTGATGGTATGTCTAAACACTGTAATGGTAGGACACTGTGTTACAGAACACTGAACAGCGTTATGTCCAAAGACACCCAGTGGGCGCTTTTAGACAAGCAGCCCTGCAACATGTATAGTGGGTGGGGGTGGATGGGGAGGTGCTGGTCTAAAAGCACCCAGTGTTTCCCATTGCCCACATTGCTCCAGTCCATGCACTGCCTGGAGCCTGACAGCCCCACCTCCCCTTCCACTGTTCTGTATAAAAACTCTCCCAAGGCAATCTAAACCCTGTAAACACAATAAATTATGCAGAACAAGTCACATAATTAATTTAGTTAGTTAGTTAGTTTAGTTTAAATATTTTTAACCCACCCATCCTGCCACAGGCAGCTCTGGGCAGTGCACAACATTGCAAAACATAACATTAAAAACAACTTTTAAAAATATCACAAAAGGGAGGAGTAAAAAATGTCCCCAACCACCCACCACCCTAACTCATTCCTCCACCCTACCCATCCTCCCCCTCAAAAGCCAGGCAGAACAGCTGCATCGAAACAAGGGGAGATCTGGGGCTAAACAAGCCTTCACTGGCAGGGAGTTCCACAGCTGCAGGGTGGCCACCAAGAAGGCCCTCCTCATCGTGACCCCCCAGCAGACTCAGGAGACCTCATGGAGAGCACCACCTGATGATCGCAGGGGCTGATCCAGGACCCGGGGGGGGGGGGAGGCAGTCCTGCAGATAGGTCAATCCGAGGCCATTTAGGGCTTTATAGGCAAGCACCAATACCTTGAATCAGGCCTGGAAGTGTGTAGGCTGTCTCTTATACACATCTAGATGTGTATAAGAGACAGTTATAGGCAAGCACCAATACCTTGAATCAGACCAGGAAAAGTACAGGCAGCCAGTGCAGAGACCGAAGAACCGGTGTAATATGGTCACGGCCGCCCAGTTCCACCAGGAGACCGGCCGCCGTATTCTGCATCAGCTACAGTCTCTGAACTGTCACCAGGGGTAGCCCCACGTAGAACGCGTTGCAGTAGTCAAGCCTAGAGGTGATGAAAGCATGGATGACGGTGGCCAGGTAGAGTCCGAGACATACAGACGAAGCTGACACACCAGATGTAATTGGCGGAAGGCACTCCTTGCCACAGACTCCACCTGAGCATCCAAGCGGTGCTGTGAATCAAGGCGCACCCCTAGACTCCGCACCTGGGAACCAGTGGGGGGGGGCAGACCCCATCAATGATAGGGGCCATCACCCCCACCGCCTTACCCATCACCTCCATCTTGTCGGGATTCAGCTTCAGTCAGTTCACCCTCATCCACTCCCCCACAGCTGCCAGACACCCAGTAAGCACCAAGACTGCCAGGCCTGGGTCTAATGAAAAAGAGAGGTAAAGCTGGGTGTCATCAGTGTATTGATGACACCGCACACCAAACCTCCTGACCACCTCGCCGAGTGGGTGCATATACATGTTGAACAGGAGAGGGGACAAGACAGAACCTTGTGGGACTCCACACGAAAGGTCTCGGTATGATGAAAAATAATCCCCGAGCACCACTTGCTGAGTTCTTCCGGCCAGGAAAGAGTGGAACCAGTCAAGAACCATGCCGCCAACCCCTGCACGGTCCCACAGGCATGTCACCAACATCTCATGATCAATGGTATCAAACGCCGCCGACAGATCTATTAGAGTCAGCAGGGCCAAGCGGCCCTGATCTAATTCTCGGCGGAGATAGTCAACCAACGCCACAAGCACAGTCTCGGTGCCATAATCTGGGCGAAATCCTGACTGCGAGCGATCAAGAAAACTGACACAATCCAGATGCTTCTGCAACTGCCGGGCCACCACCCGCTCAATAACCTTCCCTAAAAATGGAAGGTTAGAGACTGACCAATAGCTTGTAAGGGAGTCAACGTCAAGTGATGGTTTCTTGAGCAGGGGTCACACCACCGCCTCTTTAAGGCAGCTCAACACCCTGCCCTCCCTAAGAGAGGCATTGACCACCCCCACCAGCAACGGCCCCAATGTCTCCCGGTTGTCCTTTAACCAGCCAGGACAGGCAAGGGTCCAGTTCACAACAGGTAGCCCTAACAGCCCCAAGAATATCCTCCACATTGGCAGGGGTCACCAACCAAAATGGATACCACAAACATGGGCAAGGCGGGGCTTCCATAACCTCCAATTGCCCCACTACAGAAAATGCGGCGTCAAAACCATGGTGAATCCGAGCAATTTTATATGCAAAATAATCCACAAACAAATCACAGCAGGCACTAGACGACTCCACTGCAAGGTGGAGAAAGGCTGGACTGACCAGCCCCCGCACCACCCGGAATAGCTCTGCTGGACGGGATTTAGCAGATGCTATGAGGGCAACAAAGAACTCTTTCTTTGCTGTCCACACAGCAACAGCATAGGCCCATAAACTTGCTCTGTGCCGCAACCTGTCGACTTCAGCATGTGGACACCACCGTCGCTCCAATCACCTTCCCACCTGCTTCAGCACCCGCAGTCCCTCCGAAAACCAGGGAGGCCTACGGTGCTGCCACCTACAAAGTGGACACCTCGAAGCTATCCAATCAATGACCTCCGTCAGCACAGTGTTCCACAGCTCGATGAGATCATCAATGGGACAGTCGTCCAGATCAGAGGGTATATCCCCCAAAGCCTCCCGGAACCAGTCCGGTTCCATCAGTCTACAGTGGCAGACCATTCGAATAGGTTCCAAGCCCATCTGGGGGTAGACGTGCGTCAGGAGAGAAGCCTGCAGGAGGTAATGGTCCGTCCATGATAAGGGCACTGCTGTTATCTCCCCCACCAACGGACCCCCTGTCACGAAGGAACATAGGGCCACATACGTGTGATACTGGCCTACATGTAGGCTACAAGCCTAGTAAATATGTAAAGCTGGAGGTCAAACATGGATATAATGTTGAGAACTGACAGCTCAGTTCATGTAATTATGTGCTGTTAACGGACAGTCAGGAAACTCCAGGAAGTGTAGACATTTAAAGAATGTGTATTTGGGAAGCCTAGCCAGACAGAAACCCATTTGCTTGCAAATTAAGCTTCCTGTTTACCTGTTTGCCTGGGTTGCCTAAGCAAGGAAACACACAAGCTCATGAGCAGGAAAGCTCAAACAAAGAGACCATGAAAAGGTATTTAAAGGGGAGACAAGAAAAAGGAGAGGCAGAGCCATCTTGAGCAATCTCATTGGCATCCGGGATCCTGCCAGCTAGCAAGGTTGGAAGACTTGCACTGAGACCAGGACTTTGATTTCTAACCTTAAGAACTGGAGCCCGGCCAACATCACCAAAACTGGCTGTGTATGGACTGATTCTATGGACCTTTATAGGGTAAGATTCTAATCTAGGAACTCAACCAGTATAGATTAGGAATGCGTTATATTTACCTTTGATTTCTAGTTACCACTCTGTATCAACTATCTTGCTTATGTAATCAATAAACCTTCTTCTTATCTTTATGAAGAAGAGTCCGTGTCTAACATTGGAAACACAAGTGAGCAACTTGAGCTTACAAGATCTTGGGACCCCAGAGAGAAAGAGTTTGTAAACGAGAAGGATCGGGCCCTTGGGTGACAAACGTGTTGTCTCTGCTGCAGGACTGAATCAGCTAGAGAGAAAAACTGATTCAAGTGGACTGTAAGCAGGGGAAACTGAGTCACTCAAACCCAGTAAAGTGGGGGGTGCGGATCTCCAACCCGTGACACCCTCCGCCTCAAGGCCGGTGCAGAACATAAGGTCCAAGGTATGTCCCGCCTGGTGTGTTGGGCCACTGACCCTCTGGGACAGGCCCATGGTTGCCATGGCGGCCATGAACTCACGCTCCACACCCCCAAGATCGGCGTCAGCGTGGATGTTGAAGTCCCCCAAGACTATCATCTTCGGGGACCGCAACACCACCCCTGACACCAGATCCACTAGAGCATGTAGGGACGCCGCTGTACAGGTGCGTGCACGGTATACAAGCAGCACTCCCAAACTGTCACCTGCCACATCAAACACCAGATGGAGACCCTCAATGTCCACTATGGATACCTCCGAACAGCCCAATTCTCCCTAAAAATCATGTCTACATTCCCCCTCACCCCATTCCTCTGACCGTGGTTGATGCTGCACAGAATACCCATCCGGAACAAGGTCAGCCAAGATAGGCCCTGACTCAGTGTCCAGCCAGATTTCTGTGATGCATACGAGGTCGGCTGCATGGTCCAGGATCAGTCCCTGGACAGTTGTTGCTTTATTTGCTACCAACCTCACATTTGGATTTATTTATTTATTTTCTCAGAATACACAGGGCTCTGATCATAAATCTCCCCTGGAACGGAAGCTGTTCCATACCCCTGATAAATTTTGTTGTCCTTCACTGGTCCTTTTCCAGATTTAGTATATCCTTTTAGAGGTAGGTGACCGTAAATGTACACCATATTCAATGTGTGAGACTTGAGCACACCCCGAGTTTATATTTAGAGCATATGGTACTTTGCACATTATTTTCTATTCCTTTCCTGAAGGTTCCAAGCATTCAGTTTGCCTGAGTTGTAACAACTAATTTATTTAGAACCTAGCATTGTGTATGTTTTAGGATATTTTTTTCCAGTGTGCATTACATGGTTTTTTATCAACATTGATCTTCCATCTGTCATTTCATTGTCCAGCCAGCCAGTTGTGCAAGATCCTTCTGTATGTCTTCACAGTCTGCTTTAGACCAAATTACCTTGAATAATTTTGCAGTATCTGAAAATTTGGCCACTCAAAGTCTGTGGACTAAATCCAGTATTGTCTCTCCTTTTGTAGCTTCCAGTGCTAGCTGCTCTAAGAAACATTTATGGTGTCTAGAAATTTCATCTCTGTATCTTGCCCTGAACTGACATTTATCCACTTATCGCATGAGAATAATTGAACTTACCCAGTATTATTGTGTTTGCTGTTTTTTAAGCCTTTCTAATTTTAGCATTTCACAATGACTGTCGCTAGCCTGCTCAGGTGATCAATAGCATAACCCTGCAGCTAAACTGTTTCTGTTTAGGCATGGGATTTCGATCCATAGAGATTGTATGGTACTACTACAGTTCATTTCAATTAAATGATTTACATTATGAGACTCCTTAAAACAGTCTCACTTCTCCTACAGTGTGACATACCCTATCAGTCCTGTTTATTTTGTAACCTAGTATTATAGTGTCTCATTGATTACAGATGCCTATTATATAAATATCTTTACCTACGTTAGGTTTGGGATGGGGAGGGTGTTTAGTTTCTTAAGCTTCACTTGACTTACTTTTATGTGTCTTAATTTATGTCTGCCAAGGCCTACTAGGGTGGACATTCTTCAGTTGCCTGTGACTTAACTTTTCCTATCATCCTAATTATAAGAATATAAAGTTTCCCCAAAAGGATGTCTCCAGGTTTGCCACAATGGGAGTCTCAGGGCAAAACTGCAAGAAGTGGCAACCCTAGATGTCTCAACATGACTTGAGCCCGTGACATGCTATCTTTCCTTAGTTGAAATTCCTCTATCACCATTTTAATTGTACATGTGGAATGTCTGGTTCCATTTTTGGTTTAGGTGGAGACCATCAGGTACCACAAGGTATCAGTGCATTTTCTATTTGCTATTCATGATTTCTTCTTGAATAGACAAATAAGACGCCAGTAGCCTGAGTAGCAAATTACAGGCCTGAAAACAATTTTCAGAATCCACACAGCCTCACACTGTATTGAAACTTGCGAATTATTAAAATGTACAATGTAGGTCAAGTTTCTCTCTCCTGCACAAGCTCTTACAAGCGGTAGCTCAGCTCTTTCAGACCTGATCATCTAACTTTCTTAACACCCTTTACAAGTTCCATATAACTTTCTTGCATCTTTTTTCAGCTCCTATTCCATTCTACCTTCACTGTTATTCTTGAGCACAAGAGGAAATGAGGTCTCAAGGGAGATGCGATGCCTGTTGCAACAGAATTCCCTTCCTTGCTGTCCTTTCACCCTTGTTCTTTTTTGTGATGGCTTTTGAGGCATGGAAACTATTATTAAAAAACGACTATGCTTAAAGTAGCTATGAATGTTAGTGCTTCAAAATGTGAAGCAAGCAATCCTTATTAGCCAATTCAAGTGAGCTTTACATCCAAGGATTCAATTAGTGACCAAAATTTATTGTTTGTTGTATTACAAATACACAAGTGCAGGGGAGCCTTTAGTCACGATGAAGAAATGTACTAGTATAGCATGGGCAAACAGCTGCTGTAGCTTATAAAGTACGTGAGAGATCTTTGGAGAAACCTGTCAGAGCAGAACAAGCTTCAGTGTAGGTTGAAGTTTGTTTAACATGATTTTATAAACATCATAAACTTTGCTTTTTACATCTGGAATCTGCAGCAGTCACTTGTAGGATCCAGGTGTTGGAAGTGCTGCAGTCTATATGAAGATCACTCTTCCAACACAATGAGACAGGTTGGGTGGCACTGGCACAGATACTCTTCAAGCCATCTGAAGTTCTGCTTAACTTATCCTAGTGGCTAGCAGTTTGAGACCTTCCCATAATAGTAACACATAGCAGTAACACGTCAGGCTCCTTCTTATCATGTGGAAACAAAATGCTACCTCACATCTAAGAACCGTAGCTCTCATATGTGTATGTATGTATAGAGCCCTTGCTATGTTAAAGACCTGCTCCTGGTTCCTCCCCCTGCTGGCTATTATGCTCAGATACCCAATGGCAATTGGGACTTTGCTGTGTCAGGCCCCTCAATGTGGAACTTGCTCTCTCCAGATATTCATCTCAGTTCCTTCCTCCTTATGTTCAAAAAGCACTTGAAGACTTTTATTTATTTATTTATTTATATCCCACCTTATCCCGAGGCTCAGGGCAGCTTACAATAAATACATAAGTAAAAGTACATGTACAAATATAAAATACATAAAATAAAATAAAAAACCCATAAAAACTAAAGACACCCCCTCCCTCCCATCTATCCCTACCCATTAAATGCCTAGCCCATATAAGAAGGTTTTACACTGCCTCCGGAAGTGTAGCCGGGTCCCACATTACCGTGGGGTAAGTGTATGCAGGATCAGGCCCCGATGGGAGAGTCACAGGGTTTCAGCCTAAATTACAGTTTATTCACAGAATCCATAGTCCAGGCACCAAGTCTTTGTCCACAATCCAACCAGTAGAGCCCAGCCACTACCACTATCCCAGGCTAGCTCTTTGCCAACTCCCACACATAGAGTCTCTTCAGGCCCTCAGGTCTACGCTTCCTCCCTTCTAGGCATCCAGGTCAGGCAGCCTCTCCACAGCCACAGGAAGACATTCAAACTAGGGCTCAGGTGAACCTCCAAGGGAAGGGAGTTCCAAAACTGTGGGGCAGCCAGCTACCAAGAATGCCTCTCTGCGAGCCCGACTTGTATAAAACTGGGCCAATGATGGAACCTGCAAGAGGGCACTCTTGGCAGATCTTAAGAGTTGCGAAGAGACATAAGGAGAAAGGCAGTCTTCAGATATGCAGAGCCCAAGCCGTTTAGGGCTTCATAGGTCAATGCCAGCACCTCTTTTAGAGGATCCTCTGCTGATTCCCCTTAATGTATATTTTAACTTTCCTTTAAAAACTGTTTTAAATGGATTTTACATGAATTTTTAAGTTGTTTTATGGTGTTTCATTGTATTTTATTGTACTAATGAAGATCCTGAAACATCAGAGAGGTGCTATATTAATAAAATGTATTGCAATTCCTAATTAATATTATGGAAAAAGCTCTGGGAGACTAATGGCACTAGTATCCTTTCCCAACACTAGGTAAAGGGAACAAATCAATTACTGGAGGAATAATGGAATATCTTCAAAAGTCCATGGAAATAAAACGGTGGCAGGCCCCAACAGATAAGCTGGAGCATGGCTTATCACAAGGTTGTGACCCCTTTTGTTCATAGTGGTGAGCAATTACTCATAACTAGTTGAATTATAAGAGATACAAGAGACAGGGTAACCGACACTTTTCTTGCTTTTCTTGGCTTATACGTTTCTTTATCTCAATGAGTCTCATAAATTATCCCTATGAAGAAAGTAAGTCAATAAAACATGCCCATTTTACAGATGGGAAACTGAGACTAATATTATTTATTAGCTACAGCCCAAGGACACCTAGAGAGTTAGTGGCCAAAATGAGATTTTAATTCAGGTTTCCAAACTCCAAATCCCACTCTCTATCCACTGGAGCATACCGTCTCTCTTTAAAAAATGATAAATTCATATTTTTTTTTAGAATTCATACAACTTTGATAATAACGTTACAATGATTGTGTCCTAATCAGTCATCTTCCAGTACAGAATCCTGTAATTGAATCCCCCTTAAAAACCAAGCATGCAGTCCTCTGGCATTAAAGTCAATGGCAAAACTCTCATTGACTTTAATGGCAGATGGTTGCACCCTGTGTCCAAGATCACCTGGAGTCAGCCTCTCCTTCAAGGCTTCCATTGATGGAAGTTTTTCTACTTGCTTCCTCTGGACTACTAATGCAAATGCTAAAAAGCCTATATTCCATCCCACACAACTGTTACACACATTTACACACACACACATTTTCTTGGCATCAAGTAGAGCTATGCATTTGTATACCTCCCAACATTTCCAGCACCAAGCGAAGAAGACCCACCCCCACCTCACACACTTACACACATCCACGTGCGTGCACACCTCCCCCTATTCCAAGTGCACAAAGAGGGACAGAAGCTCTGGCACTTATTAGTCCACTTACTTAGTTTCTAATTATTCCATCATCTTCCCATAGTCCAAAGTGCTTGCACTTTGTCTCTCTCCTGAAAGAAGGACTTTGACCCCTAAAGAGGGACAGTGTGATTCCAAAGTGGGACTGTCCCTCCTAAATAGGGACTGCTGGGAGGTATGCATTCAGGTTTCCAGGCTCATTTTAAAAAGGTGTTGTACAGGTTCCCTTTCAGGACAGGGACTCTCAGATCAGAAATTAAATGGCTGCTGTGGCCTACGGGATACCTCTCTGAAAGAGACCTAAGAATGTGTTCTCACAGTCAGTATTTCTGGATTAAGAACCTCAGAAAAAACTTCTGAACACACTGTAACCATTCTGATGTTCTCCCTATTGGAGGGGTATTGGGGGGTGTGTGTGTGTGTGTGTGTGTGTGTAAAAGCATGGTTAAATGAATGATTTCACCAGATGTGTGGTTCAAGCATGTTTGTTGTTATGGAATAACACTGACTGAAGAAGCTCATGAGAACACAGCCTCGGCAAAGCTTGAAGCTACTCTCGCTGACAGAATTTTGTTCAATAACAAAATCATCTACGTTTCTCTTGAACGCTTAGGGCAACATGGCAAACGCCTACAAGAAGTCTAGTTATAGTCAGACACACTACATGGTTGATCAGTAGTAATCTGGATCTCAGCATGGAATTTTCAAAAGCTTTTAGCATTCCACTGTAATCAATGGGAATTTTACCATTTCACTTGGCGCAAGGTTAAACCATCCTCAGTTACAAGCATGTTCAGAATTCAAACTATGATGATCTGTGAAGTCTGAAAGCTTACAGACATTCACCAACAGAAGAGAGCCCAATAAAATGAATCATATTACTTTGTCCCTTGCTACAGACTGGCACAGATGTCCAGCCTCTCCCATATATATTTATTTGATGCATAAATTAAGGGACTAAAACCGTGGATCCAAATAACCCTGAACTTTGGTCATGTTCATATCTTGATTTGGAGAGCTCATCACTGTAACTCATGCCAATACAAAAGTTATAATCTTTCAATTATTTTGTTGTGTTTCTAAAAGGGATGCTATAGTTCAGCTACAAGTTGTGGTCTTGATGCAGAAATCATTGGATGAAATTCTATGACGCGTTGTCCTATCAGACTATATGATTATAAGAACATAAGAAGTGCCATACTGGGTCGGACCAATAGTCCATCTAGTCCAGCATTCTGTCTCTGACAGTGGCCAATCATAGTGGCTTGGGAGAAGCACCCAACAGGTCACAATGAGGGATACATTCCCTGTTGTTTCCCCCCAGCTCCCGTCATGTTCCCTGATCCTGTCTGGCTAATAGCTGCTAATGGACCTATCTTCCAGAAACCTGTCCAAACCTCTTTTAATCTCAGCTATAGTACTGGCCCTTACCACAGCCTCTGGCAGTAGATTCCACAACCCAGTTATACACTGAGTGAAAAAATATTTTCTTTTATTTGTTTTAAACTTGCCACCCATGAGTTTCATGGAGTGTCCCCTAGTTCTAGTACTCGCTGAGAGGGTAAATAACTGCTCCTTGTTTATTAGTTCCACACCACTCATGATTTTATAGACCTCTATCATATTTCCTCTCAGTCGTATCTTCTCCAAACTGAGGAACCCCAACCTACCAACAATGGCCTCTTCTTGATTTAAAATCTGTGCCACCAACAATAGATCATCTTTTTGGTCTGCCTCTTATTTAAAATTAAGAAACATAGGACTTTTTGTACACCATTGCATAAATAAAATGGAGTTTCCCTTTCAGAGCAACCTCCTTCCCTGGTGTAGGTTGTTATTGCATTTAATTAATTATAGATAATAACTTTTATTTCAAAAATTAAAATTAAAGAATGCATGAGATTTACCAACAGTGTTATTGACAGTGCAAAGAAGTGATGTTCCACACAGTGCGTATATGCGTTGGAAACTGTATTCTCTAGAGCCAGGATTGAGAACACACATTTGTTAACAATCAATAATCATGCAAATCCCTTGGCCTTCAGTGAAGTTGCCACACCTAGTCCACTTTTTTTTTTTTTAACGACAGCAGCTAGATTTATTATTTCAATGTACAAATGAAATAACACACAATGCTTGTCTGGCTAGCCATATGCTATTTGTCTCAACATGTTCTGCCAGCTCTTGAGAGTACTATCCTCCTGGGTGCTCATTAAAATGAAATGAACAACCCAGTTCTTGGGCTTTATATTTCCAGTCGGCCCCATGCTTTCCTCTAAGCAAAAGAAAACATAAATATTATAAGACCATAGCACTATTACCCTTTTTCATGCTACTCATATTACTAACCTTCGTGTACTGCAGGGATGGCCATAAGAATAGTGTTGTGTATCTGTACATTGTGTAGAAACCACATAGGAGAAGACTAGGTGTCATGGAGAAACATAGGGTCACACACGTGTAACATGAGCCTACATGTACACTACAAGTCTGGTAAATATGTAATGCAAAAGGTTCAACATATAAGTAATGTTACAATTGAAAACTGTGACACAAGAAAACTCCAGGAAGTAGGAACAGTTAAAAAGAATGTGTGTTCGCAATACTTGCCAGATGAAACCCTGTGGAGATGTAAATGGACCTTCATGTTTGCCTGGGTTGCCTACATGACAGGTCACACATGTCCAATACACATCTAGATGTGTATAAGAGACAGGTTTCATGGAGTGTCCCCTAGTTCTAGTACTCGCTGAGAGGGTAAATAACTGCTCCTTGTTTATTAGTTCCACACCACTCATGATTTTATAGACCCCTATCATATTTCCTCTCAGTCGTATCTTCTCCAAACTGAGGAACCCCAACCTACCAACAATGGCCTCTTCTTGATTTAAAATCTGTGCCACCAACAATAGATCATCTTTTTGGTCTGCCTCTTATTTAAAATTAAGAAACATAGGACTTTTTGTACACCATTGCATAAATAAAATGGAGTTTCCCTTTCAGAGCAACCTCCTTCCCTGGTGTAGGTTGTTATTGCATTTAATTAATTATAGATAATAACTTTTATTTCAAAAATTAAAATTAAAGAATGCATGAGATTTACCAACAGTGTTATTGACAGTGCAAAGAAGTGATGTTCCACACAGTGCGTATATGCGTTGGAAACTGTATTCTCTAGAGCCAGGATTGAGAACACACATTTGTTAACAATCAATAATCATGCAAATCCCTTGGCCTTCAGTGAAGTTGCCACACCTAGTCCACTTTTTTTTTTTTTNCAATAAACTTACTTCTTATCTTTATGAAGAAGTGTCTGTGTCTAACATTGGAACACAAGTGAGCAACAAGAGTTCTCAAGCTCTTACGAACCCAGAGAGTAAAGAGTCTGTAAATGGGAAGGATTGGGCCCTTGAATGACAAAGGAGTTGTCCCTGCGGCAGACTTGAATTAGCCAGAGAGAGAAACTAAAGCGGGCTGTGCGCGAGGGAAACTGAGTCACTCAAACCCGGTAAAGTGGGGGTGCCGCCCCTCCAACCCGTGACACTAGGCTCAAAATAACTATATTTAGTGAACGTGACCTATAAAGCCAAGCTCAGTTGCATATAGCCTGCTCCTGTTAGACAGCCATTTTGTCTGCATCTCATGGGTACAGTGAGCTCCACTAGATGGCTCTCTGAATACTTTCTGTTAGTGTTTTCTACAAGCACAGAGCTTTATTCTGTACTGTGGGCCCCCTGAGTCATGCTGTTCTGCAGCCCCATATCCTCACACTTCTACATGAACAGAGCCCCCCTGCCAGTGCCATTCCCACCGCAAAAATGTTCTGTCTGCATGCCTCATATGCAGGAGCGGTGAAGTGGTTTCACTAAGAGGAATCCCCCATGACCTGGATGTCCTGGAAGAAATCTAACTGCCTCTCATTCACCTGAAACACACTTGCCTGACAGGTTTAATTTAGTGGACATGCTTAATGATAATTTCGGGCCTTGTGGGGACCATATGTGTTTGGGTGATGGGTCTATTCTCTGTGCAGTCTTGGTGTGTATAGTAACAGGAATCTGTTGGCATGGTTTTATATGACACAAATGCAATTTTGAGTGAGGCACTTACCACTACTCGAAGAAGGGGAGGTGCGGGGAGGGGAAACAGTTCTATGGACACCTCTCACAACTTGAATGCTGGGAAGCTTGTTTTTTCCGTTCCCCTTTAATTACGCCCATTTTAATGTAGTTTTAATCTATTTAATCTATTTTTACTAGTGTATTTTTGTATTTTGTGAGCTGCCTCGAGCTGCTGGGAGCAGAAGAGGCGGGATATAAATAGTTTAATAAATAAATGAACAAATAAATAAATGTACTGGAGTGATGTATAAACCCAGAATATGACTCTCAGAGCAAAATATTAGGTTGTTAATACTTGTGTAGTTAGATCCATCTCACTAGTACCTGCAGTTTTACTGAGGAATGGTTGGATAAAAGAAGGGGAGGATAAACGTTTAGAGGAGTTCTTGATGTTAAAAATTCACTATTCAGTTTCCGCTCCTGTCTCAAATATAGTTCATTTTCACACGGACGCACCCACCCCCTCCCCGCTGAGTGCACGGGATGGTGTTCCGCCAGTGGAGGCATTTGTGGAAACGGCGGGTGGGGGGATGGGTGTTCACTCGGTGTTCGTCCGTGCGAACACAGCAAGCAATAGGTGGGGGTGTGCACGCGCTCCCGCACAACACCCATCTCCACCCATCACCCATCTCCACCCATGGGGCCCTCTGGAAAACCAGAGGAAACCCCGTGGGTGGAGGTGAGTGGGTGTCCATGTAAAGGAACACACACACACCTCCACCCACCGCGCCAGATCACCCATCCCCACCCCCACCCCCGTCAGTGTAAAAACGGCCATACTTTCAGCCTGGTCACTTTAGTACCATTGGCTTTACTCAGAACATATATCACATCTGAATTGTAGTTGAGTATATACAACCCCTCTTCTCAATGGGTAGAAACATACGTGATTGTGGCGTGGTGGCGGCCTGACTCAGCCCAGGGAGAAAAACCATGGTGGATATTGTCTGGGTCACCAAACAAATGTGCCTGCAGCCGGGGCACCTTCACACTGCCTGCCTGGCCCAGAGAGAGTGGCAACAACCACAAACGTGTTCCCTCCCTGCACCCACCCATCCTCTATGACAGCCCGGGAAGTCATGGCGGCCAGTGACAGCCAGCTATAGTACCTCCGACCCAGAAACAGATGTGATAGCCCACTGGGGCCTGTTTGGCCCGGCCAGCCGGGCCTTAGCTCAGGCTGTGACCTCGGCTAGCCACCGACACAGCCTGGGGCAACCCCAAGTCAACATCTGGCAACACCTCCGCACACGTGCAGGTGAGGTCCCGAGCAAGGCAGGCCACAGTGTGTTATTTTCATGTCTGTTTTTACCCAGTGCCACGAGATTAGCTTAGACAACAGCCTATTCCATGTTGAAAGATTTGCCAGGGAAGTCAGCTATGAAAATGTACAGAACCAGAGAAACAAATGATTGTGTGGACCCATTCCAGTAAATTGCATAAACACATTTATATTTAAGCATGTGAGTAATCTCAACAGGCCAGACTTCTGCAAGACTATTTATGTACTTGAACACTTGCTGAAGGGCCTGATCCAAAACCTGTTGAATTCAACTGAAAAAACTCCTGATGACTTCAATAGGCCTTGGATAAGAGTGGGCCCTAAGAATGGCATTACTGAAGTAAGAGTTTGCAACCTGTACCCCCATTAGAAAAGTGAGCTTGAGAGACAGATGTGGAGGCTGCCTGACCCGGAGCTGCTCCAGGGGTGCACCCCTGTGTCTGCTCACTTCGAGCTCTGCTTTAAATGGACTGGCAGAGTTCCTACCTGAGCTCTGCCCATGCACCACCCCTCACCCCTACACCATAGGGTTGTAGCCACTCAGCCAACACTCTAGGCTGGCAGCCACAGCTCCATAGTGCTGACCAGACAATGGCTGGCTAGGTGTGTAGCTGCACCCGTGGGTCCACCCAACAGATGGGCAGCAGTTCCACCTTTGGCTGCTGCCCTGGGTTTGGCTAGCCTGCTCTGTGTCTCGTGCTCGTGGAAGTTCCAGCGTGCTGCTGGCAGGGCTGTGCTCTGTTTGGTGGGGCACCCTTTACACGGACCAGTCAACCTGGGGGTGAAGAGAGCTGGCGCTGGCAGAAGTAGAGCTGCTGTCCGTCTGAAAATACTCGATTCCATCTCCTGTTACAATGTGGCAGTCACATTTTCCTCAGGAAAGAGTGGTAATAAACTGTTGGTGTCTTGTAATATTTTGATACTTGAGGCCTGACCTCTTCTTTTATCTCCTTTTGATAACAAAATGTTTGCATACATAGTTATCATGTTGTATAATATTTTATTTTAAAACCAGTCTCATGATATGAGTATCCTGGAGCTATTTTTGTAAAATGGAGCACTGAAGAAAGGTTTTTGGAAGAATCACTGTAGATGATATTCTCTGTAAAAAGCAGACAAGCATCTCACAAACTTTTAGGGCCTCTGGGAGTTTTATATTAGAAAGAAAATAATAATGAAAGATATTCTGTCTTCAGTAACTGAAGAAATTTGAGGACAGAAGCCCTTTTCACACAGACACTCTTAACACGGATAAAAGGATGTTACATTTTTTTATATATGTTGCCGGGCACCCATAGAGCACACCTGCAGCCCTGCAACATGTATAATAAAATGTAACACCCATTTTATCTGTGTTAGAGTGTCTGTGTCTGTCAAATAATACCTTTATTTTTTGTGTAGGCCTATTAATCTTAGGGTCTTTTCACACGGACACTCCCCCCCCTCCCCCCGTACACATGTGCGGTGGGGGGAGCACCCGTGTGAACGCCGCCCGTGGTGGGTGTGCAGGGGGGCAGCGCGTCTGTGGGAACGGCGCCTGTGGTGGGCGAGGGTGCGTATGCACTCCCGCGGTCCACCCATCTCCCCCCATCACTCCCGCACCAATCATCAGGCTCCAATGCTGGTTGCTCCATGCATGGACATGGGTGTGCACCCATGGGAAAAGGTGCACACCCACCTCCACCCACCACGGGTGCACACCCATCCCCCCACCCACCACGGCCCATTTGAAAAGGGCCTTAATGGGGATACCTGCAGAATAATGTACTACTGGTGTCAGTAGAAGTAGTACAATTTAGCCACTGGGCAATTAGAAATAACTATGTATAGAAAGAACTACTGAAAAAGGAATAAAACAAGTATTAATATAGCACCAAGGAAAGGAAATACTGTTATCAAATGAATGGTGCAATATATAAAAAGATAATATGTTCATAAATGTTCCAGTATTCTGAATCCCTGAGTGCAAAAAAATGAATCATTTGTTTTTCTTAACTCTGCCATACAGTCTTCATTAATTATTCTCTTTAATTTTTTTAGCTTCTCTTGAGCAAATGGAAAGATTTAATTGGAAGAGCCTAATGCAATCATCACTGGCAGGAAAGCTGCAAATTCTAGCCCTTTTAGTTGTCAGTTAAATTGATCTGAATATACTTCATAAATTGGTTCTCTTTCTTATGACAAGCTGAGCTAAATAATTTGAACCAAGAATTAAAAAGCAGAGCTATCATCCACCTTTAACTTCATAACTACCATTGACCTGAGAGTCACTGGGGCCTGCTTCTAATTAACTCTCCTCTTAGTTTTCTGGAGGCTGTTCTTGAGATTCTTGAAAGGTCAGATTGGACTTCACGAATTCCCATGTCCCAAAGGACAGTAGCATTTAACTTTAAAAAGGGAGACTATGACAAAATGAGGAAACCAGTTAAAAAGAAATTAAAACACACAGTTGCAAGGGCTACAAGCTTGCAAGAGGCATGGAGGCTGTTTAAAAGCACTCTTCTGGAAGTCCAGATTAAATAAATCCCTCAAGTTAAAAAAGGAAGGAGGAAGACCAAAAGTCTTCCACTATGGCTAAATGGGGAGATGAAGGAGGCTATTAAGAGCCAAAAAGGCATCCTTTAAGAAATGGAAGGCTAGTTCCAATTAAAATAATACAAAAGAGCATAAACACTGGCAACGTAAATGTAAAGTGTTAATAAGGCAGGCCAAGAGAGATTTTGAAGGGAGGCTTGCTAAAGAGGTAAAAACAAGCAACAAAAACTTTTTCAAATACATCAGAAGCAAGAAGTCTGCTAGGGAGTCAGTTGGGCCATTAGATGACAAGGGAGTAAAAGGGGCACTCAGGGAGGATAAGGGCATTGCAGAGAAGCTGAATGAGTTCTCTGCATCGGTCTTCACTGCGGAGGATTTTGGGTAGGTAGCCACGCCGGATCCTTGCTTTGTGGGCAAGGAATTGGAAGAGCTGTTACAAATCAATGTGACGTTGGAGGATGTTCTAGGGCAAATTGACAAACTGAATACTAACAAGTCACCAGGGCCAGATGGCATTCACCCCAGAGTTCTGAAGGAACTCAAATATGAAATCACAGACCTACTGTTAGTAATTTGTAACCTGTCACTAAAATCTGCCACTGTACCCGAGGACTGGAGGGTGGCAAATGTAACCCCGATATTTAAAAAGGGATCCAGAGGCGATCCTGGAAACTACAGACCAGTAAGCTTGACGTCTGTGCCGGGCAAAATGGTGGAAACCATCATTAAGGACAGAATTACAGGGCATGTTGACAAACATGGCTTAATGGGGAAGAGTCAACACGGATTTAGTAAAGGTAAGTCATGCCTCACTAACCTGTTGGAATTCTTTGAGGGTGTAAATAAGCATGTGGACAAGGGAGACCCAGTAGATATAGTGTACCTGGATTTCCAGAAAGCATTTGATAAGGTCCCTCATGAGAGACTCTTGAGAAAATTAAAAAGTCATGGGATAGGAGGTAGTGTCTTACTATGGATCAGAAACTGGTTAAAAGATAGAAAGCAAAGGGTAGGACTAAATGGTCAGTTTTCACAATGGAGAGATGTAAAAAGTGGTGTGCCTCAGGGATCTGTATTGGGACCGGTGCTGTTTAATGTATTCATTAATGATTTGGAAAAGGGTGTTAAGAGTGAGGTGATCAAATTTGCAGACGACACCAAGTTATTCAAGGTAGTTAAAACACGAGCAGACTGTGAGGAACTGCAACAGGATCTTACGACACTGGGTGCCTGGGCATCTAAATGGCAAATGAGATTTAATGTGGACAAGTGCAAAGTGATGCACGTAGGGAAAAATAATCCAAACTATGCGTACACAATGCTGGGTACTAAGCTAGGAGTTACCACTCAGGAAAAGGATCTGGGGGTGGTTGTGGACAATACAATGAAATCCACAGCGCAGTGCGCAGCAGCAGTCAAAAAAGCAAACAGAATGTTAGGAATTATTCGGAAGGGGATAGAGAATAAAACTGAGGATGTCATAATGCCTCTATACAAATCAATGGTGCGACCGCACCTCGAATATTGTGTGCAGTTCTGGTCGCCCCATCTCAAAAAAGACATAGCTGAACTAGAAAAGGTACAGAGAAGGGCAACAAAAATGATCAAGGGCATGGAAGGGCTCCCGTATGAGGAGAGGCTTGGTAGGTTGGGGCTCTTCAGTTTGGAGAAGAGACGACTGAGAGGAGATATGATAGAGGTCTATAAAATCATGAGTGGTGTGGAACTAATAAACAAGGAGCAGTTATTTACCCTCTCAGCTAGTACTAGAACTAGGGGACACTCCATGAAACTCATGGGTGGCAAGTTTAAAACAAATAAAAGAAAATATTTTTTCACTCAGCGTATAATTGGGGTGTGAAATCTACTGCCAGAGGTTGTGGTAAGGGCCAGTACTATAGCTGAGTTTAAAAGAGGTTTTTACAAGTTTCTGGAAGATAGGTCCATTAGCAGCTACTAGCCAGACAGGATCAGGGAACATGATGGGCGCTGGGGGGAAACAACAGGGAATGGATTCCCCATTATGACCTGTCGGGTGTTTCTCCCAAGCCACCGTGATTGGCCACTGTCGGAGACAGGATGCTGGGCTAGATGGACCATTGGTCTGACCCAGTATGACACTTCTTATGTTCTTGTGATTAATTTTATCAATGAAGAAAAAAGAGCTTTTTGTTGGACCTGTACCATATTGTTATAACTCTTTTGTTCAGAATGTTCTAAATCTCTCAAAAAGACCTCTGTTATGGAAGACTGGGGTGTTTCTCCCAAGCCACCGTGATTGGCCACTGTCGGAGACAGGATGCTGGGCTAGATGGACCATTGGTCTGACCCAGTATGACACTTCTTATGTTCTTGTGATTAATTTTATCAATGAAGAAAAAAGAGCTTTTTGTTGGACCTGTACCATATTGTTATAACTCTTTTGTTCAGAATGTTCTAAATCTCTCAAAAAGACCTCTGTTATGGAAGACTGGAGTGATTTATTTCCTGTAATTTATCATAAGGGGCAAAACATGTGCTTCTGATTACTAATGATCTTCTTGGTGTCACTTAGCACTGTGGAAAAGACACTTGGTATGGGTGACATACATTAAAAGCTTGTAAATCTATAAGTCTCAAGCCATCTTTGATTACTTTCTCCCAACACTCCCCACAGGAGGGAACATGGAGCAACCTCCGCCTCTCTGTGCTGGTTACCCCCATGGGAAGAGGAGGTGTCCCTGAAGCAAGCAAACTTTGATGAACCAATTCTGAGTTTCTGCTACAAATTAAAGTTAAAACGAGTACCTGCAAAAACAGGTATACCCAACCAATTTCTGGTAGTCGAATTGATCCAACACCAGGTACCGATCAGTACCCGACTGTGACTTGATACGCGTACCAGATATAGGTGTTAATATTATAATGATGTGTGAAAGTGTGGATAGATAACCAACATGTTGCCTTACAAGTGGCATCTCTAGTGGATCCCGGGAGTAAAAGTGGCATTAGTAGCCGCACTATGAAGGGAATGAGCTGTGACTCCTACTGCAGCCTGTAGACCGGCTGAAGTATAGGCTAGGGTGATACATCCTCAAAGCAACCTAGATACTGTTGCATTGGAAGCCTTACAACCTCTTTGTCCCATTCTGAAAACCAGAAACAGAGCTGAATCAATTCGAAATTCATTGGTTCTCACCAGATATATCTTTAGTGCTCCATCTAATTTGTGCCAGAGGACTTCTCTGGGAAGTTGCGGATTTGGAAAAAAGGATGGTATGTCTATGTTTTGATTCTTATGGAAGGAAGAAAGTTTACTTTCATGATAAATCCTGGATGCAAGCACAAAGAGACTGTCTTTGTCAAAACCGACATAATTCTGGATCCACTGATAGGACCCCGAGCTTGGAAATTCTCTTGGCAGATGTTATAGCAAAAAGGAAAGTGACTTTATATGACAGAATCTTAAAAGACACCTGATGCAATGGCTTGAATGGTGAACCCTGTAAGATGATATTTAACCACCAGCATGGGAATCTATGTTTCACTGCGGGGAAATCAGAGTGGCCACTCTCAAAAATCTACAAACGTACGGGTGCTTCACCAGCTGACTTATCATTTGTAACAATTACTGTCACTAAGACAGAAACCTGCCTGCATAGAGTATTTGTGCTGAGACTCTTTTCAAGGCCTGTTTGGAGAAAATGTAATACATATTTCACCTGCTGAGAGTGCTTGTCCATGATAAATTTTGCCCAAAGTCACAAAAGCCTTCCAGTTAGTGTTTTAAATGCAATTTGTCGATTCACGCCATGCCACTAGGAGAGTGTCCAGTAGCCTGCTTGAGTATCCAGAAGAGCTTAGCTGCTCCCGCTCAATCTCCAAGCGGTGAGATGAAGATTGCCGAGATCCTGCAATCGGACCAGGCCTTGGGCTAGAAGATCGTCTACCTGTGGGAATAAGATTCTTGGAGCAACTTGCAGTTGTTTGATTCCCAAGTACCATGGTCTCCGCAGCCAATGAGGGTCTATCAGGATCACCTCCACCTGTTGACTCCTTATCTTTCTCAGGACCGCTGGTAGGAGCGGTATTGGAGAAAAAACATATAGAAACTGGATGGGACACTGCTGATTCGATACACCTATGCCTTCTGCACCCAGATCTCTGTGTCTTGTCATGTACCTTGGCACTTTGTGGTTGGACGAGTTGGCAAATAAGTCTATCGCCAGTGTAACCAACTTCGACGCTATCATTGCAAAGACTGACGTTTTCAGGGAACACTTGCCTGTGGAGCCATCTGCTTGGGTGTTGGCCTCCCCTCGGAAGTGTCTGGCAGTTAGAGATAGGAGATTGCGTTCCGCCCACGAGAGAAGAATTTTATTTTATATTTATTTATATTAAAATTTATAAATTTTATAATTTATAAGGCATCTCGGGGCGGCTCACAACATTTTAAAAACATTTAAAACATTAAAATAAACAATAATAATTACAATTTAAAAAACCAATATAAAACCCCGTCCCCACCCACCCCATCTCCCTCGGGAAAGGCCTTGCGGAACAGCCAGGTCTTATATTGTCTGTGGAAAGAGGGGAGGCCAGCAGCCAAGCGGATCTCTGACGGGAGGGAGTTCCACAGCCACGGCGCAGACATGGAAAATGCCCTCCTCATAGTGGACACCCGGGAAACCCGGGGGACCTCAAGGAGGGCGCCCCCAGCCGACCGGAGGGGTCGCTCCAGGACCCGGAGGTTGAGGCAGTCCTGCAGATAGGTGGGGCCCAAGCCGTTTAGGGCTTTAAAGGTCAACACCAACACCTTGAATTGGGCCTGGAAACCTGTCAGCAGCCAGTGCAGAGAGCGAAGCACCGGTGCAATATGCTCACGTCGGCCCGTCCCCGTCAAGAGACGGGCCGCCACATTCTGCACCACCTGCAGCTTTTGAACCAGCACCAAGGGTAGCCCCACGTAGAGTGCATTGCAGTAATCCAGTCTTGAGGTAATAAAAGCATGGATGACTGTGGCCAGATCTGAGTCTGAGGCATACAGTCTAAGGGCAGATTCAGACGTGTCTTTAAATCGCACAGAAGCCTCGGCGGCATAGTGCGATTTAAAAAACCCCGCACTTCCGGGCTGGTGTGAATGCGCTGAGCGTGCACATTCCCACCTAGTTCGAATGTTTGGAGCGTGCTTTGAAAAGCTGCTCGGAGCAACTTTTCAATCCGCACTCCAAACATTCGGGCTAAGTGGAAATGTGCGCACTCAGCGAATTCACACCAGCCCGGAAGTGCGGGTTTTTTTAAATCGCACTATGCCGCCGAGGATTCTGTGCGATTTAAACGCACGTGTGAATCCCCTCTAAGCCAACGCACCAGATGTAATTGGTGAAATGCTCCCTTCGCCACAGCCGCCACCTGGGCATCCAGGCGGAGCTGTGGGTCCAGGAGCATCCCCCAGGCTCCGGACCTGAGAAACCAGGGGAGGGCGGACCCCATCAATGATGGGGGCCACCACTCCCTCGGCCTTCCCCACAACCATCACCTCTGTCTTGTCAGAATTTAGTCTCAGGCGGCTCACCCTCATCCAATCCCCCAGAGCAAACAAACACTGGGTAAGCACCGAGACTGCCGGGCCTGAGTCGGAGGAAAAGGAGAGCTATAGCTAGGTGTCATCAGCATATTGATGACATCTCACTCCATACTCCCTAACAACCTCCCCTAGAGGCTGCATGTACACACTGAACAAGAGAGGGGATAAAATGGAACCCTGCAGAATGTGTGGCTTGTGCTGAAGTCTCCAAACTGGTGTCCCCTTGCCAATTAATGTAGGCCCTGGCCATCGTACTGTCGGTGTGTATCAATACATGGCAAGACAGGATGTTTGCTCTGAAGTACAGTAGTGTGAGGTGAATTTATTATTATTATTATTATTAACAAACATTTATATAGCGCCAGCAGTGTACCTGGCACTTTACAAAGTAATAAAATAGACACGGTCCCTGCCCCTAGGGCTTACAATCTGAGAGACAGGAGCTGGGGGAGAGACTTAGGAAGGGGAACAGAGGGAGAGACAAGGGGTCTAACATTCATGAAGATGCGAGGTCTCAAGTGCACGTACTTGGCTTGGTTACGATGAGAATGACAGCAGGCAGGTCCATGTTGCAAGGATAAGGGTAAACCGATCGTAGGTATAGGAATAGTGGCTCAGCAGGATAAAGAGTCAGACAGAGCAGAGCGAAAGAGGTGAGTTTTAAGGAGAGATTTGAAGGTATGAAGGGAGGGGGCAAGGCGGATGTGGACAGGGAGGGAGTTCCAGGCATGGGGGGCAGCAAGTGAGAAGGGACGAAGGCGCTTAGGGGAGCAGGGAAGGCGTGGAAGGGTGAGAGAAGGGACAGAGGAGGAGCGAAGTGCACGGGCTGGAGTATGGAGGGCGATAAGTGCAGAGAGGTAGGGGGGAGCAAGGTTGTGAAGAGCTTTATAGGTGAAGACTAGGAGCTTGTGCAGGATTCGTTCAGGAAGGGGAAGCCAGTGAAGCGAAGAGAGGAGGGGCTGCACATGGTCGAAGCGACTGGCGAGGTAGATGACCCTGGCAGCAGAGTTTTGGACAGAGATGAGGGGAGAAAGGTGAGACCGGGGAAGGCCAGTGAGAAGGAGGTTACAGTAATCGAGGCGAGAGATGACCAGAGCATGAACAAGAGTTTTGGCAGACGAGACAGAGAGAAAAGGGCGAATCTTAGCAATGTTATGGAGGGAGAAGCGACAGGATTTAGCAACAGAGTCAATGTAGGGTTTAAAAGAAAGGGCTGAGTCAAAGATGAAGCCTAGGCTACGGGCTTGGGGGACAGGCAGGATGGTGACTCCATCAATAGTTATTGACAGTGAGGAAGGAGAGGAAGGATGAGGGGGGAAGATAAGGAGTTCAGTTTTAGCCATGTTGAGTTTGAGTTGACGTTGAGACATCCAGGTAGAGATGTCAGAGAGACAGTTGATGAGACGAGCTTGAACAGAGGGAGAGAGAGAGGGAGTAGAGAGATAGAGTTGAGTGTCATCAGCATAGAGGTGGTATTGGAAGCCATGGGAGGCAATGAGTTTGCCTAAGGATGAGGTATAGATCGAGAAGAGGAGAGGGCCAAGAACAGAGCCTTGAGGAACACCAACTGAGAGGGGGAAGGAGGAGGAGGCGGAGTTGGAGAGAGACACATTAAAGGAGCGGTCAGAGAGGTAGGAGGAGAACCAGTTATGGACAGAGCCACAAAAGCCAAGGGAGTGAAGGGAATCCAGCAAGAGTGAGTGGTCAACAGTATCGAAGGCAGCAGAGAGATCAAGGAGGACAAGAATGGAATAGAGACGTTTAGATTTAGCCACCAGAAGATCGTTGGTGATCTTAGCGAGAGCAGTTTCAGTAGAATGAAGGGGGCGGAAGCCAGATTGGAGGGGGTCAAGGGAGGAGTTGGAGGATAGGAAGTCAAGGCAGCGGGAGTAGACAACACGTTCAAGCAGCTTGGAAGCAAAAGGAAGGAGTGAGACAGGACGATAGCTAGAAGGGTCAGAGGGGTCAAGAGTGGACTTTTTGAGAATAGGAGAGACTGTGGCATGTTTGAAGGCAGAAGGGAAAGAGCCAGTAGAGAGGGAGAGGTTGATGATGTGCAGGAAGGAAGGGGCGACAGTGGGAGTAATGGAGGTGAGGAGGCGGGAAGGAATGGGATCAAGGGGGCAAGTGGAAGGGTTGGAGGAGGAGAGCAGAGAGGAGATTTCCTTAAGGGAGGCAGGGGAGAAGGAGGACATGAGAGAAGGAGGGGGAGGAGGGAGAGGGGTGGGAGTGGGAAGAGAGGAGTGGGAAGCGATGTCGAGGCGGATCTTGTCTATCTTGGAGGTGAAGAAGGAGGCAAGATCCTGAGCAGAAAGGGAAGAAGGAGGGGGAGGACAGGGAGGCTTGAGGAGGGAGTCAAAGGTAGAGAACAGGCGGCGAGGGTCCCGAGAACAGGACTCAATGCGGGAGGCATAGTAGTGTTGTCTAGCAAGGGAGATAGCAGAAGTAAGGGTGGAGAGACAGAATTTGAAGTGAAGGAAGTCAGCGTGAGAATGGGATTTGCGCCAGAGTCGTTCAGCAGCACGAGTGCAAGAACGGAGGTGGCGGATACTAGGGGTGAGCCAAGGACGGGGGTTGTGGGAGAAGGCAGGGCGGGAAGAGAGAGGGGCATGGGAGTCAAGTGTGGAGGAGAGAGAGGCGTTGAGAGCAGAGACAGCGGAGTCAGGGGAGGAGGAAGAGAAGACTGTAGGAAGAAGGGGAGAGAGAGAGGAGGCAAAGTCCAGGGGATCAATAGCTTGAAGGTCACGGAAGGGGCGTAGAGAAGGGGAAGAGGAGGGGGGACAGTGGGAAATGTTGAAAGAGGCAAGGAAGTGGTCTGATATAGGATGAGGATTGAAGGAGAGATCAGCGAATCATTCGCAACTCCAACCAGTTGATGTGCTGGGTTGCTTTGACTGCTGTCCATTTTCCCTGGGCAGGCGCTCCCTTGCAGTGAGCTCCACAGTCCATAAGGCTCACATCAGTCATTATTAGAACTCTGGAGGGGTCCTAGATGGGAAGACCCACCAAATACCGGTTCTCCTGCAGCCACCAGGGTAGAAACTCTAATATATCCAGACGCTATCTGGGCTTGCCATCTCAACAGGAACTGTTGGAGGGGGTGCAGATGGAATCTGGTCCATGAGACTGCTTCCATGCACAATACCTTCAGGCCTAGTCTGCTGTCCAAAGACATCAGAGGTGTTACTGTAGACTTGGATTCTTCAAAGTGCTTTGTGGATCTTGTCCTTGGTCAGATAGACCCTGTCTTCTGCAGTGTTTATCAGCACCCCTAAGCACGTCAGGCACTGGAATGGAATCAGAAAACTCTTCTCCCAATTGATAATGAATCCACGTTCTTGTAGGCATTCTATTATTCTCCGCATGGCAGTTTGACACTTGTGGAACAAACCTGGTCGTACCAAAATGTTGTCACGGTTCGGGAACAAAATGCACTCCTCTTTCCCTGAGAGCCAACACTAGAACTACTAGAACCTTGGTAAATATCCTGGGTGAGGAGGCCAACCCAAAGGGCAATGTTTTGTACTGGTGGTGATGATGTCCGTATGTGAAACGGGTATTTTCGGTGTGTTGGCCTCATTGGTATATGGAGATATGCTTCTCTTAGGTCTATGCAAGCAAGAAAATCCCTTGGCTGTAATGCAAGAAGGATTGAGCAAAGTGTCTCCATCCTGAATCTTCTGTATTTCAGGAAATGATTTAGATACTTCAGATCCAGGATGGCTCAAGTGTCTCCATTTTTCTTGGGAACTATAAAGAATATGGTCCTGAGTACCTCTGTTGTATGGGGACTGGCTCTATAGCTCCTATGTGTAGGAGATGTTTGATGGCATTGATCATGTTTTGGTGTCTGGTCATGCAGTTGGACTTTGGGACCTTGATGAAAAAAGGTTCTTGTTGCAACGAGAAGTCTTGATGTGGTCCAATAGTTGAAGACGTCCCCCGATGGCCACAACTGGTGGCCCACCGAAGGCCTGAAGTCAGGCCACCCCAGAGGCAGGGGGTTTGTCCTGCCTGCCAGGACATCAAGGACCCTGGGCTGAGGACTTGTTCCTATGCTACCTTCATGGTTTGTTATTCCCATAACCTCCCCTTCTATAGGAAGACTCGAAAGTGTAAAAAGTTTGAAGAAATTGAGGCTTTTTCCTTAAGTCTTTCTTGGAAATGTTTATCAGGAGACCTTTCTTTTTTTCTGTCTCATCAGTCATGGCTTTTTCCATAGGTTCTCTAAAGGGCTTATCCCTGTGATAGGGGGCCATGGCGAGTACCATTTTGACCTGATAATCCAGCTTCCAGGGCCATAGCCACACATCCTTCCTGGCTGTCACGTTATTTGCTTTTGATCATGCAGAGAGTTGGGCTGCGTCCAGTGTTGAATCTGCTACAAACAACGCTGCCATGTTCTTTAGTAGGAGCGATGGCATTCAGATCCTTGAGCCACAGCACAAAGGCTCTGGAAAAAGTGGATGCTGTTGCAGCCACTCTGCAAGCTGCAGAGGATTCCTCCAAGTTCCTGTGTAGAAAAACTTCGATTTTGCAATTGAGTGACTTTGGGGGCACCTTTAGTGAGTAGGACTGAAGCCGTAGCCAGATCAGAAGCCCCGGCATTTACTTTTGGTATACCTGGGATTCAGGAAGGGAGTAGAATCTCTCCGTTACAGCAAACATGTCTTTCTATTTGGCCGGTTGAGCCCACTCTGCCTTAAGAAGCTTAAGATATAATGGGGGCAATGGAAGACAGGCCTCACTAGGGAGGTCCTGGAGAAGGACCAAATTAGCATCATCTGCCAGTTTCTCCTTTTCTGGAGGAATGGGGCGGGGGCCAGGACTGGAATAGATAGGCCAATGTGAGCTGCCAGTTTTTTGACTATTTGCTCAAACAGTTCAGGGTGAAAAATGCATGCCCCTGCTTTTGCTACTGGATTGCCTATTTCGTGATCAGATAGCTCTCCCTCCTCTTTATCATTGTCAGGCAAGACAGGGTCTAGAAGGGGCTCTACATTCTCTTTTGGTGCTTGCTTGCACTGGATATGGGGAATTAGGCTGCGAACTCCCTGACTAGGTAGAGGCTTGCTAGAAACCTGTACTGAGTGCTCCTGCAAATCTGAGTCTAAAATTGACTGAAGCTTCATCTGGGATTCTTCCCAGTAACTGAGAAACCTCCTCCGACCCCTTGGAGACCAGCTGCCTCCCCAGCCACGGGAGAACTAATTGGGGGACCTCTTCCTCCTCTTCCAGAGGAATCCAGGGTTTGCCCAAAGGTTCATAAGCTCTGTGACTACTAGAGCGGGACCTAGACTGATAGCACCGTCTGGAGTGATTATGGTGTCCCCTTCTGCTGGCAGGAACTAGACCTCCCCAAGTAATGATGAGACTCAGAAGCGTGAGGAGTCAGAGTGGCAGCGAGAGTCTGCTAAGTTCTATTATTCTTAATATTTTTCCTTACATACCAGTTACCAAACTTTTCAATTGTGATGAAACAGGATTTAAAGTAACTGGGGCCACACTTGCCAGCTAAAGATAAACTCCAAATCATTGCTATAATGATGTTTATAACTAATTTATACAATTCCTCTACTTTAAAAGCAGTGCCTCAGCATCGAATGTGTTCACTTAAGGAGGAGAGCTGGTGGTGGTGCTAGGTTGCATTCTTCCATGAGAGATAACATTTCCTGGCAGTAAATGGCTGGGAAACAGACAAGGTCATCACTGCCCTGTGTTGTTGGCTGGAAAGCTATCATTACATAAGGGTCCATTTCACATTTTGGGTTACAATCTCTTCTGACAACTACCTAGTAATACCAAATGCCAATAGAAACTCCACCTGTAGAACCCATTTTGATATATGTCTGAAGCTACCCCCTCATAGGGCATCAGGATGTTTTGATTCACAAGTGCACATCCTGCCATTTCTAACTCTTATCTGCTGGGGTAAAAACAAATCCCCTGGGTGGAAAATCACGGGCAACACGGTCCGGGTCAGGTCGGGGCACCAATCACAGCCAGAGAGCCATCCCACCAGCTGCATGGTCCAGGAGCACAACAAATGTGCGGGAAACAGGCCCCAGTCATGCAGTGCTCCCAGCGTCCTGCCCCAGCCATGATGGACAGCAATGGCGTCCAATGAGGCTCAGCCATGGTAGCCCCCAGCTTGTCCCAGGTATGCCAGACCACAACAGAAGTGCTACCCTGCTGTGGTCCACTTGTGACCAGGTTAACACAGTCTCCATCAGCTTCACGGTAGATCATTTGTGTGGTTAGGCAAACTGGCTATGACCTGTCACAATGTTATATTGTGAGATTTGCTATTAGAGAAAATAACTCTAGTAGGCCAGTACAGAAGTGTGTTTTATAAAGAAAAGACTGGGGCAAACGTTTTTCAAGTCTAATTTGAAAACTACTCTAAGAATTATGAAGCAGACTTTACAAGGACTGGATTATAATTAGCTGGATAAATGAACTGCACTGCATAGTAACTAAGCACTAATACAATTTCCTCTTTGCCGACAGGGGCTTCGTATCAGGGCTTGATTGTGGCTGGCACTTCTATTTCGCATTGATACACTTTAGGAATACCTCAGATTAAATAGTTGGCCAAATATCATTTTGGAACCAGCAGGTCTTAGGGCTTGAATATCTTAGTTATAAAAATAACATGACATGCCACCTTCTGTGGGAGTGAATGGCAGCAACACACAGCATTGTCGGAGAAAGTGGGGGCAAAGTAACACTTAATAAAATGTAATTCTTAATTATCCGAATCATTGTAAAGTTAAAACTGGTTTTGTTGCATCCCAATAGAGGCTTAGGGCCTGGTTTGTGAAGGAGTTTGATGGTGTCTAAGTTGACAAATACTGCTAATACTCAGTACTTCTTTCCCATCCCCAAATCTCTCATATTTTTGCCATCTTCTCCCTGTGTGCCCACGGATGTCAACAAACTGTACAGGGAACAGAAGAATGAGCCTGATATATGGGTGGGGTGAAAGTTGTTCTAATTTTCAATCTCCTAATAATAAATTAAAAAATTAAAATTAGATGTCTTTTCTTTTTGAAAAAGCTTTGATGTTCTCAATTGAACCAGGCAGTAATGCTGATTAATGCACATCTGATGAAGGGAAAAACTTTGATTCACATCTTACCTTACTTCACAATCCCAGAGTCCATTATACGTCACTAGTACTCAGTATGCTCACTTTTTTTTTTTTTGCCTTTTCACTTAGGTTTTAAAAATCCAAAGTAAAATTACACACAGATGTATTTCTGAGCTTATTAGGTACAAACAAGCATCATTACAAGCATGAAATTCATTTTGATGGACCATATTTTCATTTCATTTTAATTTTGTACCCATGAAAAGATGGACGAGTGGTGAGGAAACAGACTCTTGCCACCTCCCACCAAGCTTTAGCAGCTGATCCAGCCTGCCAACTTTATAGGCCCTTTTCAAACAGGCACGGGTGCATGGGGGGTTGGTGGGCGGCGCGGTGGGTGGGCAGCGCGTTCCTATGTACCCCCACCCTCTTCCACCCATCTCCACGCACAGAGCATCCAGCATTGGTGCCCGTTGCTCCATGTGTGGGTGATGGGTGGATGGGTGGAGAACAGGAACCGCGGCGTTCGCACTGACGCCCACCTATCCCGCCGCACCCACCGCAGTGTTCAAACGGGTGCTCCCCACGCACACATGGGCAGGGGGGTGCATCCGTTTGAAAAGGGCAATAGTTTTTAACCTCCAGCAGTTCCTAGAAAGGTAATGCTCTGGCTCATCCTGGCAGAAAGTTTTCAAAAGGAACTTCCTTGTATACCAGTGGAGTAGGTTATTTTGTTTTACTGTCAGGAAAAAATGCCTTGTTTTTATAATGATACAGCACTATGAGAGTTGGTCATATGACTCTAAAACCTAGGGGTGCAATGAATTTCCCAGAAATTTTCCCCTTTCTCCTCCTAGTAATATATTAAGTAACTAAGGAACAAAATATTTCACGATAATATTTGCATAGTTGTTGATTTATATGTGGACTTTACTAGGCAGTATGATTGATATAACAGAAATAAGATAAGAGTATATTGGTAATGTGGGACAATGGTTTCATCAACTCTTCCTCCCTTTCCTGTTCTCAATCATGCTTGCGGCGACCATTCCTCAAATTTTGGAACACAGGGTATTTTCAGACGTGACCGGTATTGGCCCCGTCATGGAATCACCCATTGATCCCCCGCTGGGATCAAAACGGCCGTCAAACAGATGTGCCGGCTGATCCCGGTGGGGAATCGGGGGAGGGGCCACGCGGCTCACCGTGCAGCCGCACAGCCCTGCCTCCCCCGGCCGCCCGCCCTCCGGGAGACGGGCGGGCGCTCCGGGACATTGACCACGGCCCGGACTCTCACCGCTGATTCCAGGTCATGGTCAAGGGACAGACGAGACGATCCCCTTGATCACGGGAGGGAATCACATTCAACACACAAACAGCGATGGTCCGGCCAGGACCTCCGTTTGCGTGTTCAATGTGATTCCCCCCCGTGATTCACGGGGGTGAACATCTAGCGGGGAGCTTCCGTTCCCCCCAACAGACGTGACGTGACCACGATCACCATGTGGGAATTCCCCGTGGTTGAGCGTGATCTCGTAACGTCTGAAAATACACACAGAAGCCATTATTCCAAGAACAAGAAGTTTGGGTGGCTATGTACTGCCCTTGAGCATTGCACAAAATTCCCAAGACTGGTACCATCGCTTGGATTATGCATATTGGGGATAATGGACTCTATACTATTGTATGCTCCCATGACAATGGCTAGCTAATATTTTTGGTTGTTAAATGGTTAATTTTAAGGAAATGGAAAACTCCCAATATACCTTCATTCTCAAATTGGTTAAAAGAGCTTATGCATGTTGCTTGGGAAAGCTTACATAAAAAAGCAGACATAATTGGGCTTGATATAATGCAATATGGTATAATTTGAATCCCCAAGTTGATTTGTTTATAGTCTAGTATCCTCTAAACATATATTTGTTGGTTAGTTGTATATAAATGTAAAGCTCCCCCCTTCCCCTAACCTCTACTGAGTTTACAGTATGTTTAATTATCTATTTTGTAATGCTTAGGTTTTTATTTTTTATCATTCATTTGTATTTTATTACAACATAAAAATTATTATAAAAAATTCCCGGTTACTATAGGAATTTCACAGAACATAACGTAAATAGTGCCATACTGGGTCAGACCAATGGTCCATCAAGCCCAGCATCCTGACTCCAACAGTGGCCAAACTCCTTCTCTTGGGAGAAGTACCCAACAGGTCACAATGGGCAATCTATTTCCTGTTGTTCCAGACCCCAACAGTGGACATTTTCACACAAGACACAAAAATTGGTCACCTACCTCGGTGAATTTGTTTCTGTTCTGTCCTGCTGTCAGTGCTCCGCACGGGTAGCTCTGCGCATGGCCGACAGGAGGCAGAAGAAGAAATTCTTTATGCGCATGCGCAGGGCTGCCCATCTCTCTCTCCAGTCCATAACAAGCCGATGGCCGTATCCATCTTCCTGAAATTTTCTTAATTATAGTCATTAACATATGCAATCCCTCCAGGGATCTTATGAACCAAATAACTTCAGATCAACGTTTAATTAGCTAAAACTAATACTAAGAATACTTATATCCCTACACTCTCCCCATCTGTACTAGTGCTGTTTGACAGGGAGGGCCGGAGCACTGACAGAAGGACAGAACAGAAACAAATTCACCGAGGTAGGTAACCAATTTTTGTTTCTCCTTCTGTCCCCTGTCAGTGCTCCGCACGGGATGTACCCGAGCTCCAAATCATGGGTGGGAGCAAACAGCCCTGGGAACCTCCGGAACTGTCTGCAAGACCCTCCTGCCAAACGCCGCATCCGCGGACTTGAAGAAATCTAACTTATAATGTTTGAAAAAGGTATATAGGGAGGACCATGTCGCTGCCCTACAAATTTCATCATAGGAGGCCCTAGCCTTAAAGGCATACGAAGTGGCCGCTCCTCTGACAGAATGTGCCCAAATCTGTAATGGGGGAACCTTGTTCTTTGCCTTGTATGCCTCTACTATACATTGTTTTACCCATTTTGAGATCAAGGCCTTTGAGGCCTTCTTTCCTTCGTATCTAGGCCTGATATTAATGAATAAGGTCGAAGTAGACCTCAAGCCCTGGGTTCTCTTGAGATAGACCTTAAGGGCTCTCCTGACGTCTAGAGTGTGCCATACTTTCTCCTGAGAATGAACAGGGCTGGGGCAGAATGATGGAAAAACTAACTCCTGAGATCTATGAAAGGTCGAGTTCACCTTGGGAATAAACGCCTCGTTGATTTTTAGTGTAACCGACTGGTTCCCAAAGGAGCAAACATTGTCTTCCATTGATAATGCCCCTAACTCAGACACCTTGCGAGCTGAGGTCACCGCCACCAAAAATACTACTTTAAGGGTGAGCATGTATAAAGATACATGTCTGAGTGGCTCAAAAGGGGCCCTGGTAAGGGCATCTAACACGAGACTGAGGCTCCACGAAGGACACCTGTGGATCACTGGCGGAGAAATGTTACGAGCCGCTCGTAGGAATTGTTTAATATGTCTATGAGGAAAGATGCGTTTGTGGGAAATTGATTGTAAGACCGAGGCAATGGCTGTGGATTGGCGAGCTAGTATGTTTGGCTTTAAGCCCTTTTTCAAACCATCTTGCAGGAACTGCAGAATTATGTTCATCCCTGCCTGAGAGGGATCTAACCCTCTTTCCCCTGCCCAGTTGGCAAAGGTTTTCCAGGATGACCTGTAAACTTTTCTGGTAGCTGGACGTCTAGCCTGCTGTAAAGTGGCCAGTACCTCCTCTGAATAACCCTGTGCTCTTAGGGCAGAGCGCTCAAGTGCCATGCTGTCAGCTTTAGGATGGGAATGTTGCTGCATAACAGGGGTCCTTGTGCTAATAGGTCCTGCCTTGATGGTAGTTGAAAGGGAGTTGCCTGACAACTGCACTAAGTCGGAAAACCAGGGCCTCCTTGGCCACCAAGGAGTCACCATGATCACCTGGACCTGTTCCCTGATAACTTTTGCTATTGTCCTTGCTATAAGTGGGAATGGGGGGAAAGGCGTAGAGAAGGCCTCTCGGCCAGTCTTGGTTTAGGGCGTTGACTGCTTCCGCTGTCCAGTCCGCCGTCCTTGCCATATATCTGTGCAGCTGTCTATTGCTCTTGCTCGCGAACAAATCCAGGACTGGGAGGCCGAATCTCTTTACCAGGGACTGGAATACTTCCGGATGTAGTTGCCACTCGTGCGGGTCCAATGTCTGGCGACTCAGCCAGTCCGCCTGGAGATTCTCTGTTCCCTTGATATGTAGCGCTTTCAAGGAGTGAAGGTTGAGCTGTGCCCATGTGAACAGTCTGACCGCTTCGCGTTGGAGTGATAACATCCTGGATCCCCCTTGGTGATTGATGTATGCTTTTGCTGATATGTTGTCCGTGTAGACCAGTACGTGTGCAAATCCGATTAGGTGGATCAATTGCTGTAGGGCTAAGCGGATTGCCCTGAGTTCCAGGACGTTGATGTTCTGTTTTAGATCCGATTGGGACCATAAGCCCTGCACCGATGTGGTTCCCATCTGGGCTCCCCATCCCGTCAGGCTGGCATCTGTTGTTAGCATTATCCGAGTTGGTTCGGAAAAAGGCACTCCTGCTTTGAATGTTTTTGGATCTAAGCACCAGGACATTGATCTCATGAATCCCCGAGGAATGGTGACCCAGGGATTGAGACCTTTGGTGAACTCTAGTTACATAGGCCTCAGCAGCTGTTGCAAGGGATGAAGGTGGAATTGTGCCCATTGTACTTGTTTGGAGCAGGAAACCAGTAGCCCTAGTAGCTGGGCTAGAGACTTTAACCTCGCCTGATGCCTGTGCTTGAGGTCGTTATCATTGTCCTGATGCGTTGTTGTCTGGTTGTTGGGATGTAGGCGTTGCCTAAGGTAGTATCGATTAATACTCCGAGGTGCTCCAATGTGCGAGATGGTAATAGGTGACTCTTCTCTCTGTTGACCAGGAACCCGTGTTCCATGAGGTACGACATTGTCCTGTTCAGGTCTTCCAGGAGCCTCTCTCGGGAATTCAACCGCAATAGTAGATCATCGAGATATGGATAGACGTGTATCCCTTCCTTCCTGAGGTTCGCCACTAATGGTACCATGATCTTGGTGAAGGTCGTTGGTGCTGAAGAGAGGCCGAATGGTAGGGCCCGAAACTGGTAGTGGTCCCCTTGGTAACAGAAGTGAAGGTAAGCTCGGTGCGGTTCCCATATTGGGATGTGGAGGTATTCATCCCTGAGGTCCATGGATGTCAGCCAGTCGTTGGTTCTGATGGTTTGGCAGATTGAGGATACCGTTTCCATCTTGAAACGCTGGTACTGCACAGACTTGTTCAGTCTTTTTAAGTCCAGGACTGCCCTCCAGCCTCCTGACTTCTTGGGGACAAGGAATAGGATCGAGTACAGACCTAGGCCCACCTGTTCTAAGGGAACTGGTTCTATGGCCCTGATGTCCACGAGACTCTGAATTTCTCCCAGCATTGCCAAGTGCTTGTGGTGATTTGCTGACCTCAGAGAAGGGATGAAACCCTGGGCGAGAGAACCCTTTAATTCTATACGATAGCCATGGGAGACACAGGCCAGGACCCATGCATCGGAGACTGACTGTTTCCAGCCTGCTGAGAAAAGTTGAAGCCTGCCTCCGACTTCCAGATTATCTGGATAGTCATGCCTCTGCTTTTTTCTGGTTTTGGGAGAAACCTCTTGGTCTCTGCTTGTCCTGCCTGAACCCTTGGCCTCTACCTCCCCTACAAGGGTTGAATCTATTTGCCTAGTCAAATTTATATTGACCCTGTCGCCTAAAGATTCCATACCCCGAGGTAAATCCTCCTCTAGGTCTATATGAGGAGGAACGAAAAAGATTCTTTTTTGCCCCATTTGCTGTAGAGATTTCTGCTTAGTTTTGTCGTTTGCGTCTGCTAATACGGTGTCCAGACAGACTCCAACAACTTTAAACCCTTGTAGGGGGCTTCTGCGAGGAGGTTCTTGGTGGTGGAATCTCCCTGCCATGATCTAAGCCATAGCTTACATCTTGCTGAGACTGATGAGGCCACAGCTCTAGCGGACCATAGCATAGAATCCATCGTGGAGTCCGCTAAGAAGGCTGTAGCCAAGTTGATCCGGGCAGCGAGCACTTGTGCCCTATTATCGGAGATCGTGGAACTCTGGGCCTCCTGAGTCCAGGCTAGTAGGGCTCTAGCTACATAAGAGGACACTAGGCTGACCCTAAGCGAAGTGGCCGAGAAATCCAACCCCTTACGCAGAGAGGATTCTATCCCTCTATCTGTGGGATCCTTGGGGAAACAGTCCCCTTCTGTGGGAAACACCATCTGTTTTGCTAGGGAAACGGCAACTGCATCCACTTTTGGATTTTTCAGGAGGGGTTCCTTCTTTCGGGATAAGGAATAGAGAGAGGCCTGTGTTTTATTCATCCTTTGATTTTTCTCTGGTTGTTTCCATTCCCACAAGATTAGTTTCTCAAAAGCTTTATCTAGGGGGGCGCCCAATTCTTTACCATGACATGAGGGGATATAATCCCGATCATCATCCTCCTGGGAGTCTGATGAGGCTTCTTTTACTGGCTTTTCCATCAGTTTAAGAGTCTTAGCGACCTGGGCCATAAATTCACTCCTGCATGGCAGGGGAAATTGTCTCTCCCTGTCCCTGGGGTCTTCGAGATCCAGAGGAGCAAAATCCTCTAGGTCCTCTCACTCCTGAGGGGAGTCGAGGTCTGACTAGGATGCCAAATCTAGTTGGGCTTGCTCTCTAGGCCTCTTTGAGTGAGACTCTCCCCCCCTTTCCTCAGCTGAGTGGTGAGGGGAACCCAGGAGCCTGGTTTTGTAGCCCCCTAGTGGCCGCTTGGTCTTTGATAGTTTGCGCGGGGCTTTTCCTGCCTTTTTCTCTGCGATGGGGGGAGGGGCGGGGTTGTTATCCCCCTTACCCTGTAACTCCCACAGGCAATCCAAGGACTGCTGGATCTTAACCACAGAGGCCGTGAGGGAGGCTATATCTGTGGGGGCCTCGTCCTGCCTCGGCGTCGCCTGAGGGGCTCCCGGTTCTGCCGGTCCCCTCATTTTTACCTTCCCAGTTCCCTTGGTTTAAGGGGGAGGGGGGGGAGGTTTTGTCAGCTGTTTACAGCCTGTGGCCGGCAGCGCGGTGATGAGAAAGGGGAGGGGAGATTGTCCCGTTAGCCCATGGCGGGGCTACACTCACAGCTCCTGTGGTCGGTCCCCGGGCACCTTGCGCGGCAACCTCCTCGTTGCTGGGCTCCGCCCACAGCTCACTGACCGTTCCGGCTCCCGGACACTTTGCGCGGCAGCTACTGCGGTCTAGACCCTGCTTGTCCCAATGGAGGGACGGTGTTCTGCTTGTTCCTGCGGTGCAGGGTTCTCCAGTTCCCGGGCGCTTTGCACAGCAACCTGGGGAGGGGGTAAAGGTGGCTCCAAGCCCGTCCCTGCTTGTGCCGCTGCCAGCAAAGTTGGCAGGCGCGCACCCAATCCTTGCCCCCTTTATCGTCTTCTTTCTATTTCTTTTTCTCTAATTGAATTAATTTTTTTTTAAAAAAATTTAAGGTTCAGGGAACGCCGAAATGTCTTCCTATCAGCCGAAGGCAGAAGATAAGACTGGAGAGAGAGAGAGATGGGCAGCCCCGCGCATGCGCATCAAGAATTTCTTCTTCTGCCTCCTGTCGGCCATGCACAGAGCTACCCATGCGGAGCACTGACAGAGGACAGAAGGAGAAACTCTCCACCCACTATGGTCGTTTTTATATGGACTGCACACACACACACCCCGCCGCTTGGTGTTTGGGCGGGTGTGCAGTGGGGGGTGGGGGGAAGTCTGTGTATGCAGCCGCCGGTGGGGGGAGGATAGGTGTGCCGCGGGTGTACGCCCGTATAAACACCATGGGTGCCGGGTGTTTGTGCATGCACACTCCCGCCGCACACCTACCCACACCCACGGAGCCCTCCAACAGAACAGAGGATGCTCCGTGGGTGTAGGTAGACGTAGGTGGGTGGGTGTCCGTCCATGTAAAAGGGCACACACCCACTTACACCCACAGTGTCACAACACCCAGCCCCCATCCACAGAGCATCCACTGTTCTGTTGGATGTTTCTACATGGACTGGGGGCGAGGGGGTGTTGTGGCGTGTGTAGGTGGGTGGGTGCCCGTTTACACGGACATCCACCCACCTCAACCCACGGAGCAGCCTCCGTTCTGTCGGAGGTCTCCGTGGGCGGAGGTGGGTGTGCGGCAGGTATTGATGGGTGTGCGGCAGGAACGCGCACACACAAACACCCGCCGCCCATGGTGTTTACACGGGCACACACCCACCGCACACCCATCCCCCACCACCACCCGTGGTCGTATACACTGATTGCTCCCTCCGCGCCGCACACCTGCCCAAACGCCAAGTGCCAGGGGGGAGGTGGGTGTCCATGTAAAAATGGCCTATATGTTACAGGGTACCCATAGGGCAATACTGCAGCCCTGCAATGTATAGTGGATGGGTGGAGTGTGTCTTGTGTGAAAATGCCCAGTACCTACCTGGCTAACACCCATTAATGGAACTATCCTCCAAGAACTTATCCAATCCCATTTTTAAAATAACGACACTACCAGCCATGACCACTTTTTCTTGCAGTAAATTCCACAAGTTAATCGTGTGCTCAGTAAAAAAATACTTTCTCTTATTGGTTTTAAATCTGCTACCAGTTAATTTTATGGAGTGTCCCCTCTTCTAGTACTCTTAGAGAGGGTAAATAACCGCTTCCTATTTCCGTGTTCCACCCCACTTATGATTTTATAAACTTCTATCATATCCCCTCTTAGTCATCTCTTCTCCAAGCTGAAGAGCCCTAACCTATCAAGCCTCTCCTCATACGAGCATTGTTCCATACGCTTGATCATTTGTGTTGCCCTTCTCTGTACCGTTTCTAGTTCTACTATGTCTTTTTTGAGATGGGGCGACCAGAACTGCACACACTACTCCAGATGAGGTCATAACATATATCTATATAGAGGCATTACAATATTTTCAGTTTTATTCTCTAGTCCTTTCTGAATGATTCCTAACATTCGGTTTGCTTTTTTGACTTCCGCCGCACACTGAGCTGAAGATTTCAATGTTTTATCCACAGCGACTCCAAGATCCCTTTCCCAAGTGCTAACTCCAAATTTAGAACCCAGCATTTTATACATATAGTTTGGGTTATTTTTCCCTATGTGCATCACTTTGCACTTGTCCACATTAAATTTCATCTGCCATTTGGCTGCCCAATCACCCAGTCTCGCAAGATCCTCCTGCAATTCTTCACAGTCTGCTTGGGTTTTAACTAACTTGTGTAACTTCGTGTCATCTGTAAATCTGAACACCTCACTCTTTACTCCCTTCTCCAGATCATTAACTAATATATTAAACAACACTGGTTCCAGTACAGATCCCTGGGGCACTCCACTAGTTACTTCTCTCTATTGTGATAACTGACCATTAAGTCCTACTCTTTGCTTCCTATCTTTACCAGTTGTCGAGCCACGATAGGACACTGCCTCTTATCCCATGACTCTTTAATTTCCTCAAGAGTCTCTCATGAGGGACCTTATTAAACACCTTCTGAAGGTTTATGTGTTAAGCAGCTCTAGATAGAATGAAGTCCACCATAAAATAATAGTAGTGAGGATTTTTTCTTCAATAAATATCACGAGAATAAGACACAGTAAATGTTAGCATTTTATTTGCTTTGCACATATAAAGGGTTATATTTTCCTGGAACAGTTGTTTTACAGCCATCTTGTGGGGAAAATAAGTAATTTCAAAACAATACGAATATTATAATTAGTGCTATCTCCACTTCCCCCCCAAAAAGTGTTTGGTATTTTGTGTCATCTATTAGAATCTTTTAAAATGTTTTCCTAAGTCACATTGTTGTTGTAAACATTGCATAACACTTATTAAACCATAAGACTATAAAGAAAATGCCTCCAAGAGGAAAAACCATGTGCTAATATTTAGTTCCAGTCAAGAAAAATACAGCAGCAAGTTAGATGCCCTTTTAAAAAGCATGCTTTTAGGTGAGATACAATTCAAGCTCCATCCAAATTGAGTGCGACACAGCTCTAGAAGAGCTGAATTTTTCTCCAAGATTTGTTTGATCCAATGCAGAAGCCAGATGGAGTTCATTAAATCTAGCCATACAAAGATTCACACACACACAAAAAATCTCAGATGTATTTTTAAAAAAAATAGCTTTCAGTACTTGAATATTAGGAGTTTAGATCTTTTCCCTTTAAAAAAGTCTGTAGGCAATTTAAAATGCCAATTTTGGGTATTTTCAGAAGTGACGCTACCACGTTTAGATCCAACCCAGGGTAACGGCTGCCACCCCGCCCTGGGGTAGGCCAGTACCCAGGACAGACATGACAGTGCACCTTACCACATTTTGCCCTGAACAGTGACGGCACTTACCACCTAGCTGTTTGCCGTGATTTTCCGAGATCACATCCGGTGGTAACTGCTACCACGGTTCGGGGTAAAGTGTGGTGAACATCTGGCAATCGCCAAACAGAAGCGACGGTGGTTGTGACCCCAGGGTGGGATTAAGTGTAGTAAAGTGTGGCTAAGTGTGGCAGCATCACTTTTGAAAATACCCATTGCTTCCCATTAGCTTTGAACTACTGTACTCCAGTCCTTTAGATAATCTTATTACCAAACTAACAGATTTCTTTATAATTTTAAAAGGGGCAATGACACAAGAATTCTTTCCAGATGGAACCTTTAGTTTAAGTAAAGAACATCAGAACAGGATTACACAGTGAAAAGTCTTGAATAATCAAGAATCAGCATAGTCTGCTTCAAGTAGCTACAGTAATCAAACCTAGAGTGTTGCTTGATCTATTATCCTTGTGTAATGAATAAGCCAAGCAGCCTGTTCTTTCATTTTAAAAGAACGTATTTTTAATTTTGAAATTCTATTAAAATAGGTTTTGATTTATGTAAGAATGTTAAAGCATATTATCACATCACATTTCTCCATTACACATTCTATTAATACAAAAGAGAAACAGAATACCACAGTACATTTTTACAAAGTGCACAATCAAGAAATATTTCACAGAAATATGCACTTTTTAGAGCTGTGTTACAATCAGTGGGTATAGTACAGACTAACAGGCAACTCCGTTTTAAGTTTCATTTTTTAAATAAAAAATAGAGAATCTGACAACATAAGGGTCCTATTGTACCCAAAGCCTTTGGACAGCTGTGACTAAACAGAACACACTGGCACCCAGACAGTATAACCGAACAAGTTTTGCTATGGCAAGCACAAATACGTCAATTTTTAGTTTAACAATTCTTCCAAAGTTTATGCGAGTGTGCGCGTGTGTATGATTATAGCTTTATAGCTCATCCCTAATTGTCTAAGTACCGTTCTTTCAAAATGCCCTCTTTATACTTTGGAAAGGAGCCCCGACTCTGGAGCACTTGCCTTAATGAGGTTCTGGATTTCTTTGAATTTTGGATGCTCTTTATCAGCTACCAGCTGCAGCAATATAGCTTCACTAGTAGTAACTATAATCCCAGTGCGAGCAAGACGCTAAAAAGAAAAGAGGGGGGAAAGGGGGGTGAGGCATGCTATATATAGTGAGGGAAACCAATTTCAAATTTTCACATTTAAAAAACATGAACTTACAGTATTTACACAAAGTAGTCAACTATAAAACTACAGACCAATCAATCTTAAGAGCAGGAAGAAGGGGGGAAATCAGTTCCCTCCTCTTACGGTTCTTTAGGAAACAGTCTTGTGGTTAGATTCAGAATTCTCCAATTCAGATTTCCACATATGAGAAAGTTATTTCCATCTCTGTGAACATCAGTTTTACCTTTATGAGAAAATGAGATAATACCCCTACCTATCAGGGGTTTTGAGAAGCGTAATTCATTAATGCTTATGAAGTACTCAGTATATTTCAAATGGAATATGTTATGGAACTCAAAAATATAGTTATTATATAAAAAGAGGAAAGTAGCTGTTACTGATGCTGAATTTGAGATTCCAATTTCAGATGAAATAAGATACTAAAGCTTATTTCAGAGCTTATTAGGTATCATCCGATATTCCTGTCAAGGTATTACACAGCACATAGACATCTGTATTTTTTTCAAGAGCAAGAGGAGAGCTATTCTATAAACCCTTAATTGTTGCGTGAAACTGACCCACTAGTCTGACTGCAATGGATTTTCATTAACAATGCCCGGATTGAGATTTTTTTCTGAAACAGATCAATCTGTATTTAAAAAACATAAGATAATAAAACTCCTTTAAAATGTAAGCATTGTTTTGTATAGCACAATTAAGATACGAGGTGCCGTACCATAAAGCATACATCATTTTGCAGTCATCTTTCAGAATCCAACTGTTACTTTGCTGCAGGTTATTCTAATGAATCCAGCAGCAGTTAATTACATAACTGCTCAGTGGCAGGAAGGCTTGTGTAAATTAGAGGAATACCTGCACTGTAACACCAGACTCACAATAACACAACCTCACAGGGTTGATGTGAGGATTACTAGTTAGTTTAATGTTAATTGTTAAATGTTAACTGTTAATGTTAATAAGTTGAAATGTGACCCATCCTGAACCTAAGGGAAAGGGTTGGAATACAAACTGAAATAAAATAAAATAATAAATAAAATTCTGGAAAAGCAATGGAGGATATTACAAGATGACAAATGTCTGATATAGATTCTAGCTCATCTTTATGTACCTGCAAGGTCTTCTCTGACCAGACTCTGATCATGCTGGAAGGTAAGTATTATTTAAATGTATATTCCCCTATTCCTCTAGGGCTCAGAGTGGATGCCAACAAATATATAAAATAGACATACATTAAAAATCCTCTACTCCCAACCCCCTATACTCCCAACCCCCTATACTATATTAATAAAACTGTATCTGTTTTAGTGCTGTAGAGGGAATGTTTCTACTAACTAGGCTAAGGATCTGATGCAGTGCCCTTTGAAGTCAATGGAAAGGTTCAGTGGACTTTGAAGATTATTGTAATATGTACAGAGCCCTTTCACAATGTTTGAAAGACATCATTGTATGTACAATGGGTGTTAAACATAACGGCATCATGTTTGTTGGAGGCAATCCAAATGTTTGCCCCTGGAGTTTCCCTGTGTTGGCGGCTAGCCCAGATCCCGCCAACATGCCTGAGAAACGACCTACTCGGCTGAGCCAAAGCAGGCTGTCGTCTTGGGGGGGGCGGGGGATGGCCACACATTCATAAGGCTCCCCGGCCCAGCTGCGTGAACATTTGTTCCCTGGCTGGACCCAATCCTGACCAGGTTGACAGTGCCAAATGTTTAGCTAAACAAAAATAGTTTTGCATTGCCTCAGGAAAATGATCCGGCTTGGGCTCTGGCAAACCTCTAGGAGAAGTGAATTCCACTGTGGAGCAGTAACTTAGAGTGCCTCTCTGGGTATTTTCAAACTGCACCATCACACTTTAATCCTGCCCAAGGTGAAGGATCTCACCCTGGGCAGGATCTGGCCTGACTGCCAAACAGATGTGTCAGGGCTCAAGCTGGGGAGGGGGCGGTGTGCAGACATGGGTCTACACGCCCCCCCCCCCTCCGCAGAGCACAGACCGACCTCCTCCCTGACAGGCGGGTGCAGCAACCTATGAGGCTGCCACGCCCATCCAGAACAGCTCCAGACCGGGGTCAGGTAGTGCGGGCCATCACACGTGATGGCCCGCTGTGTGGAGATGGTTTTCTCAAGCCACAGCACCAATTAGCCCAGGCTGTTACTCGGCGATGGGCCCTAGTCACAGCCTGGGCTAAAAACTGCCATGGCTCAGAAAAACCCTGGATCTGGCCAAGGGAAACATCTGGAGGACCTTTTCAGACGTAACAACGCAGGTGGTCACGTGGGTCAAAGCATGGCCACCCGCAGAACCATCATGTCTGAAAATACCCTCCGTGTGCCCTTGATGCATCACAAACAGTGTTTCAACATAAATTCTATGTTACGCTAGCTATGCAAGACCTGTGTTGTAAGTTTATCACAAAAGCATGGGTATGGCCACGTACCAAAGGCAAAAAAACAACAACGAACAACAGAGTTGGGTTTTGGCTTTCATGTAACTAGTGTAGTATATAGGAATTGTTCCCCTGCAGTTACTAGGAGGGCCTTCTGCACGGTAAGCAGAGGGACCCTGGGATGCCCAGGGGAGGGGGGCCCGGGCCAACGGCACTGGGGGGGGGGGGACAGGACGGTTACTGACAGCACACTCTTCCCGACACAGGACGCAACGCAGCCCTGGCACGACCCGCATCCCCGCCCCAAACCACAGCCGCAGGACACAGGGAGGAGAGCACTTCGGAGAGCGAGGTGAGGGTGAGGGCAACCACCCACCCAGGGGGAGGGAACCAACAAGCCCCGAGTGCACGCCACGGAAACCTCGGGCGGGCAGCTGACAGCTACACTGTCCCCCCTCCCCTCCCCCCCCAGGAGAGCACCCAGACCCAGGCGCACAGCATCACCGAGACGACGGCCAAGGAGGGTCTCAGTGGCAGTCAGGAAAAACAGCGGGAGCCCCCTGGGGGGAGGGGGGTTAAGGAACACCCCACAGATACAATAGGGGTGCAGCAGGTCAACAGCTCACCTCCATGTATTCCCCTAACAGGAGACCACCTGCTCCACTGCCACAACAGCCACCGGGCAGGCCCCTAGCCGCCAAGCTGGACGCCCCCCCACAACCTGGTGCACAACTACAAGACCAAACAGGTCTTGCCATCGCCCAGGAGATGCAGCAGTCGGGGTACAATAGGGATGCCACCCAATGCATGTAGTAGGTACGGATATAAAAATATCAAGGACAATAATCTCAGGTCCGGCCGTGCCATGCACACAATGAAGTTCCATGATCAGCAGCATTGGTTCCTCTGCATGGATGGGAACATCATGGCCTCCCGCATCCATGGCACCACCTTTGCCAGGGGCAGAAAGAGGACACTAACAACACGCCCCCCCCCCCCCCCACAACCACTGGAGCAGGGAGAGCCCTCAGCCCCTAGTGAGACCAGTCAGGATGCAGGAGGGAACAGCCCCATCCTACACGTGGAGGCGGCATCCCTGGAAACAGATATGGAACACATCACCCTCCACGTGTGTCCCTGAAACCCACGGGGTCAGAACCCACAGGAACAAAGGGCGCACGGGGAGCGGACCAACAACAGGGACACCCCTCAAGAGGCGGAGGAATACGATCCAGGTAAGAGGAACACCACAGGGCCTGTCTCTTATACACATCTAGATGTGTATAAGAGACAGGGGACAGGGGGTGCACGGGGAGCGGACCAACAACAGGGACACCCCTCAAGAGGCGGAGGAATACGATCCAGGTAAGAGGAACACCACAGGGCCGTGGGGGGGGGGGGGGAAACAATAGCAAGGGCCCCAGCCGGGAAGCACAGCCAAACTGACAGATTGCATCCGCTCATGTAGTTCAAGTGGACCTGGAGGTGCACAACGAGGTGGTGGTGGCGGCCCTGGAGGAAGACGTGGAGGAACAGCATACAAATGCTATTATAAAACAAATAAAATAAACCCGAGGCCATCCCGGGGCCCGGCAACCTGGAGACCGATAGTCAGGGCCCCGATTCTTCTGCAATTTCCCCCCCAAAATTCTGCGATCCCAAATTGAAAAAACTGCGACCCCAAATTGAAAATTCTGCGACCCAATAAAGTTACAAAACAAGTCTAGTAAAATTAAAACTGTCAGATGGTGATCCATTTCCTTGTACCAATGAATAAAAAAATCTGCTTATAATTTTTTCTGTGTATGGTTATTTCAAATATAAGGCAACCCCCCCCCCCAAACACATGGCAAAGCAGAGGGCAGAGCTCCTAACCCCCCCCCCAAAAAAAAACATGGCAAAGCAAAGGGCACAGCTCCTAACCCCCCCAAAAAAAAACACATGGCAAAGCAAAGTGCACAGCTCCTAACCCCTCCCCCCAAAAAAAACACAAGGCAAAGCAAAGGGCACAGCTCCTAACCCCCCTCCAAAAAACACATGGCAAAGCAAAGGGCACAGCTCCTGACCCCCCTCCAAAAAACACATGGCAAAGCAAAGGGCACAGCTCCTAACCCCCCCAACACATGGTAAAGCAAAGGGCACAGCTCCTAGCCCACCTCCCCAAAGGCAGAGCACGCAGCATGAAGCCCCCGCATGAAAGGCAGAGCGCGCAGCATGAAGCCCCCCCAGCATGAAAAGGCAGAGCGCGCAGCAGGCAAACTTATCTGAGTCCCCGGCTGGAGAGGAGGAGGCGGCGGCGGCAGCAAACAGCAGGAAGAAAATGGCTGAGGGAAACTTTTTTTCTCAAGAGGCCATGCAAGCCACTGATTGGCTTGTGGCCTCAACAAAGCAAGCCCCTGATTGGCTCACCGGTGAGCCAATCAGGGGCTTACTACCAGTCAGCCAATCAGGGGCTTGCTTTATTGTTCACTGCCGGTGAGTCAAAGCAAGCCCCTGATTCACAGGCAGTGAAAGGGAAATCCGCGGGGATTTCCCTGGTTTCTGCGCTAATCCTGCCTAAGGCAGGATTCTGCGCCAAAACCGCGAATCGCGGCAGCGCGTTTTTCACGGGGTCCTGCCGATAGTAGGTACACAGAGATATGGGTATGGTGGCAGGAGGCAGCGGGATGACGGAAGGTGGACAGGGGCACGGCAGAGCTACAGGCCACAACCCCACCCAAGAGACAGCGAGGGTCAGGCCACGGGGACAGCAAAAAGGGGGGGGGGCGAACACCAAAGGACAAAGGGGTGGGGACAGCACAGGGAAGGGGGAGGGACACGGCCACGGAGGGATAGGGGAATGAGGCCATGACGAGGATGGGTGGGAAACGCAAGCAGAGATCGCGGGAGCAGGGATGGGGCCAGCGCCACAAGCTGACATGGGAGCAAAGGGGGAGGCCGACAACAGAGCCAAGGCCTGGGAGGGAGGGGCGAGGAGATATGGCAGGGCAGCCCCAGGAGCCAAAACAGATGAATGGGGGGTGGGCCCCATTCCCAAGCTAAACACAGGTACCCTTCCGATTCACAGAGGAGCAGCCTAGCCCAGCCAGGGGAGCAGCTGCTGCGATCCAGCTGTTGGCGAATGACCCCCATTCCGTGGGTGATGGCTTCAACCTCCTGTCCCGTAACATGTGGCTGTTGGGGCACCCCTTTGGGGGGGGTGTAGTGCCAGAGGTGTGCCATGGAGCGGAGTTTCGCACCCCTCTGCCGACCTGACCATGGGCCCCCACCTGCTGTTGTGCTGCTACGGGAACCCCGGGAGCTTGCTGCTGTTCACCAGGTGGCCGATCATCAAGAGTTCAGTCTGGCCCTTCAAACTGGTGGGCCGTATGTAGCAAGCTGCTACGCCTGTGTCCTCCTGCGTGCCCGTGGAATCGCTTGCCCTCAATCTTCTTGCCAGGCCCGCCCTGGTGAACATGGCTTGCACTTGCCTGATGTCGGTGGGTCCTTCCTGACCGGGTGTCCCACAGTGCTGGAGAGGGCTGCCTTGAGAGCTGCGCTGTTCAGATGTCAGAGCAGCTGCTGCCATTGGACACCCCTTCCTGTCCTGCTTCATGGTGGATGCCCATATGCGTGCCCATGGCTACCGCTGGGGCTTCCTCGCCTGGGATGGTCTTGTCCAGGGGCCCATGTTCCCCGCCGTTGCTGCAACCTTCACCGTGGATCCCCCCTCCCCGTGATGGACAGGCACTATTGCTCCCCCTTGGCAGTGCTGCTTGCTTCCTTTCACCTGCGTGACCCATCCGTCTCCACATCTGTCTACTGCGTTACGTTCTGTGGGTCTACCTACTGCCGTTTTCCTGCCAGGTCTGACTGCCAAACCCTTGGATTCCGTGGACCGGTCGTACTGCTCCTTCCATGCACCCTGGGGTGCTCCCCCCGTCCCTGATATCTGTTCTCCCTGGCCGGTGTAGGCCCCTGTGCCAATAAACATTGGCCTTGTATAGCTACCTCTGTTCTCTTGCTGTGTCTGTGGGTCCGTCCCCCCGGCTACTGTAGGTGCTGGTGTCATGGGTGTGGTTTGTGGGGGTTGGGCCATGGGGGAATTGGAGTGTTGTTAGGGCGGAATGGTTGCTCCAATGGGGGTACCTTGCCATCAGCATGCTGGGCGTGCTGCTGTTATGGCTATCCATACTGGGGGTGTGGGGTGTGTGTGTGTTACCTCTGAGCTCTGGCACTGTGTGGTGCCTGTGCATCTTGCGTGGCTCCAGGTGCCCGCTGTCATCGCCTTCCATGCCACCTGTCTGTGGTCTGTCCCTCACTGCCTCCGACCCACCCTCTCTCAGGCAATTTTGCTTACTGCATGGGGCAGGGTCCCTCCTCTCCCGTGCACTACTGTCTGTTCCTATTGGGCTAGCCTCACTCCGACCCCGTGGTGTGGTGTGCCTACTGCCCCCTATTGATCCCCCATTCCTCCTCTTGCAGCCATGGAGGGGCACTGTAACCGGAGGGCTCCTAACCGTGAGTCTGGGCGCGATCTGCCTCCCTGTGCACTCACTTGGGCTCCGCCACTGGGGTGGTGGCTAGGAGGACCCAGTGAGAGCGTTTGGGCTGTTGTGAGCTTTCGGGTGGTGACCAGGGCACTCCCCTATCGTTGCCGGCTCCCCGTCTCCATCTGCTGCTTCCTCTTCCCTTCTAGCTGCTGTGATTGTATTCCTGACTGTGCTGCAGCTGGGGAAGATGACCAGTCTGCTCCAGCGGGCAGCTGCTGAGCTTCGTACTGGGGCCCGGGTCTACCAGGAGATCTGTGAGTTACCCATGTGTGTGTCTGTCCCCCCATCCCTGTACGTGTGGGCTCCCTGGATGTTGCAGCCTGTGGCCTGCCCTACTGGTGTGCTCCCTCTCCTTCTCTCTGCAGGCGATGATTAACGAGCGGACCAGGGAGCAGGAGGAGGTGATGCAGCTGCTCCTGCATGTGCTGCAGCATGGACACCTCTTAGACCGTGCCCAGACAGATCGCTGGAGCTGGTTCCGGGGTCATCGGCCCTACCGCCCCACCATCCCACATTGTAGCCACTCAGTGTTGGTGTTTGTTGTTTGATGTGAGTCTATTGCTCTAGTTGGTTTATGAATAAAGTTTGGTTTGGGTGGTTCCCCCTGGTGTCTGTCTTCTCCTTCCCTCTGTTGTTCCCCTCTGTGCGGGTCGTGTCTGGTTGATGTGGAGTGGTTCTCTGGCAGGGCATGGGTCCTTTGCTCTGTGTTTCCCCCCTCCCCGTTGTTGTGCTTCGTATCTGTGAGTCCTCTTTGGCTTGGCCCCTTGGTACCTTGTGATCTGGGTCGTACCCCCTCCACTGTTTGTGTGGGTTCCCATGTCCTCCCCTCCCTTCCCTGCCATGGTGTGGGCTCATCTTGAGCCCTGTGCATCCCTGCCCCATGCTTGTTGGGCTGCTGCTGCGTTGCAGCCGCCTTGTGTTGCACCTGTCCACTCTGTGCCCTCTGTTCCTGGCTCGTTTTCGCTTTAGCACCTGCCGCCCTCAACCCTGCTGTCCTGTTCCTGGTCTGTTGTTCCTGTGTTTGGGGGGTTCTGTGGGCGGTGGTCCGTGCCGGGGCTGCGGTTGGTGTGGTCCCCACCCATGTGACTATGCTTGGTCCCGGCCCCCTTCTCCTGGTTGAGGTACCCTTTCTCCCTCATCGTGCTACGTTTCCCTGTGTGCACTGTAGTGTGCGGGTGTGTTCTGGGTTCTGAGGGGTCCGTGGCACCCGGCTGTCTGGCCTGTGTCTCGGGGCTTGACTGGGGCTGCTTCTTTGTATCTCTTGACGTTCCGGCTCCCTCCTCCCCCGCACGGAGTCTGGCAACGTAGGGGCAGTGCCATCTGCCGCGGCTTCATTTGCCCTCCCTCGGCGATGTTGTACCGTCACTGTGCTGGGCATGGTTTCCCCTCCGTTCGGTGTACTGGTGGTCCGTGTAAACATCATGGGTGTTTGCTCGGTGTGGCCCTGGGTGTGTGTGCGCCGACCCCTCCCCTTCTGTACCACAACCCCCCCGTGGTGATGTCCATGTAAACGTCTCCCTACTTGGCGCCCGTGGGTGTTCGCTGGGTGCGCTCACCCACCCATCTCCACCCTCCTCTACCCGTCGGGCCCGTGGCAGCGTCTGTGTAAAAACGGCCATAGAGAACATGTGGAACCATCCCTGCATAAAGTCAGACAAAGCAGGAACAAGGAAACAAAGTTGCCAATAACTTTGGAATTATGTCCCTTTCATGTCAGAATTTCATTCTCTCTATATGATATAGTACATCTGTTCTAACGTGCACGTGCGACTGATAGTTTAAAAACCTTTTCCTTCATCAGTAATATAGTTTTAAACTGGGTTTAAGGAGATTTTATAACTTTTGCTTCAATAATGCCTCCAACTAGAGTTTTTCAATTTTTTGTACATATCTGGAAAGACAATGAAGTCTTTTAATGCTCCTGCATAGGAGGCAACTGGATACCATAAATCCCAGTGGGGAAAAAAACAATAAAAATGAAAATCTAAGACATAAGAGAAATAATTCAATGGCTTTTCTATGAAGATGGCTAACATCCTGAGTTCATGCCTCAGTTACTTCTGGTTCCCTTCTCTCCAGCTACGGTCCAAAGACAGTTTTCCACTCACCATGGTATGCAGGAGTGTACCAGCATCCCCATATAAATTATTATTATTATTATTATTATTATTATTAATAATAATAATATTAATAATAATAATAATAATATAGGCTCTTCATTAGAAAAAGAAACTTGCAAAAGCCACTGTAAATGAGGAGGACCCAGCCATTTCCCATTAAAGGCCAACAAATGCTATAGGGTTGACCTTTAAAAAGTGTACAGAACCTTTACCTCAAATTCTTCAAGGAAATTATGAAAAATTGCACAGAAGTGAGGTGTTTGTAGAAGCTTTAAGTTAAGCACTTTTTCTAAAGATAATGGATCATTTTTGGCTCACACATCATATACAAAGTCACCTCTGTACATGTGGAGTTGGAGGGGGTGGGGAGAGGCCTGTTTGTTTGAAATAAATACACAGCCAGCAGAAGAAAGGAAGGAATTTAAATTCAGGTGCAATATATATTGCACCTGATATATTGCAATATATATTGCAATACTACTATTGCACTGTACACTACTATACTAGATAACAGATGAGTCTATGGCTATTATTTGTTTCCCAGTCCTTAGTTTGTCTGTGTGTGTAAAGTCGTTGTATTGATCAAATGCTCAAAACTGTAATTTTAAGACATACATTTTTAGTAGAAAATGTTTTTAAAACAGAACAGTAAGAACACAGTTATGTAAACTATTATTATGGGTTTAATTTTCAAAGCCCTTGTTAAAATCGAATGTGAAAATTGGTGCAACCATTAGAAAGTTTTCTTTTTCATTTCTAGTATCTACTACAATAATGAAGCTTGCAAATAATAGTGCTCATTTTCTACACAAAATAATAGTGCTACACTTAAGCCTACTTTACTATACAAAATGCACACGCTCAGTTGGACCAGACATTCCGTAAAGGCACACATTCTCTTAACTGTGCTGAAAAAAACTTGAAGAGCCTGGAAATTAGATGCCTTTAGCTCTTTAAGGGCAACTGTGAGTTTATACTACACATATCTGTTTATGCGCATGTTAGAAGCTTCACAGCTGGATCCCTTCATACTTTTAAATGAGCTATGAAAGTTAGGAACATATCAAGTAAAATATCAATTTTAAAACTGAAAAAGTTTGTATATAGGGAAATTTACTTTGATATCAGTTATAGCATTCCAGGAAAATAATAATAATCAGGAGTATTCTATAGTAGGCCACATTTCATGAACAGATCTTTTTTTTTTTTTTTTTACTCTGGTGTCCCCTGACCATCCCTAACTTGGTGATGTGCACCTAACTGTAGAGCCAAGAGAGTTAAGAATAAATAAACAAACACATAAATAAATTCCACCAAGAAACTGGCCTTCCTGCTGTTTGATTGTCTGGCAGGTGGGATCAAACGTACCACCATCATGGGTGACCACATTGGGGTAAAGCACGGCCACCCATGGTAGCGTTACTTCTGAAAATACCCAGTAATGAAGGGACCGAGCACAAACCTAGAATAAGGGACAAAGTCTACTTAAAAACTTACCTCAAGAGCAAACATTCTGTCCATCATACTTCTTGATGAGGTAGCATCAGCTACAATGTGAACTTCTAAACCTCTCCCAACTAATTCCAGTGCTGTTTGCTGGATGCAAACATGAGTCTGGAAGAAAAATACAGCTTTATAAGTTAGGTTTAAAATAACGAGATGAACAGGCATACCTAAACCTGCATTCTTACAGAAGCTGGAGCTCAAGGCTGTAATAATTTTTCACACATGGAATTTCTAGCCAATTCAATTAAAATTTAGAATGAAGTAGGATGTAGGACATCCTACATCTAGGACCTCCTAGAATGTAGGACATTCAAATTCAGTCCTGGATCATGTTTGAAACAAGAAAAACAACAATAAAAATCTACAACCACATCATTCTTTTAAACTTTAAGCAATAACTGCATAATAACCTAGATGTGTGGGAAAACATGGATATATATAGTAGAAAGCCTATGGCCATAATAAGGCAGTGCTATTATTAATAAGGTACATACTTCTACTCCGAACAAGACAACACTGCGGACTCCAGGAATCTCTGCTAATGCTGCCTCTACTTCTGGCAATACCATCGAAAACTTTGTTTTGGGAAGAACAAGTTTAACTCCTGTTAAATCAATTTCTTGCACAGTGCTTCCAAGGCCTTTGGGATACTGCTCAGTTACAATAACTGGGATTCCCAAAATTCGTGCACCTTGAAGCTACAACAGAAAGAAAACACAAAAATGAAATGTATTTAAACAATAAAGGTTACCACTTAAAACAAGTTCTTAATTATAAAATCACCAGTCTCAATAGCATACAGCTACTAGTAAATCGCAGCAGTGGGAAAAAATAATTTTTTTAAACCAACAAAAAACTATCAGTAAAACCTACCAATCGTTGTCCTACACTGATGATATCTCCAAAGTATTTGATGGCTGGTCTGAATCTTTCTTGCATATCACAACAGAAAAATACAGTGCTTTAGGGCGTCAGATTGCCCAACGTAGTTATCTGAAGAAAACAAAATGCAGATTTTAAGTCAGTTACATTTCAGAGAGTATTTTGTTTAAAAGAATTCTAAGACATAACCAGTGCTTTTAAGTATCTGTCACGCATGAGCTATGTGTACTTCGGGAACAAAGCAGATCATTAATTTTTTTAAAACCCAACATACGACAACAAAGATTTGCCTACAGAAATAACAGCAAAAATATAGACCAGTATTCCAGTCACAGATAGTAACGTACAGTTCTGCTCGAATGAAAAAGAAAAACCCCCAACTCAGACCAGGTTAAATATATACTGAAATGTCTGTGCTTTAAAGAAAATAAAAGCCAGCTCAAGAGGCCTTTTAAAAAATGCATTCAATTTTACACCCACATTTGAGAGAACTTAATTACCTGACTGATTTTTTTTATAACCACTATTGTCACAATTAATAGCATAGGGTAGTATAGCTTAAAAAGTCTTTTCTTCTCCATCTGCATACTTCAGGAGAACTTTGCACATTACTGAAGCCATTTTGCTTGGCTCTCAGTTTCCTTATGCTGCCAGTTACTTCTTCAGTATAGGTCTTTTACCTTCAGATGACCAGATAGCCAAGATTAACAACAATGGAGATGAATACACATTATTGTTATTTTTTTTGCAAGCTCTCTTTTGCGTACATACAACCTTAACTTTATAGAACATCTTAACTTTTGAATGCTTGACTTTAGAAATCATAAAGGAAATTAATTATAGCTGAACAGTGTCACAAGTGCTATGCAGTATGCTCAGAAATGTCAATTTCTTTGCCTTGACTATTCAAATTAGATCACCAATTACAATGGCAACTTGAAAGCAGCACCTTCTACAGTAAAGGGTGCCCCCATACACACTAAAGTGTGTTACAGGACATAACTACTATGTACAATCACCTGCTCCTCATAGTTTGGCCACAAACATTGTGGGTGAACAAGGAGCAAATGTCCAGCAGACACAGAGGATGTTTTTAAATGTGATGCTACGACACATGGTCACCCAGTAACCACTCATCCAACCACCTGTCTGAAAGCAGAGTGGGGGCACAGGCACTCCCATGAGACACTCAGGACCCACTCATGGGGCACTGCTGAAAAGAAATGCATGGCAACAGGTGCCCATGCATCCTCTCTACCTGTACGAACTTGGGCAACCACCAACACCAGCAGACAGGTCCTCCACTCAGAGGTACCGTGGGCAGGGGACATGGCCTTTGGAAGTCACAGGAACTGGCCGCGAGCAATGGGGATCCCATTTCCCTAGTGCTCACGGATGGAACATCTCAATTTTGAGGGCCAGCCCAAGGCACTTTCCCCTCCTCCATGGTCTGTGGCAGGGGAAGTGAAAAATGGCTGCCGTGGTAGCCACACTGGGAACCACCCGCTAGAATCCCTCCCCACACACTCCATCCAAGTGGCTGCACCGCAGCTGTGTCACTCAGTGGCCACGGACACACACACCCAAAGTCTTGCTCGTTTAAAAACACTCCTAGTTTGCAACCTAAACAAGTAGCTAGCATTATTACTTCTATTAACACTCAAGTGGTAGGAAGCAAGAAATGCCGGACGGCCTTCTAACCATAGCACTGTGGGCAAGAACCGTACTGGGCTCAGGGCAATCAAAGTGGTGCCAGAAAGGGAAGAAGAAACCTGGAGGCTAGCACTACAGCAAAGGGAGCAAAAGCAACTGAAATTACATGTGAAATTCTGCTGGCCAAGGGAAGCAAAGATTCTGCTTTAGGTAAGCCAAGTGAACTTTTTGTTTTCTTATTTTGACTTTGGAAAGCACACCCTAATGAGGTAACTGAAACACCTAGGTCAGCGTTTCTCAATAGTTAGCCCAGAGACCAAATCCATCCCACAGAGTCTGTTTCTGTAGTTCCCAACAGTCTCCCACAGACAGCTCTCAGTCTGGTTTGCTGAAGTTGAAATTTAAGCTGCGTTGCACCTACTCTCATTTCCTCATCCCCTTCCAGCCTGGATGGAAGGGGGAGAAAGTTAGCAGGGATAAACTCATCTCTGACTAGTCAGATGATAAGCCCTGTCCCCTCTCAAGCAGAGCCAAAATGACAATAGCTTGGACTTGGGCTGCTTTTAGACATACGCTACGTGTAAAAATCCCGCAGGCGGGGTTTAGACGCAACATTTTGCGCCTCAAAGCCAGTCGCACGTTCTTTTAAAACCGCAAATTAAATACCTCGATGCCCGCATACAGCCACCACTCGCAAGATCTGTGCGACATACGGGTAGGTGCTGTACTCCACCCTTCACGACCTCCCTCTTCTGACACACAGCGATGGTGACCAAAGGGTACAGGAGGTCACCCCTGCTGTGGTTTTCATCAGTTTTATTTTTGCATTTTGAAGCCCCCTTTTGGAGTGCTCTAAAAAGCAAAAGTGGGACCTGTTAAGATGGTCCGCCCCTGGAGACTTATGGAACCAGAGGGATTCCGGAATGCTCTTGGGGAGATACCTGTTGACCTTGACAGTCACTGCATCGATGGCCTTGTGGTCTTTTTGAACACCTGGCTGGCTGAGGCCATTGATCAGGTGGCTCCCAGGCATCCACTCCTGGCATTTCAGCACTGCAGGTCCCCGTGGTTCATGGAGGATCATAGGCGGCTAAAGCACGAAGGGAGGCGGTTAGAGCAATGGCAGTGCCGCACTCGCACCCAAGACAACCAATTGTGGCACAGAGTGTTTTTAAAGACCTATGCTGTGGCTGTGTAGGAAGCAAAGAAACAGTTCTTTGCTTCCCTCATAGCATCCGCTCAGTCACGTCCGGCAGAGCTGTTCCGGGTGGTGAGGGGTTTGGCTGGTCCACCCTGTCTCCGCCTGGAACTGGATTCATCCAAAACCCACTGTGACATGATTTTAGCATTCTTTGCGGACAAAATCACTCGCATTGAGCATGATTTTGACTCTGTCATTTCAGAGGCAATAGCAGAACCAGAGGTTAGAAATGCCCTGTCTGGTCAGATTTTGTGGGATGAATTTCAATCGGTGACATCTGCCAAGGCATATGATGTCTTAGGGTCTGTTCGAACCACAACTTGCAAATTGGATCCATGCCCATCCTGGTTGATTAAGGCCACCAGTGAGACTCTGGGGCCGGTGCTGGATGGAGTAATTAACACCTCCCTTCAGGAAGGGAGAGTGCCGGACTGCCTCAAGGAGGTTGTGGTCCAGCCCCTCCTTAAGAAACCATCTCTCGATGTGGATGCCCCAGCGAGCTACTGGCCCGTCTCTAACCTTCCCTTTTTAGGGAAAGTTATTGAATGGGTGGTGGCCCAGCAGCTGCAGGTACATCTTGATCCCACATAGTTGGGCTTTCATCCGGGTTATGGTACAGAGACACAGAATTGACAGCCTCCTAGTAGAGCTGGATAGGGGTCGTATGACCCTACTAGTTCTACTGGATCTATCAGCGGCTTTTGATACCATGAGCCATAAGATGTTGGTGATCCACCTGCAGGATCTAGCCGGAGTGGACAGAACCGTTTTACAATGGTTCCAGTTTTACCTTGCCAGTAGATCACAGCAGGTGGTTCTAGGGGACTGTACTTCGTCCCCTGGAACCCTCTTGTGTCGGGTTCCGCAGGGTTCTATTCTGCCGCTCTTGTTTAACGCATATACGAAGCCATTTGAGGAGGTCGTACGCAGCTCGGGAGCTAGTTGTCATCAATATGCAGAACACACCCAGCTATATTTATCCTTTTCATCTGACCCAGGTCCTGCTGTCTCCTTGCTGTCCTGGTGGCTGGCCGCTGTGGGGGATTGAATGAGGTGAAGCTGATTGAAGCTGGAGGTGATGCTGGCAGGTGGGGCTGGTGATATGAGGGAGGGGAATACTCTTATTATTGGGGGGTGTTTGCTCTCTATTGGCTACATCTGTGCAGAGCCTGGGGGTGCTCCTGGACTTGCAGATGTGCCTGGATTCCCAGGTGTTGGCGGTGACCAGGGGCATTTTCTGCCAATTACATCTGGTGAGAAGACTCTGCTTATATGTCTCAGACACAGACCTCACCACCATTATCCATGCATTCATCACCTTGAGGCTAGACTATTGCAACGCACTCTATGTGTGGCTGCCCATGGTGACAGTTTGGAAGTTGCAGCTGGTGTAAAATGCTGTGGCCCGTCTCCCGACTGGGACGGGCCGCAAGAAGCACAGTATACCAGTGCTCCAGGCAGTGCACTGGTTGCCTGTTGTCTTCTGGGCCTGATTCAAAGTGCTGGTCTTAACCTTTAAAGCCCTAACAGTCTGGGTCCTGCTTACCTGAAGGATCACCTCACACACACACGCACACACACACACCACTGGGCAGCCCCTGCTGACGTCGGGGAGCGCCCTCCTGGATGTCCCACACTTTCAGTGGGTCCAAATGGACAGGCGGGCATTCTTGGCGGCCGCACCATCATACTAGAATGCCATCCCGGTGGAGATTCACCTCAGCCCAGATCTCCTTGCCTTCCGATGAAGCTGTAACTTGTGGCTCTTCCGTCAGGTATTTGGGCGGTGGAGTGGGGAAGGGGGGTTGTATTGATCACCTTGATTTTTTTATGCTCGTTTTACTATTTGTATTTGTGTTTTATATTGTAGTGGATTTTTTATTACTGTTAGCCGCCCCAAGTCACCTTGAGCAATAGGGCTGGGATAAAAATGTAAATAAATAAATAAATAAAAAGGCACAGCACCTGTGAGAGCGGAGGGAGTGATTGCTCCCCAAACTATTCCAGGTGCTACACCTGGGACTCTATGGTCCTGGTAGACCTAGACACTCTCAGATGCCATGTGCACCCTAACAGATGGGAGGCAGCCACATGGGTGTGCATTCACTTGCCTTGCTAGAATTCGCCTGCATGATGGGCTCCACATTCTCCAGGATGATGCTGTGAGGGGGGAACAGGGCCGGGGGCAGTGGCAGGTACAGGTCACATCTGGCGGCCACCTGATAGACAGGCAGGTGGCCACCCATCTAATAGATGGACAGGTGGCCACCCATCTAATTGGACTATTGTGTGCTACTGTCTCATCTGTTAACACCATTTGTCTCTGGGTGATAATACCTGGGAAGAGAGTCCCCCACAGACAGGCAAGCGTTCCTTCCTTCTGTGGTCAGCCCCCCTGTACCACAGAGCTGTGGGCGCTCACCCGAAGCTCTAGGCTGGCACCAGCAACTCCATCGTGCTGGATACACACGCGCCCCAACATATGGGCGCCCCGTGCCCCCACAACACATTAATGTGTCCCCGGGGCAGCACATTGCCCCACATTTCCACAGATTCACCCACACAGTGGACTCCACATTCCCAGCAATTACACCATGTGGAGTGGCCTTCGGCGAACATCTGGAGGCTGCACGACACACAAGCGGGTAAATTCAGGGTAAAATCCAGTGTATTAACCCCCTCTGTCTCTCCCCTCCGGGTATCTCTTTCCCCACTCCAGTCCCCAAAGGAGGGGACTATTCCTGTTATCCAAATTGAGATTTGGGGATAATGTAGCCCTAGTTTTCACACCTGAACCCATGATGAAATTGAACAGGACCATCCTTAAGCAAGCATTTTTTAATTTATTTTATTTTTATTTAAAATTTATATCCCGTCCCTCCTGCCCACAGAACAGCCCAGGGCGGCGAACAATATTCATTAAAACAATATAAAATTTTAAAACAATTTAAAAATACAATATGTGGGGAAAACCCAAATTTTTGCCATCTTCATACCCAAAATGCACTTGAACAGCAGTCACCTACCTTCCATCCTAGAGCATAGGATCCCAAGAAATACAACTACCTGAGCATCTGATTTCTCCAACCCCTACATTCTAATATAGTCTCATTTTTTGCATCGACATACCATGTTCTCTGATTGCCACCCACTTAAATAAAAGAAATTAAGGAATCAGTTAACTGTATATCATTCCAAGGCTTCAGCAGCCTCTAAAGTTCAAATGCCATGTTTAATCTGGGAAGACAGTAAAAGACATCCGAGATCAGTAGAATGTCAGACAAGAGAGATTTACCATAAACCAAACGTATAATCACTAATGGCTGATACTCCACTGCAATGTATTTATTTATTTAGTGATATTTATTAGCCACCCCCTCATGCCTACGGCATCTCTGGGTGGCTTACAACAAATAAAAACAATGATCAATAATCATAAAAATTATTCAGTTTTAAAACATTTAAAACAACCTTACCCATCACTTAACACCTTAAAATCCAGCAGCCCCCTCCCCCAACCCCACCCTCAGGCCTGGGCGAATAGTCAGGTCTTACAGGCTCAGCGGAACACCAGCAGAGCCGGGGCCAGGCGAGCTTCCTCCGGGAGGGAGTTTCAGAGTCGCGGCCCGGTCACCGAGAACGCCCTTTCCTTTGTGGCCCCCCGCTTAACACAAGGGACCTCCAGGAAGGCGCCCCTGGTAGACTGCAAGGATCGCTCTGAGACGCAGAGGGCGAGGCAGTCCCCAAGGTATGAGGGGCCCAGACCATGTAGGGTTTTATAGATCAAAACTAGCACCTTGAATCTGGTCCGGTACGCTATAGGCAGCCAGTGCAGAGTGCGGAGCACGGGTGTTATGTGCTCCCGCCGACCCGTCCCTATAAGGAGACGGGCCGCTGCATTCTGCACTAGCTGCAACCTCCGGACCAGAAACAGGGGAAGCCCCACATAGAGCGCGTTGCAGTAGTCTAGCCCCGAGGTGATGAAGGCATGGATGAGAGTGGCCAGGTCGGGTCCAGAGATGTATGGACGGAGCCTCCATACCAGATACAGCTGGCGGAAGGTGGCTTTAGCCACCGCCTCCACCTGCCGATCTAGACGGAGGTCCGAATCCAACACCACCCCCAGACTCCGAACCTGCTGGGCTACAGGAGGGCAGACCGCCCCCCCCACCAGAGGAGCCAGCACCCCATCGCCGTTCCCCCCCCCCATTACCTCTGTCTTATTGGGGTTAAGTTTCAGTCTGCTCTGCCGCATCCAATCCGCCACGGCCTCCAAACATTGGGAAAGTATCAAGACAGCAGGACCTGGGTCGGTTGAAAACGAGAGGTACAGCTGAGTATCATCAGCATATTGGTGACATCGCACCACTAACCCTCTAACGATCTCTCCCAGGGGCTGCATATATACATTAAATAGTAACGGAGACAGGATCGAACCCTGCAGAACACCGCAGGTCAAGGCCCGGGGGCTTGATAATTCAGCCCCCAGCACCACCCGCTGGCTTCTCCCTGAGAGGAACGAGCAGAACCACCCAAGGACAGTCCTGTCCAGACACCCCAGGTCTAGCAGCCGTCTCAGCAGCAGCCCATGGTCCACGGTATCAAAAGCGGCTGAGAGATCTAGCAGGATCAGAAATGTTGAACATCCTGCGTCCATCTCCCAGTGGAGATCGTCCACCAAGGCCACCAGCGCCGTCTCAGTACCATAGCCGGGGCAGAACCCAGACTGAAAAGGGTCAAGGAAACCGATATTATCCAGATGCGCTTGGAGCTGCAGAGCCACCACCCGTTCAATAACCTTCCCTAAAAAGGGAAGATTAGAGACAGGGCGGTAGCTGGCAAGTGCGTCCACATCCAAGGATGGCTTCTTCAGCAGGGAGCGCATCACAGCCTCCTTGAGACTGGGCGATAACCTTCCCTGCTGGAGGGACACGTTGACCACCCTCGCCAGCACCGGCCCCAACGTCTCCCTGTAGGGTTTCACCAACCAGGACGGGCATGGATCTAATTCACAACTAGTGGCTCTAACAGACCCCAGGACATCCACCGCATCGGCTGGCGTCACTTCCCGAAACTCCTCCCAGAAAAATCGACCAGACGGTGCCTCCATAACCTCCTCACCTACTGCATCCAATCCGGTGTCAATTAAGAAATTTACTGCCAAATGCAGCAACTCTCTCTTCCCACCCCCAGACCGATTCCATGTTGACAACTCATGTTGGATTGAGATATAATGGGTGATCAAAGTATCAAATAACGTACACCGAGGAATGTCATTAAATGGTCAGTAATTATGTGGTCATCAAAAGTTCCAGTGGATCAAAATCACCAGTGAATATCAATCACCAAATGTCAAGTTAGACAGTCTTGCAAATTTCACTAATCGGGATGAAGCCTAAACAGAAGCAGGTATTGCAAAAGGAGAGTCAAGATCACAGATCTGTGCCATGGACCTGTCCCCTATTCTTGTGTGCATGCCCTCCATCACTGTTCCCTTACCCTGAGCTCAGTCTTTCAGTGCTTGGAGCTAGGAATCAGATCTAGCACCCAGATCCAAGCACTAGGGGACAAATAAAAAATAGCTGTGGATACATTTGGCCCCTGGCACTAGTACAAGTCCCTTTTAAGCGAACGAGGCTAGTCCCGACAGCCAGAAGATCATGCTGTCCATTAACAATAAAAAAAGATCTTCTTGGAAGAGGAATGTTTAATGAGGGGAAATGTAACTCCAAAAGTGACTCCATGTATATTTTTCAAGACAAAAATGTGTATATTCTGCAGAAGTCAATGGTTTAAAGACATGGGAGCAGGAATAAAAAAGGTTAGGCCAGAACTTCCCAGTTTGTGTGGATCATGAACACTTGCTCGTGGTTTTAGAAGAACTTGCTAATGCTGAACTTCTATACATCTTTCTGCAATGTTATCATACTTTTATCTTGGCCCTGAAGGAGCATTCTTGTGGATAACATGAGATTCTCTCCTGATCAAGAGACAGCTTTAAATACATATGCATGCATGATACATACAATCTTTCTGCACTGAGCCAGACAAGTCAAAAGTTAGAAGACAGACAAAAGTGAGTCTCCTGGTTCTCCAGGTTGGGGACTGGACAGAAGATTGATAACCAAGTCCAGCAAACACACATGCTATGGGAAAAGAAGAGATACCCAAACCAGATTTCTAAATACATTAAATATTATCCGACTTTCACTAGTCCAGTAAGCAACTGTTGTTGTCGCGGGGATGCAATGGGATTGTAAATATGGGGGCAGAGCGACTGAGGCCATGAGAATCTACATATTAAAATTCAGTTCACATCATCAAGTTTGGAAGTTCTGGCTAAACTAATAAACCTATTTACTTCGGGACACTACAAGAATATCCCTTCAAGGTCAAGATAAAAGTAAGGTCTTAACATTGCAGAAAGATGTACTCAAGCAACCCCAGTATTCACACAAAGCTCCAATGAAGTCAATGGGCTCAATGCAGGGATCCAACTATTTACATATTATCTTTACAGAAATGAGGCAAGTATTGTGGGGAGAGCAGAGGAAATCTTACATGTATTATGAACAATAATCTAGGGTTGATTTAAAATGAAATTTAATAACCTAGTTTTTCTTTTCACTTTTTCACTGTTATATACTTTAGTATTCACTCAGTTAGGATAGTGACATTATACTGGTTAGTTTTATTGAATGGACTTTGGCTGTGATCCTAAATGCACTAGCACTGGTGGAGCTCTACTGAAGTCGATATGGACTTGGCTGGCACAAATATGTTCAGATCTCAACCATGATCTGTATTTCAAACACTTCAGAAGAATATCCCCTTGAACTGCAAACAACTAGTTAAACAATAGTGTTATTCCAAGGAAGAACAAACAACAGAGTGCAGCATAAGTTAAAGTACCCCCTCATTCCACAGACAGTCCAGAGTAAGTCACTAGTGTGGTTTACAGTTCCCTGGGGCAAGTGTCTGATGAGTGGGGGCGGGCTGAAAAGTAGAAAGAGCTGCCTCTGTTTAAAGAGATGCCTTGTTATTCTACCCCATGACTGTGCACTCACTCAGGGAAGCTGGTGTCCAAATTAGTGGTTTTTGAGGAATGCTAGACAGGGAAAGGAGCAACAGCATCTAAGCATTCCTTCTGCAAATGAATGGGATTCTCATTCAGCATCTAAGCATTCCTTCTGCAAATGAATGGGATTCTCTTCCTAGTTCTGACAATCACAAGGTTTCCATCTCTTCTTTGGGAGACTTGGTAAACATAATTCGACAAAGGGTGAAAACAGACATGACGTTAACCACCCTTGGTGGTCATTTATGCATGTTTCAGGGCTGCATAGGGCACCAATACAGCCCTGCAACATGCATAAATAACCACCAAGGGTGGTTAAAGGGTTGTTAGCATCATGTCTGTTTTCACCCAAAGATAATGGAGGGAAAAAGATAAAGAACTCTGCTCTTTAATTGAGTAGCAAGAATGGTCTTGGATACATAAATACTCAGTAAGAGCTATAGCAGAGTTTTTGTTCAAAGGGAATAGTGTATGGTACACACAGCATCTGACTTGAAGAGTCCTGTTCCAGCCCCAGCTTATGTTTATGGGTTATTTATGAACTCGCATCCAACAAAGCATTTCTGAAGATAGAGACAAAAAACCACCCACAATAATGTTCAAGTATTAAAACAGTTACATTTCTAACTTATCTGTAATTAGTCCCTAGCATACAGGAGAAAATACTTTAACTTCAACTAAGACAAGTATATGCAGAGATTATAATTTTAACCTTCATTTCAACACCACAAAATTCACTTCTTACTATAAGTTTGAAATGTAAGTATTCCCAAAAGGTGAGGAAAAGGGAAAATAAGGCTATTCTACTTCAATAGCAACTCTTTTATCAATCATTATAACAAGAGTGAATCTCTGGTATGAATGAAGATATCTTTGTATGGAAAACACGTATTACATCTGTCTAGCTGTCTGGTTTCCTGACTCAAAACCATTGAGCTGACTTACAGGATGGAACCTCAAACCTTTGTGCAACACTAAATATAACTTGTGGAAATATAACATGGGTTACACAGCTCTTGTACAGTATACTTTTAGTTAAAAATTAACCATTATTTCTAACCTTTCACTCCCTCAAGTCCCACTATTAGCACACAAACTTTTTTTTTTTTTAAAAAAGGTACCAGAAATGTACATGTTTATTACTGTTTTAAGCACATATCTGGAGAAACAGGTTATCATTTATTAGATATAAAACCCAAATCCAGGGACAGCAGCAATATACACCTCTTCCTGTGAAAAGCATTAGGCTGCATGGCTTAATAAAATAACGTCTGCTTATAAAATGTAGGCTTGCTGTATTGCTTCCTCATGGATTTAGATTGTACTTAATTCTATTTCACTCTGTACTAAAGTTTTCCTCATAGTCCACTGTTACAACAGAACAATTACAAAGATTATCAGGAAGTCTTAGTGTAACTATATCTGAGAGTACAATGGAGCTTTTGTTTTTCTAAAAATGTTTTTATTATATGATGAAGCTGTTACATTTATAAAAATTAGTATTAATTTATCTGTAAGCAGCAAAAAATCTAATAAATCAGATTCCTAAGGATGGATCACACCTACAAAAGACCACACTTACAAAATGCATATTTAACAAGACTTCAGTTATACTCCTGCAACACCTATTTTTCAATTTGAAAGTAGGTTAGATAGGAAGCAGCTGAGTGCATGTGTTTGAAGGTGAGTGAGAAAAACACTTCCTTTAAAGATTACACACATCGTAAGCCAGGGATGGGACTCTCCAGCCTGTGCAAGGGTCAGTTCTCTCCAGTCCCGTTCCCCCCCCTGAATTCCCATTCAGTATGGACCCTCTCCTTTCATAGCCTGGCCCACAGGCTCTCAGGCGGGCCATACTGACTGGGAGCCCAAGGAAGCACAGTTGGGCCAGATACAAGTGCCCTGTGCTCTGGGAGGCCAGCAGGTGGAGGATGAGCCAAGGTGGAGCTGGGTGCAGCACCAGGTTCTTACCAGGGCTACGGGAGAGGGGCCAGAGTGAGACCTGGAATGCACGCTGTGTGGAGACATACGAAAATGAATGCTCATTCGAAACAATAAAAAGGGCCAAGATAAAAAGACACAGAGGGAGCCAAGAGGAGGTGCTGGAAGGACATAAGACTGGTTGGGATCGCAGCAAAGAAGCCACCAGCAGCAACTAGAATGACATGAGACTAGGTACCATGACAAAACACAGGATACCAGGAGAAACTGGAATGGCTGGGAGCATGTGACCTTGTCATCTCTCTCTACCATTCGTCCTTATCATTCTAACAACATCCTTTGGCCTTCAGCACATTCTCTGTCATTCCCATTGTTATCTTGAAGTTCCTTAATCCTTATCATACCATGCATTACCATTCCATACCTTGAGATTCTGTGCACCCCTGCCCCTCTCCGCCCAACACCCTCCTTGTTATTCTAAAAGGGAAGGGAGGGGAGGGTGGAAAGGTGGTGGAAAGCCAAAGAAGAGGAGCAAGGGTGGAAGGAGGGAAGGATAAAGAGGGCAAAAAAACAGGGAGAAAGCCAAGGGGAGGTGGTGGAATAATGAAGAACTTGTTGGAATCACAAAAAGAACCACCAGGAGCACCTTGAATAATGAGGGACTGAGTTGAATAATAATGGAAATGACAAGAGAATGTGTTGAAGGAGAAGGGATGTTATTGGAATGACAAGGAGGAATGGCATAGAAGTTGAGGAATGACAAGGGATTGGGTCAAGCCCCCTACCATTCCAGCTGCCCTCTTTGCCATTCTACTTAGTCCCACATAATTCTAGTTGCTCCCAGTGGCCTCTTTGCTGCAATCCCAACTAGTCCCATGTCATTCCAGAACCACCCCTTGGCTCCCTCCCTTTTTTCTATCTTAGCCCTTTTTATTACACACACACACCTCTCTGCCCAGTCTTTCACATTCCACCCCCCTCTCTACGCTCCTTTGCTTTTAGAGATGCAGCTCCATTGTCTCTATTGTCTTCAATAGACATTCCTTATCATTCATTTTAGCATCTCTCTGCTGTGGCACACGTCTGCCCTGCCAACAAACATCACCCAGCCTGTTTCCCTTGTGCACTTCACTCTGGCCCCTCTGCCTGAGCCCTGATAGGACCAGAAGCACTGCACAACACTCAACCCCAGCTCTGGGGTTGCTCTGGCCCAGTGCCCCACTGTAGCCCCTCTCTCAAAGCTCCCCAGTGACTAGTGCCCACCTTCCCCAGCTCCCATATTAGAGGAACCTACTCTGCTTTGGAAGCTGAGGAAGGAAGAACTATGTTGCCCTGCCGCCCCCTTGGGAGCTGGGAAGGTGGGAGAGAATGACCTGCACTGCCTGGGGAATGTTATCTGTGGCCCCGGGTCCACCTCCCACCTCAGGAACCAGGGAGGGGGACAGGAGAGGACCCATGCAGCCCGGGGGCTTAGGCTACATGGCAGCACATTTTCAAAATGCCAAAGGTTCCCCACCCTGGTATAAACTGAGAGAGGTTAACCATTATGGGAACCTAAGAATCAGATTTTGAAAATACTTATGAATGTGCTTAACATTACACCATTACACTATTAACTCCTTTGGGTTCACTTACCGGGCAAAAGGTTCATACATAAGACAAGCAAGATCAAGGGCCTAAGTGTGCCCAAGAGAAGATTAGGAAAGCAATCGGAGTTAACTAGATATATGTGAGAAGGGCAGAGTATCTTAAAAAGGAGGGTGCTATATCAAGGCTGAGAGAAATGCAGGTGTATGTAGGGGGTGGATTTAGAGTGCCAGAGAAGATGGTTAAAACTGCGCAAGAAACCTCTGTGCACAGGGCAGGTAGGCTGGGATGTGTAAAGGGAGGTTCCCCATTTGCCACTGTGGGTGTGAGGGAAGGCTAAGGGTGCGAGAGGAGTTCTCCCTCCCTGGCTGGGGGTGCGAGTCATGGGAGGGAGGGCTGGAGATGCATGAAGGGACTTTTCCCCTTCGTGTCTGGGGGGTGCAGAGGAGCTCTCCCTCCTCAGCTGGAGGTGTAGGTATGAGGGAAGGCTAGGAGCCTGAGGGGAACTCTCCCTTCCTGGGTGGAGATGTGGCTGTGAGGGGAGCTCTCCCTTCCCAGCTAGAGATGTGGGCTGAGAGGAGCTCTCCCTTCCCCGCTGGAGACGTCAGTGTGGGTGGGATGGAAGGCTAGACGCCCGAGGGGAGCTCTCCCTTTCCGGCTGCAGATGTGGGTGTGAGCAGTGGTGTAGTAGTCATTTTAAAAGTGCAGGAGAGCCCCCCCAAGCTGCTGAGGGGGCTGCAGGAAAAGTGCTGGAACTCCATTCCCCGGCTTTCCTGCTAGTGGCTCTTCTTCCAGTAAGAGGAGCTCTCCCTTCCCAGCTGGAGATGTGGGTGTGAGGGGAGGCTAGGAGCATGAGGGGAGCGATCCCTTCCTAGTTGGAGGTTCCGGGGGCTGTTCCCCCGCCCCTGCCCGGCTCTCACCTGTATCTGCAGCGGCACCAGGCGCACCTTGCAGCGCTCCCCGACCAGGAAGCCTTTGGGCAGGTCTATGTACTGGCTCCACTCCTCAGAGAAGAGCTGCACCACGAACTTGCGGTGCATGTCGATCTGGTCCCCGTAGAGGTTCAGGAACTTCTGAATCAGCAGCTCGTACCCGGAGCCGTGCGGCACCGACGAGGGCCTGGCGAAGACTGAGAAGCAAAAGAGCACAGGCACCGAGCCGCCCCCGGCCCCGCCACTCGGGAGAAGAGCAGGCTCCACCGCCTCTGCCGCCGCCATGTTCAGGGGCAGCCGCTCTAGCTCCGTGCAGCCCGCGCTGCTACTGCTCGTGCTCTTCCTCCTGCTGCTGCTGCTGCTGCTGCCGCCGCCACCTCCACCCCCCGGCCAGACGGGAGGTGCTGGCGGCCCCCAATCCCTGCTCCTGCTCCTCCTTCTCACCATGGACGCCCCACAGCAGACTGGAGGCGGCACCGCCGGGGCTCGGCTCCTTTCGCAGGCGGCAGCAGCTGCTCCCGCTCTGTGCTGGCCACTTCGCTTCAGCTCGGCAGCAGCAAGAGTAGAGGAGGAGCCCTTCAAGCAAGTCTCTGCTCCTGATCTCCCGTCCCTACCCCTACGTGCACCAGCTGTACTGACTGGTGCGCACTGGCAGGAGGAGCCAGGTGGGTTGTGGCAGCAGCAGCAGCCCCCTAGGGGCCTGAGGCCTTAGCCAGAAACATTTTCCGTTGTACCCACCAGAGCCTAAGCATGTCACTATCCGTCTCCATTTCCTCCTAACCACCGCACACGGAACTTTACACACGGCCTGATCGTTGGCCAGTAGAGTTCGTCGGAGCAGAGCTATTGACTTGGATGGGTTGCACCCATAGTTTACACTGGATTTTAAAACTCGGTCTTTCCCAAATTATATTTTCCTCCAAACTTGATTTGGAGAAATGGGAATATATGGCACAAGGGTTATGTACTTCTTGTTACCTGGTGCGCAGCAGAATAGTCATTCTGTGGATAATAACTTGCGTTAGATGCAGCTGCAAACGGTGTTTATATTTTGGTTTTCTATTAGACTAAGACACCAGTCATTTAAAAAAATCATTAACCTGCACTGAAAAGTGAATTTCCCTAAACTGAAATTTCATACACTGAATTAAACAAAATTTCCCTTGTCTGTGTTTATATCGCTAGGAGTGGAAGCCTTGCTCCAACCCTACTGGTCTCGTTCCAGGAGAGGGAAATTTTAAATAGAATCAACAATATTGGGTCAAAGTCCATCCCACAAACAGATTTCTGACAACTCAGATTGTTGTTAAACCTCCCTGTCCTGTGAGCATAACTATTACTAACATACACTTTCTCCATAGAAGCCCTGAAATTTCAGATTCACCTCCACAGGGTGGAATTATTATTATTATTTTATTAACAAACATTTATATAGCGCCAGCAGTGTACCTGCCACTTTACAAAGTAATAAAATAGACACGGTCCCTGCCCCTAGGGCTTACAATCTGAGAGACAGGAGCTGTGGGAGAGACAGGAAGGGGAACAGAGGGAGAGACAAGGGGTCTAACATTCATGAAGATGCGAGGTCTCAAGTGCACGTACTTGGCTTGGTTACGATGAGAATGACAGCAGGCAGGTCCATGTGGCAAGGATAAGGGTAAACAGATCATAGGTATAGGAAATAGTGGCTCAGCAGGATAAAGAGTCAGACAGAGCAGAGCGAAAGAGGTGAGTTTTAAGGAGAGATTTGAAGGTATGAAGGGAGGGGGCAAGGCGGATGTGGACAGGGAGGGAGTTCCAGGCATGGGGGTCAGCAAGTGAGAAGGGACGAAGGCGCTTAGGGGAGCAGGGAAGGCGTGGAAGGGTGAGAGAAGGGACAGAGGAGGAGCGAAGTGCACGGGCTGGAGTATGGAGGGCGATAAGTGCAGAGAGGTAGGGGGCAGCGAGCTCTATAGGTGAACAAGATGAAAGCCCACATTAGCGTTCACCAGAAAATGTTCTCTCCTGCCCATCTATTAGGCATCCACCACATAGCCTCCACATGGTCACAACAGACCCGCCACTCACAGCAGATTCCAGGGACATCAGGGGCCCACCCTGTGGGCCAGTCATGGCTAATGGGTGCACACGTGTCTGTGCCTCATCCTGACAGAGCAGGCAGGCCTCACAACCTTGGTGGGCAGCCTTCCTAGGATATGGAAACTCCAGATTCAAACTAGGTGTGCCACACTTCTCAAGACAGATGTTCATCCTTTGATAATAACCGGAGTGGATGCTGGAGAGGAGATGAATAACACCAGCACTATTGTCCATAATCACCATATATGGCAGCGCATCACAGAATGACACCTTGGCTAACACATACAGGGAATTCATTCACTTGCCTTGGGTAATGCAATTTGAGAGGGAATGATTACATTCCAAGCAAATGTTTTCATCCATTCCGCTGGAATGCTGGTACCATCAAAAGCAGGTTACCTCCAGCTAATACAAACTAGGACTTCGTCATATAAGTGGGATGTTTAGAGTTAAGTTCGGCTTTTGATTTAGTCGATAGGGCTATTTTGTGGGGAAAACTCTCTCTTATGGGTATTGAAAAGCGCCTCCTTTTTCTTTTGCAGCAGTTACATGCCAATTCTTCTCTTGTCGTCAAATTTGACGCTTTGGGCCATCTAACAGACCCTATCCCAGTTTTATCTGGTGTAAGGCAGGGATGTGTCCTTGCCCCAGTGCTTTTTAATCTTTTTATAAATGGGGTGATTCCATTGCTGGCCCAGTCTTCTCATTTTCCCGCTAAGTGGGCTGATCGTTGTGTTGGTAGTTTACGCTGATGATATTGCTATCTTATCTCAGACAAGGGTAGGATTAAATAGGCAATTGTCCTGCTTTTTTCATTACTGTAGCCAAAATCATCTACATATTAATTATGGGAAATCCAAGATTTTGGTTTTTTCCCAGTCCCCAAAAATTCGTTCTTGGGAACTGGGTGGACATGCGATCACTCAAGAGAAGGTTTTTAAGTACCTGGGCCTTTATTTTCAGACTTCTGGTGCTTGGGAGGTGCACTATGAGAGGGCACTTACCCTTGTCAGAAGCTCCTCGCATTCCATTTTGAAGTGCTTTAGGAACACGGGGAAGTCTGCGCTAATCCCAGCGGTGAGGGCTCTAAACGCCAAAGCCCGTGCACAGCTTTTGTATGGGGCTCAGTTATGGCTGCCTCTTGTTCATGGCAACTTGGGGAAGATAGACAGTATTCAGGCGCGTTTCCTCCAGTCTTCTTAAGGTGCCTAGAGGCACTCCTTACGCTGCCATCAGGATGGAGGTGGGGCAGCGTAGGTGGTCTAATATAGCCTGGGACTTAGTTATAAAATTTTGGGCTAAGTTGAAAAGAAGGGGCGGGGGCGGGATGATTCAATATCTAAATAAAGATTTATTTAAGAGTAGTTGGGCTAAGGCTGTTGATGCATACCTTCATAAAATAGGCTTTAGTGGGACATATTGGGAAGTGAAAGATCTGTCCCTGTTTGTTAGGGAGTTTGGAATGAGGATTACTGATATGGAAATGCAAGACGAAGCGGCTAGGATCAGGGTATCTCCTCACATGTTCAACTATCTATCCTTTTCTCTTCCTCATCTTTGTATGACCACCTTCTTGGTGTCCTCAATCTCGCCGAGAGGGAAGCATTTAATTATGTCTTCTCACTTTAATGCCTTGCCTATTATGGTCTTTGAGGGACATTTTTCTGCTCAGAGGTATGAAGATCGGTTATGCCCTTTCAACCAGTTACAAACAGAGACTACCGACCAAGTTTTGTTTAGGTGTCAGCTTTATGAAAGTTTTCGTCAAAAATATCTGTCTTCCTTTTTGGGTAGGTATCCTGGAAGGTCGGATCATAACCTCTTGCTCTTGGCCCTGGCTGACACTGACTCCCAGGTTACTGATTTAATTGCACAGTTTCTTCTTGCTGCTATGAATGCCCGTTATTTATTTTTACAATTTAAATGCTTTCCTGAATCGGGAACTTGAATCATGGTCAAGGACATTTTGATTTTAGTATATGTTGGTTGGATATTAGTGTATGTTAGCGGCCTGGCGGCTGCTATTAACTTATTTTTTTCGGTGTTGTTTTGTTTATTGTGTGTATGTTATATGTGGTGCTGTGGCACCCAAAATGTTTGTATTACAATTTGGCCTTTGGCTGTAAATAAATTATATATATATATAAGTGGAATGTGATTCTTTTTTGTATTAATCCAGATTAATTTGGAATAGAATGATTTCTGTAAAAGTAAACCTACTGATCTGGAATGGCGATGATATAATAAAGCAACCACGGGTTGCGTCACTGATTAGGTGGCAGAGCAGACCTTACATGATTGCCTAAAGACTGGTTAGCAGGAGAGACATGACTCTCGAGATTGATAGCTCATCTCTATAATGTAACTTTTTCAGTTTTCAACTAGTGATTGTAACAGTGAAGGGGTTGAGGATTCGGTAGTGATATCAAGGAATTAGCAGCTGTTCACAATAGAAACCTCTTAATTGTGCAGAGTGAGTGAGATGCATGTATCAGCCCTGAAAATGGTGTGGCTGTGCTGGGAAGTTTGGGTTTGGCAAGACAAACATGTTTTTACACACACATTTCTCCTGGATGTTTGCTGTTACATCTTGAACTTTCTGTGTGTCTAAATCACTCACCCAGATCTTAAAAATCCAGATCTTTGAACTTCTCCCAGAACTTTTGTGTGTAAAAAGTTTTCCTGGTAAACTGCTTTGCTCCAGGCAGCTGTGGTCACTTGGTTTCCATGGCAGCCTGTCACATCTACAGCTGCAGCTACTTTGGCCTGCCTCAGGGCAGTGTGTGTATGAAAAATGAATCCGGAACTTATTTGTGGACTTGTAACCCAGAAGTCTGAAAAATCCAAAACTTTAATGTGTGTGTAAAAATGCCAGGTAGAGGACTGTGACTAGTAGAATTTCTGACTGAGGGGTTAGGGCACACTTCTCAGTCTATTAAAGTCAATGGCTCTGCTCCCATTGGGCCTGATCCCATGATGGATCCTGCATGCAAGCCGTGCGCACATATGTGCTCAGGAACTGCACAACACAATGTGCTGTCAATGGAGATGCTCACGGTTTCCATGCAGCGGGGATCCACTGACCATGGGATGAGGCCCATTAACTTTATATTGAATGAACTATTGCACCCTTAGTGGAAGTTGGCCAACAACTTGGTCAAACACAAACAGTTTTGGTGTCGGACTTGAACATTACAGATTTGTGAACACAGAACCAGATTGACAGCATCATGATTTTAAAGGGGTGGTGTTCTGGTGTGATGGGAAGCTGATTTTTCAAAAAGACTGTCTAAGACTATGGCCATAACTTAACAACAGCAGCCAACATAAAGAGTAAGAATGCTCAGTTTAATGTCAGCAACTGAAAGTCTGTGAAATACAAGGGAAATTTAGAAAGATGATTGAACAAAAGCTGGAAGCTGCTGATCTCTGCATGGATAGCAGGAGTGTAGCTAGAACAGGTGCAGCTGCACCAGGCTCTCTCACACACATGTAAAATGCGTATGCACACTGGAGTGGAGTTTCCCCAGGAGGGGCCATTCCATCCTCTGCACCAGGGCCCATTGCCACCTAGCTACATCCATATATCTGCTAGCAACAGAGGATTCAAATAAACTTATAGGGAAACAGATAATCAAGGAGAAGCCTTGATTCACAGGGAAGGTTATCAAACTGCAATCAGTGAAAAGAACTAAAAGCACAGAGGAGCATAGATGAAATTGCACAAGAAAAATATTTTCATACGACACAAGAAATAGAGGCACAAATAAAAGAGTAGCTTGAACAGCATTGCATTAATATATAGAACTCTTTGCCGGAAGTGTCACTCAGAAGACTTACCAAGCCGTTGAGATTTTTTCAAAAGTTTTTCTGGAAGGAAAAAGACCCCTTCTCCCAACACTTGGGGGTTGGTATCATCAAGAAATGTATAATATGAACTCTAACACAGGACTGGACTTGCAGCCTCTGCTCAAGTGACACTCAGCTACATTTGGAGAAGCAAATGACCACTTACATGTAAAATGAATTTGTTGAAGTCCCTTGTCTTCATTATTTTGCCATACAAATGTGAGTCATGGAAACTAAGGAAGCAAAACAAAATAAAGCGACTTTATGTCCCACTCCCCTTCTTGGAGCAGGGACTGTCCTTGATGTTATGTGTATGTGTACAGCGCTGTGTACAACTGGTAGTGCTATATAAATGTTTAGTAGTAGTGATAGGCTTTCTGTTGTCGAAATAAAACACTACTGGGTGCACTGTGCATAGCTGCCTATATGACCAGTGATGAGGAGGTAAGTGCCTAAATTTACAGCCTAACTGGAGTAATATGAGATATAGTCAAGATGATCAAATGGAGGAAATGAGAGTTTATACAATCCATGTGTTAAATGAGCAGAGACCAATTGTGGAAGCAAGTGGTGCAGGAACTGGTGTCAGACTTGGGGAGGGGGAGGGCCACCCACAGCAAATGTGCTTCCATGGCACACTTCTCCTGGCTTTGTGAATAAAAACTGTGAAATGTGGAGAAGCATTTGGTTCCTGGGTTCCCATGTGTTTACTGTGATTGTCAATAGGGAATTAGCTCTCTTTGGATCGGGGGACCCACACACCCTGGTTTGCACATACGAGAGATTCAAATAGATGGGATCTTAATCATAGTTATAGATTTATTTAGTAGTTCACACATTTATAAAACCCAGTCTGTAATGATCCAGCAGCAGTTACCTAGCTATACAATATCCCACACCCAAAGTCAGTCTTACATGTCTTGAAAGTTCAAAATGGTGGATGTCATCTGTCAGGAGCAGGAGATAGGTGATGGCCTGGTCTGATCATGTTGTAGGACCCCCTATGGAGGGGTTCCGGAAAGGGTCAATAGCCCACGGACACCAAGTTAGATGCCAAGCGCTGAGACAATGTTCTGGTCTCTGCTTCAGTCTTTTATAGTGTTTTGGAGAGAAGACGTTCTTTAGTATGCATATTCCAGGATGCTTGATTGTTCAATGTGCTTGTTGGTATTCATCTTCCGGGGTCTGGCTGTCATCTCCCTTTCCCATCCATACGGAGCCTGGGTGCTAATGGTCATATTAGCAGTTTGTTTGTTAGTCAGGGTGGGCACTTGATAACAGGACATCTTTTTCCCTCCCTTCAGGCAGGGAGCAGATACGCCTTTGTTATCTGTTCTGGTGCAAAAAGGGTTATGGTCGCTTGAATGGCTGCTGCTTGTCAGTTGGTATCTCCCTGAGCAGGAACATCTCTTCCTTCCCCTCCAGGTGTGAAGGAGATGTTCTTCAGGGGTGTTCTTTTTGTCATTCAGTATTTTGGGTTGCGTACGTTGCATACAAGCACCCTCTCATCAAGCACCTTTGTTTAGTCCTTGTCAGTGCTTTGTTCCAGGCTGGGCGCAGTTGGTCAGCAATATGATGTAAATTACTGGTCTTGCAAGACATGATGATGTGGTTGGGAGTTTGTGAAAGTCATGTGAGATTGTTTCCCACACATAGCCTACCTGGCTATTTCTAGAAATCCTGCCTACTGGATCAATACAGATAATTCAGAGCTTTGGTACAATAGTTACATACATTTTCAAATATGGTCATTGGTTCCAGTATATTAATTCTCATAGTATATTACATACAATCAAATTGCAACATGATGTGATGTTATGGTTCTGTCCACCAGGAAAAGATTAATAATGTGTGTTTTACTAGGGCATTGTAAAGTTCAGCCCAAACGATTAACAGTATTAGCATTTTTATTTCAAAAATATAAATTTGGAGAAGAGTATCAAAGGTTGACATCTACTCTTAGGTGAATACCAACCAAAATCCACTCAATAGCCAATCAGCCACGACTTTGTTCTAATTGCTCATCTAGACCTTCTGGTTCTGCTGATTTAGTTAATAACTACAGCCAGTCAGTTAATGCTATTTACTGCAGAAGCTCACAAAGTGAACAGTTTTATGAACCAGTCATTAGCTAACTTGAATCAGTTCCAGTTTTCCGAATGAAAAAGTGATAAGTTCAGTAATCTATATTAACCCTATTTATCTTGTTTGATTTAAACAGTTCTCTGTTTTTCTAAAAATTGTAGCAGACAGCACTCTATTTTAGATGGTACTATTCAATGTGATGTGTTATTGTTTCATTGTAATGTCCTACCTATATTTTGTTTTCCCACATAATCTTGAGTGGGAATATATTTTGTCTATGAAGAAAAATATACTATGATTAAGAAAATATGAACACAGTCAGCTAAAATCTACTTAATTGTTAAATTAAATTGACATGACTTATTTGGAGAGACATGAATTTCATCTCCATCAAAAATGACAAATGCAGTTCAAATTAACTCTTGCTGATATGGATCATTTTTCCTTCCTACCAAGCACCAGTCCCACCCCTCCCTTCCCCACCAGGCTGACAGTTCAGTCCCAATACATGCCCCACACAGCACAGAGTTCAGGACAAACACCAGCAGTGCATGGAGCCCCGTTCCAAGGGGGAATCACAGCTGCTGGAGCGGGGGCCGATGAACCCCATGCCACAAACAGGAGGACTCTGTGATGGAGTGAGCAGGAAGCAGAAACCTCCCCACAGTGCTGTGTGTCTGCGAAAGTGCACTGAAACACTCCGGCTTTTAGAGCAGATGGGGGTTCCAACCCTGCCTAGAGACCCCCTACAGCGACAGCCTGCACCCCAAATTCATTGGCCACCACTGTGACAGATTGAGCAGGGACTCAGCTTGGAAGGGCTTCCCCTCTAGCTTCCAACCAACCACCTACACCCAGGTGGACAGTCCTGGTCCCTGCCACCCAGTGCCCCAGCTCCCGGATGCTGCCAGCCATACCCCCACAGGGCTGGACACCCCAGAGTTGCAGAGTGGTTATCTCAATCCCTTGGGAAGGAGACTAGGGTGCCTCTGGGTAGACAGTCAGGTTTCCCTAGAGGTCTAAGTGTGGCACCCTACTGTAGAAAAAACCCTGTTTATTCTAACAAAGTATAAGAACAAAGCCAATTGATGAGAAAGATCTCACAAAGGAAAGGTTATGGCATGCAAAGACAACCAAATAAATATAAAGAGCAAACACTCAAGCTGCTAACTTCACTTAGACTATTTTTGCACGGACCGGGGGGGGGGTCGGCACAGTGGGTGTAGGTGGGTGTGTGCCCGCTTACATGGACACACACACCCCTGCACCTACCGACACCGATCTCCACCCACGAAGCATGCTCCATTCTGTCGGAGGGCTCCGTGGGTGGAGGTAGGTGTGTGGCGTATACACAAACACCCACCACCCATGGTGTTTACACAGGCGCACACCTGCTGCACACTCATCCCCCACCTATCAACGGCCATTCACACGGACTCCTACCACCACCACGCACCCGTCCGAACACCGAGCAGCAGGGGGGGGGGGTTCCGTATAAAAACAGCCTTAGTTCCCTAATCTGGCTGTCCCTAAGATGGGTATACTCACAACCCCTTATCCCTGGGCTGGGACTTCTCCTCTGTTGTGGCTGATCCCCTTGGACATCAGCTTGAAGAAAGACAGTGTCCTTTGGGGAGAAGTGCTTTCATACCTTTCCCTAGCCTGGGGCTGGAATCTGCTAGAAATATCCCCATCTAGATCCTTCTGGGTGCAGACAGGAGCTTCCCCAACCCCCTTTTGGCAAAACTGAACTGGCTAGATACTTTTTCAGCCACAAGAGAAGAAGCTGGGCGTGGCTGGCACCCATTGTCCTACCCTGACCTGTCCCTCACATTCTAGCTTTCCAAGCCCATGAGTGGGTTTCCTTTACCTAATTGTGCCCTCCACCCCTACTCAGGAGTACAATGCTGTGTGTCTTTTTCAAGTACTGAGCACATAACGATCCATTAAACCAGTCATAGCCATTCAAGATTACACAGTGCCCAAGCATGTAGCCATTCCCAACCCATCTGGTGACAGACTCACACAGATGGCTCACTGTGTAATGTGCGGGAGGGGAGAGTTGCAGCAAAGGGGCTAGGACAAGTACAAAGGCAAACAGTAGGGATGTACAAACAGAACGCGGTTTGGATGTTCGGACGTTAGGTTGTTCGATTTGAAACCCGAGTTCAGGTTCAGTTGTTCAGCTTGGCGGAGTTTGGTTCAGCTGAACTTGGCCAAACATCCGAAAATAGCGCTGTCGATACTGATACCAATTTTTTTTTTCCCCGGTATCGGTATCATTTGGCCCTGAAACCACCCCTGGTGCCAGCAAGTCTGCTCCTCAGCTGCCTCCCCTTTCCAGATATGTTTTCCCCACCCAAAGTCATGTTTTTCCCGCCCCCGAACTCATCCAAACTTTTCTGAACTATTCGGCCGTTCGAACGTTCGGTTCGAACGTTCGGTTCGGTCATCCAAACAGGCCGAGTTCGGTCTGAACATCCGAACCGCATTCGCACATCCCTAGCAAGCAGGCAGAGTCCCACACATGGGACACCTGGGGGTAGGGGTGGGCAGGCACAGTCACTGAGCATAATTCTAAAGTCAGGTCCCAGCAGTGGCAGGGCTAGAGTTAGGAACCCTGCACCTTCCACACACACTGCCCATGCAGATATCCTTCTCCAGTACACTCATGCCTCGCTTATGTTCATCCACCATGAAGATCAGGTAACTGTGATCCCCGCTGCCCAGAACAAGCTGAACATCCACCTGAGTCCAAATCTCATACTGGACAGCCATCTCTGCTGCAGTGGGCTCCATGGTCAGGTAGGGGACCCCAGCTGGGGCCATGAGCAACTGCTCCTAGCACCCCTGCCACTCTCTCTGGTAACCCAGGCATGCAGCAGGATGGTCACAAAGGCGATGGGGAGGGACTCTATAGTCACAGGTGGAACTCTGGTAGGCTACAAATCTCCTGCAAAGCAAAGCTATATCAGCTATATCCCTTTTGCCTGCTACTTCCATTAATTTATCAGAGAACGAGAGAAGATTGGTCTGGCATAATTTGTTATCAGCAGAACAAACTCCTGTTGACTACTTCCTAGCAACTTGCACGCTTCAAGGTGCTTAAAAATGGATTGTATTATGATTTGTTATTAGGGATGGGCGAACAGATCGCGGTTCGGGTTCGTCCATTCGGTTCAGCTGTGTTCGGTTCGTCCATTCAGTTCGTCCATTCGGTTCGACTGTTTGGTTCGTCCGTTCGGTTCGGCAGTTCAGTTAGTTTGCCGGGTTCGGGTTCAGCTGTTTGGTTCGGTCATCCGAACAGGACATCCGGTTAGGCCGTTCAGCTGTTCCGTTCGGGAAATGTTGTTATGGGTGTTTTTTTGTTTTTTATGTTTTTTTGGTTTTTTATTGGGTTTTATATGGTTTCCTTTTGTTTTTACTTTTGTTTTTTTGGTTTTATATAGGGTTTTTTTATTTATTTATTTTATCTAATATTATTTATATCTATCTACACTAAATCTAACTGCTATTAACTATTCTAAATGCTATGAACTAAATGGATTATCTAAGAAGTACACAGGCCTACTCCTACAAACACTAAAACTAATTCACTAATGCTATCACTATCACTAAGCTAACTCCTACAACTCTCTACATCTATCTATCTATCTATCTATCTATCTATAGATATATAGATATGGAGATATATATCCATATATCGGATCCATATATATGGATATATATATGGATATATATGGATATATATACATCCCATATATATGGGATGTGGGGAATCACAAACAGAAGAGCAGTCTGTAGTGAAATACATACATACTCAATGAGTCTGTACAGTGAAATGCATAACACAAGGTTTCAGTTTAAAGTTTAAGTTTAATTTCAGTACAAAACTGAAATGAAACTTAAAGCAATCTAAAAATCCTACTCAACGCCTGCTGTTCAGGAAGAGTGACTAGCTCAGAAGGTGTTGGGAAGGGGGGGAAGATAATTAGTTTCGTTTCTTGCAAGCCTCTCCACCCCTGGTGCCTGGAAGTCTGCACCTCAGTGACTACACCCCCTGTCATGTTTGACCTTCCAGTGAACCTTTTTTTGCCACCCGAACTCACCCGAACGTGATCCGAACTGACCGAACTGTTCGGCCATTTTGCCATTCGGTGTTCGGTTTGTTCGGGTTCGTGTTTGGGTTTGGTCGTCCGAACAGGCCGAGTTCGGGCCGAATTCCGAACTTCCGAACCGTGTTCGCCCATCCCTATTTGTTATACTGTTTTGACAGATATTTAAGTCAAGCTAACTGGTTTATATTTCACCTTTTCACCCTTTCTTAAAAAGAGGGACTATAGTTCCTTTCTCCACTCCTTAATAACTTAACCTGTCCTTTTAAAAAAAAAACAAAAGCCAACTTTCTCTTTGAGGGGCATTTTATAACACTAGTTCTTTGTTAGGAATTATAAGTTTTCTGTTCATGTAGTTAAATTCTATTTGTTCTGGTATCTAAAGAAATTTGGAACATTACATTCAATAATTAGAAAAAAATTAGGGTTTTTTTAGGTAATTTTATATTCAACTATTAGAAAAGTGGAAGAGCTTTGCAAATGAGTAGCAATTAGGGTTGCTACCTTTTGCACCTTAACCCCGAGACTCCCATAAATTCTATTCTGTACTGGGTTGGCATGGTATTTACCGGGGTTGTTTTTACTGTACTGGGAAAAACAAATTAGTCTTAGTTTGTGCTGCCTGACCAACTTAATAGCCATTTATGCATATATCATCTAAAAACTTATCCACAACCACAGTGAATCACAGACAATCCCACAGTGTGGCCAAAGAGCCGTGAACATCTGATCAGCAGCATCCAGATGTTCACCACAGTCAATCACCCGTAGGGGCTAAAGCCAACCATGGTTCTGGAGGTCAGGATGGGACCATCCCTGTAACCGTGGTCAAAGAGATTCCCACCGGGAAACCACCGAACATAACGACTGAATGCCAACCACCAGGTGGGACCAAACAAAATTATCCCCAGCAGTGGCGAAAGCACACAGCGTTGCTGCCAAACAATGAGCAACACACAAACCGGTGGGGGATATTTAAAGGGCACACAGCAGCAGGGGAATGTGGTGGGATGGAGCAAGGCAGAAGGGTGAGGAGAGCGGAGGGTGAGTGAGGAAGGGAGGAGGAGGAGGAGGTGGCGGAGAAGCAGCAGCAGCCGGGGCAGCCCACCCCAGAGGGGACAACGGGCCAGGGGATGGAGGCACCCCGGAAACAGGTAAGGACAGTGATGGGGGTCCCGCACAGTGGCAGAGGGGCACAAAGAGAGGGTGCCCGGAAGAATGGGGGCAGGGAGATGGACCACGGGTCGGAAGGACCGAGGCACCTAACCCCCCACAGACACAGAAATGGGCCCAGGAGCCAGAGCCCCGAGAGGAGACCAGTGGAGGGGAAGCAGAGGAGTAGGAACCGCAGCAGGAGGGCACACATGGGAGACACTGGTACCAGCGAGGTGGGCAATGGAGGCACAAGGAGACCCAGGACTTCATAGGGATCTAGGGGTCCCTGGAACATCAGCTGGTGCTAGCCATGAACAAGAGGAATGAGCAGGTGTTCACGGAGATCGTGCAGGACATGGAGGCAGCAGGGCACCATAGGACCATGGCCCAATGCCACTCCAAGGCCAAGAAGCTCAAGAGGGGGTTCAAGGCCATCAAGGACAATAACCGGTGGTCGGACATGGAGCACAGACTGCCCCCTACTATGAGGCCCTGGATTTCATCCTATACCTGAAGGGCTCCATATTCACCCCATGGCTTGTGGGGAGCACCTTGGTCCAGGGCAGGGAACGGGTGGATGTGCTCCCACCCCTGGAAGCCCCACCCACAGGCACCAACTCCGGGGTCCCAGACCCCCCAGAGGAATGCCCCGGGACCTCGGGGATCAGCAGGCCCCGCTTGCAAACCAGCACTGGGAGCCCATGCCGGCATTCTGACTTGGGTGGCTCTGAGGCCGGAATACTAGTGACCCTGAGCCAGTGGATGCAGGGGGAGCACAGCCACATGGAGGAGCCAGCCTCAGAGGGCTCTGAGATGGACATAGAGGATAGGCAACCAGTTGGGACAGCAAACAGACCCTAGGGAGTGCACCCAAGGCTGGGGGGGCCCCCACAGGGCATGGCCCCATCCTCGCGGCCCCCAGGAACCAGGGAACGCGGGAAGGGGGTCAGAGTGCACAGGGGCCCGTCCCGGACATGGAACAGAGGGGACAGGCACCCGGCTTCCAGAGCCAGCGAGTGGGGGAGATGGTGGGAAGGGGACCAGGCACATGCAAGAGTAATGCAATCCCCCACATCCATTCCCCAACAGGTAAACACACACCCTGGCACATGGGACTGCCAGAGGAGGGGGACAGTGGGAAACAGCCACAGCAGCAGCTGGTGGACCAGGGTGAGGTACCATGGCATGGGGGTGGGCACAATGAGGATGCAGCGATGGCACGGATAGCCAGGTGAGGCACGCCCCCCCGCCCCGGTATGGCGCGCCCAGTGGCGGCCAGGGCTGTCTTGAGGTTCCTTGAGATGTGGGAGCTGTCCATTACTTGTGCCTGAAGCAGGGCCCACCTATACCCTGCTTCAGGACCCCTCCTGCCACTTCCAAGCGCTGCCTCTGGGTCAGGCACCAGTGTGCAGTCACTGTCAGGTAGGCATGCTGTGCATTCCTAGTTGACCACAGGTCTGTTGTAAAGTGAACAGTGGCCCCCCAACCCCTGCCAGCTGCTCCCTCATCCACTCCTTCAAAGCCCTGTACAGCTGTGGCACCACAGTCTGACTCAGGGTGGAGCGGGAAGGCAGCTTAAGCTGGGGGGCCAGGAATCCAATCAGCCGCTGGAAGCCCTTGTCTTCTACAATTGAGAAGGGCTGTCCATCCAGCGCAATCATCTCGGCCAACAGGCGCTTGGCTTTCTCTTGAAAGAAGCCACGCCACCCTCCAGCACCCGATGGCCTTGGCAGCTGCCCTCACCCCAACTGGAAACAGACATCGAGGTACCTCCAGGGTACAACAGGAAGGAATGGGAGATTCTAGCTAACACGGTCTTCGTCCTGAGACTGTTCCTGACCATGATGGAGACCGTGAGCAGCTCCACTGTCACCCTCATCCAGGTGACCCTGCTGGTCCATAGTCTCCGCAGGAGCCTGGATGAGATTCTTGGGGGGTGGGATTGTGGCCCTGCAGGCAGGAAGATGTCCGATGAGGTGCTTGACCTGGTGCGGAAGCTGAAGGCAGGGCTGAATGCGTGCTTTGACGAGCTCCTGCGCCGGGAGGAATACATTCTGGCAACCATGCTGGACCCCAGGATCAAGGGCAGCATGGCACACGAGACAGCAGTCTGTGACCTCCGTAAGGGTGCGCTGGTGCAGAAGGTCCGGCAGGCAAAGCGGGCTATGCAGCAGGATGCCCCTGTAGATGGTGGGAGTGGGAGCAGTGACCCCTTCCAGCCATCTGGGTCTATCCCTACTCCCAGCCCTAGTGGTAGCAGCAGCACCACCAGCAGGATAAACAGCAGCAGCAGAACCCCTACTAGTGCCAGCAGCTCCTCCTGTGTGAAGGCTACTCTGGGGAACATGGGGCCCAGCACAAAAGGGCAAGCAGCGTGGATGAGGGCAATGGGGCAGGTGGTGCCCACCCAGAGATACCAGAGGGAGTATGATGGTGCCTCAGCAGCAGTAAAGACCTACCTGGAGGAGGAGCCATGCATTGATCCCAGCAACAATCCCTTGGCCTACTGGGCCACCAAGGCCAATGTGTAGCCGGCCCTGTCGAAAATGGCCTAGGGTATCCTGTCCTGCCCACCAACCAGTGTCCCCAGCGAGCGGGTGTTCTCTGTGGTGGGGGACATTTGCTCCCCGCACCACCTGAGACTGGGGGCCAAGTTGGTGGAGCAGTTGTTGTTCCTAAATGTCAGCCTTCTGCTGCTGGGATTCCCCGAGCTGCCCCTGGACAAGGAGTCATGGTGCATTGGCACATGTCATCCCATGCCAGGCACAGTCTTGGGACGGGGCTCCTCCTCCTCCTCCTCAATCTGGGCTAGGGCTACTGCTCCTGTGCTGCTGAGGTGCTGTCCCTCCCTCCCAATGCCTGGCACCCACCATGCCTCTCTCTCTCTGCATCTCTCTCTGTCTCTCTCTGTCTCTCTCATACTAGGCGACCTCAGCCGCCTTATCTGACTGACCTCATGACGCAGGGTGGCATTGGGAAACAAACTGTAAGCCTGCCAGCCGGCCTATGACTACACGATCTCGGCCCGCCTATGTGACACTGACTGTCTCTCTCTCTCTCTTGCTGCACAGTCTTTGCTAGCCTATCTGAGTGCCCTGCTGCCAATGTCCCAGCCTGTCTGCCCTACTGCCTCTCATGCCACACTGCCTGTCTGCCCGCCCAGCTTGCTGCCAAGATCAAAGCATGCCTCAGTCCGCCTTCCTGCCTCCCATGCCAAGGTGACTGTCTGCCCACCCAGGTTGCCTAGTTAAAAGCCTGCCCAAGCCCGCCTGACTTCCGCTCATGCCATGCCGCCTGCCTGCCTGCCCTGGCAACCAGTGTCTGCTGCTGCTGCCAATGGCTCCCAGGCCTATATGCTGTCTGTGCCATGGGTTCTGTACCCTGGCAACCTACTGTCTGTTGCTGCTGCCAATGGCCCCCAGGCCTATATGCCATCTGTGCCAAGGGCTCTGTACCCTGGCAACCAATGTCTGCTGCTGCCAATGGCCCCCAGGCCTATATGCTGTCTGTGCCAAAGGTTCTGTACCCTGGCAACCAGTGTCTACTGCTTCTAGTGCCAATGGCTCCCAGGCCTATATGCTGTCTGTGCCAAGGGGTCTGTACCCTGGCAATCAATGTCTGCTGCTGCCAATGACCCCGAGGTCAATATGCTGTCTTTGCCAAGGGTTCTGTACCCTGGCAACCGATGTCTGCTGCTGCTAGTGCCAATGGCCCCAGGCCAGGCCTATGTGCCATCTTTGCCAAGGGTTCTCTACCCTGGCAAGTCTGGTGATGCTAGTGCCAATGACACCCCTGGTGTCCTCAAGGGGGTGGGGGCAGGGAAGGCTGCTTCTGGGCTGCCCCTACAAGAGCAGGGGGCGGCCGACGTTGTACAAGCAGCGGGACTATCAAGCTGCCCAGTCAATGCTCAGAGGTGGTGTTGGAACAGCGGAGGGGAGTGCAGAGGAACTGGTGCTGGGACTGGTGAGAGTGGCGTTGGGAGAGGCATGCCAGGTGGCAAAAATGCTGGGAGCTGGAAGACTGTGCTTGCCCTCCCCCTTTGGAATATCTATGTGGGGTGTGTGTGTGTGTGTGTGTGTGTGTGTGTGTGTGTGTGTGTGTGTGTGTGTGTGTGTGTGTGTGTGCCTGCGAGCTCCATTGGAGGAGGAAGAGAAGGAGCAGAGTGCTTGGACCCTCCCTGCCTTTACCCTGAAAGATATGTTGCAGGCGGGTTTGAGTGTTGATCCTCCCTCCCCTTACAAAGACTGTGAGAGGAGGTGGCTGCTATCCCCTCCCTCTGCCAGCACTGTTAATCCTAGGGAGCTGTGTGACAGCTGTGGGACTCAGGGGTTATTACCTGATGGTCGGAGGGAAACGCTGCCACCACCCCTGGTGTCATCAAGGGGGCAGGGAAAGCCCACTTCCGGGCCACCCCTACAAGAGCAGGGGGCGGCCGGTGGCATGTGCTGAAGGGGCACGGCCAAAGGAGCGTGCCCTTTGGCGTGACCCTTCAGTGTGGTCCGACGGCTGGGGAAGGAGCCTAATATTATTGATATTAGGTTAGGTGGGAAGAGGAATTGAGGTGGAGGGGTATGTTCCTTCCTGGTGAGCGCAGGAGGGAGCAAGGAGGGTCTTAGCATATGGGGGGAGGAGGATGGGGAGGAATTGGGTTGTGAGGAGGAATTGATGTGAGGAAATTGTGTTTGATAAATAGGAGGGGGATGGTATTCGCTGTATAAGATTGTTAAGTTACAATGTAGGGCATTGTGACCCTGGTTGTGAGATAGTTAATTATAATATGTATTTTGTATTATAAGTTTAAATTGTTGGAAGGAATTTTTCCTCTCCTGGTGAGAGCAGGAGGAGGGATGAGTGGAGGGCCCTTTCCCTGGGTAGGGGGATGGTGGGAGCGTGAAGGGAATTAATTATTGGAATGTAGTAAGATGTGGTGAGGGGGGAGGTTTTTTAAAAAGGGAAGTACTGAATTGTGTTCATTGAATTGTTAGTATGGGATTTTATTTGTGAGATGTATGTTTTGAAATTGGATTCTGTGAATTTATGGATTTATGTTTTGCAAAGTTTTGTATTTCATTTGTTGTTAATCACCTCGAGCTGCCTTTGGCAGGAGAGTGCGGGATATAAATTAAAATGGAATGAATGGAATGGAATGGCCCCCAGGCCTATATGCTGTCTGTGCGAACGGTTCTGTAGCCTGGCAACCAATGCCTGCTGCTGCTAGTGCCAATGGCCCCCAGGCCTATATGCTGTCTGTGCCAAGGGTTCTGTACCCTGGCAACCCACTGTCTGCTGCTGCCAATGACACCCAGGCCTATATGCCATCTGTACCAAGGGTTCTGTACCCTGGCAACCAATGTCTGCTGCTGCTAGTGCCAATGGCCCCCAGGCCAGGCCTATATGCTGTCTGTGCCAAGGGTTCTGTACCCTGGCAACCAATATCTGGTGATGCTACCGCCAATGGCCCCCAGGCCAGGCCTTTATGCTGTCTGTGCATTGGCATCAAGGAACACCCACTCCAGCCCCAGGACCCGTTGTCAGGGTTCTGGGGCCTACGTAACTGGCAGGGAGGGCTGTGTCCAATATCTAGAAGCTGCCACTCTAGTCCCAGGTCAGGACCCACCCTCAGGGTTCTTGTGCCCTGTCATTCTGCTCATGGGGCGCTGTCATTCCACCTTTTCTTTATGCAACCTGCTGTTCATGGAGAGAGAGAGAGAGAGAGAGAGAGAGAGAGAGAGAGAGAGTCCCCACTGTTAGAAGGAGAGACAGACACGATCCCACCCATGCTGTCACATGCACTATATGGCCAGAGAGAGAGAGAGAGAGAGTGAGAGAGGCTCCCCGCTAGAACGAGAGAGATGGGGAGTGGAGGGGGAGAGGTAAGTGTATCCAGCTCAAGCTGCCACCTGCCAGTACCAGGAACAACTCCCATCTGTGCTCATGCACCCAATTGATGGCCATTGCCCACATCCAGCAGCAAACCTACCAGAATGAGATGGAATATATCAATATAACACAATGTATTATATGTGCCTGCCTGCCTGTGTGTGATCCTGTACCTGTTGCTACCACCTATTGCTTGATTGAATGAAGTGTGCCCAACCATTCACTAATTCTAGGGACATAATTATTATTAAACTCACATAGGCTGTCATTTCATTGTACCTGAATCAGTCATGCCCGCCCATCCCAGGAACCAGCAACGAGATTCTGGGACCATCATTCCAGTCACTGGGGGATGCATTCCATTCCACTGCATCCAGAAGCCCAGTGTTCACATGCCAGCCTGCCCCTCCCCCCCCCAACAGCCTACTCCTCTGCACCCACCCACGGATGGATGCCCGCTGAACCTGCTGGAAATAAAAGCCCCTCCAACCACCAGCTCCCGCTGGCTGCTGCCCGCTGCCAAGGAGCCTGTCTCTCTTTCTGTCTGGCACACCCACACAGACACAAGCCCTGCCCCTCCTGGGGGGCTGTCTGCAAGTTGAGACCCTGCTGCTGTCTGGCACATCTTTGGGTTAATACCTTAACTACACTACATGTGGAGCCAGCCAGATGCTGCTGGTAGGGATCGACAAGCTGTATGAGATTCTGTCATCTGCCAGCCAGAACTTCAGCACATAGGGATAAAAGATTGGACAGTTGAAATGAAGCTCGTAACAACAAATATAACAACTTTTATTAAAACTATTTAAACAACAACAACAACAAAACAACAAAAACATTATAAAACCAAAGCCAAACATTGAAAGGAAACTTAAGGGGTACTACTATTGGTCTTTGGGCCTGTCCCCCGGAACTTGGGGGAAAGGGGAAAGGTGGCGTGGCGCAGCACAGGACCGAGGGGTGGCCACCCTGTGCTCTGCCATTTCATAGCCATGGGCCAAGGCAAACTCCACAGCCCCTTCCACATCTGCATGTCACCTGGAGACCGCCTGGTAGTAAAGTTCCAGCCTCTCCATCTCGGTGGAGATGTACTGGGTGTACACCTCCACCTGCTTTTTCTCCACCTTGAGAGCCTGGAACTTTTCCACCAGGTGGTTCTCTATGGTGCGTATGCCCGTCATCATCTGGTGGCCAGGCCTCTCCACTTCAGCCCAAAAGGCCTTTGCCACTGCAGACTCCCGAGGCCCGGGGGACTCCATATCGGGTCTGGAGGAGGGGGAAGGGCTTTGATGGCATTGCTTTTCAGTTGCCTTCTCCCCCCTTCTGGCGCTGATGCTTCAGCTCCATGGTCATGCCAGAGTTTTCCTGCTGCCTCACCATCTGCCCATGGAGCCTTTCAATATGGGTGATTAGCCCTGATGTGGTCCCGTCTCTCTGTCTCCTGAATCTTTTAAAGCAGATCTAAAGAGCATAAAAAGATAGGAACATAAGAAGTGCTATACTGCATCAGACCAATGGTCTGTGTCAAGCCCTGCCTGCATTCTGTCTCCACAAGTGGGTGGGTGGCCAAGCTCTCTCTGCAGGGGACTTCCATTCCTAACAGGTCATAGGGCAATCCATTCCCTGTTGTTCCAGCCCCTGTGCCTCACCGTGCAGATGGCATATTTTTCATGGTTCTCAAACCCCCTCCAGCAGGCGCGGCTCACCTTCCAGGGCATTCGGGGTGCTGACCCCCCCAAGCGCCCCGCCAGGTGCCACGCCACCGCTCAAAGTAAAAAACAAAAACTCCCTGCCGCTTCCCCACTGCCCACAGCAGCCTCTGCCTTGCCTTTGCTTCAGAGCTGAGGCTGCTGCAGCACTGTGGTCAATTTCATGTCAGTTTCACTGAAACTGACAACAGCGCTGCAGCAGCCTCCACTCTGATTGCAAAGGCAAGGAAGGCAGAGGCTGCTGCGGCTTGACTTCTCTTCTGGGACCCACTCCAGAGGAGTGGGTCCCAGAAGGCTCAAAAATCAGCCGCCCAAAGCGTTTTCCTATGGAAAACGCGATT
>QEPC01003612.1:1948572-1967604 GCA_003113815.1 Sphenodon punctatus
CCCTGCATCCCACCCCTAGGCTCTTCCACCCACCACCCCCCACTCGCACCCCCCCACCCTGCATCCCACCCCTGGGACCCAGCCTGTTCAGGGGACTGGGACCTGCTGACGCACGTACAGCTCTTAGTTCATACCGGGGGCGCCTCTATTGAGCGCCCGGGTATGAACTTTAGCTCTGCCCGGCCCCTGCAATGAAATAGTGCCCCCTGCAGCACTATTTCATTGCAGGGTTCCTTTATGTGGAATGGACGGTGCTTCTAGTCGCCCACTCCACATAAAGGGAGAACGCTTCCCTTTTGTCCCCTTCGGGGGGGGGGGGGTGAGTAGTCACCAGTTGAGTGTGCGCGCACACACACAACTGGTGAGAATGTTCAGAGCCATCTCCAAGAACTTTGTTTAGAGAGGCAGAAACCTTCAGAAGGTATCTGCCTCTCTAAACAAGGTTCTTCGAATGGCTATGTATGAACATTTACCGCGACGCCGACGTGGCCGATTTTTTTTACCGCGACGCCGACGCCGACGGGCCAGGAGGGACATTGCCCCTGCCTCCCTAGGGGGCCCACCTCCCCTGATAGAGATAGAGATAGGTAGTATAGTTTAGATATATATATTAGATGATAGATATAGAATAGAGATAGATTAGAGATAGTGGATATACCACTGAGTTTTCCTTTTCCCTTCCCCTGTCTGTCTCCTCCTGTCCATATATTATATAGATATAGATATTCGTTGTACATATATATAGATTAGATATTTAGATACTAGACTAACCACGATTTTGGTGCTGCGTGTTGTGCAGAGGGAAGAGAGCCAGAGGCTGCAGAAGCCCCATCTGGTCTGGTTTCATGAGATCTGTTTCAGGAGGTGATGCCAGCTGAGGCAGAGGATGTTCTGGGGTTTGTTAGGGCCACTTGTTGTGAACTGAATCTGTACCTGTCCTGGTTGATGAAATCCTGTCAGGAGATGTTAGGGCTGCTGCTGGCAGGGTGATCAATGTCTCCCTTCGGAGGGGCAGAGTGCTGGAATGTTTGAAGGAGATGGTGGTGCAGCCTCTGCTCAAGAAACCATCACTTGACGTAGACTCACTCGCCAGCTATCGGCCAGTCTCTAACCTTCCTTTTTTAGGGAAGGTTATTGAGCAGGTGGTGGCCCAGAAGCTCCAGGTGCACCTCAATAGCCGCAGCTTTCTAGATCCCTCCCAGTCTAACTTTTTTCCAGGGTATGGTACAGAGATGTGAGGTATAGGGGAAGTAAGGGGAGAACAAGAGGGGCAAAACACGTGATCCAGGTACTCACTCGTCTTGTGGCCGCAGCCTTGGCTTCTTAAATGGTCCCTCAGGATCTTATACGGCCTTTGGGATGTACGTCCCCATCCTAGATCATCATAGGGTGAGCACAAGGCCCTAAAGCCCAGGGGAACACATTCAGACAGAGATCTAGGTCCATGGGACAAGGTGGGAGATGTGTGCCAGACAGGGAGGGTAAGCCTCAGGGTAGGGAGAATGGACAGGGTCTGCACACCAGACAGGGCCCAGGTTGTGGAAAGAGGGGGAAGGGCACAGTCACACCACTGCTCACTCTCTGATAACTCCACACCGCACTCGCACACTCACCCACGCACTCGTTTCCACCACGCTCTCATAGGACACACTGTAAGGACAAGGCACTCCAAACCAAATGCTCAGAAGGGGGGCGGTTTCACAGGCACAAGGATCCAATCCCCAGCAATGGCAGTGAGATCCGGAGCTGCTTTTAACTGTCCTTAATTGCCTGCATACGCTGGCGCAGGCGCTCTGAGTGCCGGCACTGTGGTGCGGTGGGCATGGTCACGTGGGTGGCTGGGCTGGCAGAGCAGAATTGCGTCTTTCACCTCCCAGGTGTGTTCAAGATGGGGAGGCATTCCTACCCACAGGGACTCACCCTGTTGGCCCAGAAAGCTCCACTTCCTGTTCTGCCGGAGCCGGCGGCGGGGGCACCGGCGGCGTGACCACGGCACTAGGAGGCTACGTAATTCGCCACCGGGGTCTGCTCCCTCCAGGGCCTTGAATGGGTTCCCAGGAATCCCCTCCCCCTAACCCTGAAACCCTAGCACTTGGACCTGACAGGAGACTGCGCTTGTGGCATTGATTGATAACCTGCGCCGGGAGATGGAGCAGGGACATTCAACTCTACTGGTCCTATTAGAACTCTCAGCAGCTTTTGACATGGTTGATCATGAGTTGTTGGTGACTCGCTTTAAGGACCGGGCAGGATTAGACAGAACGGTTCTACAATGGTTCCGTTCCTACCTAGCCGGTAGGACCCAACAGGTAGTGTTAGGAGATGAGTCATCCTCTCCTCGTGGTCTCTCATGTGGTGTCCCTCAAGGTTCCATATTGTCCCCGCTCTTGTTCAACATGTACATGCAGCCATTGGATGAGGTTATGAGACAGTGCAGAGTGAGTTGCCATCAATATGCTGATGACACTCAGCTGTACCTCTCATTTTCTTCAGACCCAGGCCCGGCAGTTTCTGTACTTTCCCTGTGTTTGGCAGCTGTGGGGGACTGTGTGAGGCAGAGCTGACTGAAGCTGAATCCTGACAAGATGGAGGTAATGCTGGTGGGGAGAGTGGCAGGTGTGACATCTTCCATCATTGACGGGGTTTGTCCTCCACTGGTCTCCCAGGTGAGGAGTCTGGGCGTGATCCTTGATTCCCATCTCTGCTTGGATGTCCAGGCAGAGGCAGTGGGGAGGGGGGCCTTCTGACAGTTGCATGTGGTTCGGCGGCATTGACCTCACCTCACAGACTCTGATCGGGCCACCATCATTCATGCTTTTGTTACTTTGAGGCTGGACTACTGCAACACGCTCTATGTGGGGCTGCCCTTGGTGATGGTTCTGAGGCTACAGCTGGTTCAGAATGTGGTGGCCCGGCTCCTTATGGGGCCGGGTTGCCAGGAGCACATTACACTGATGCTCCGTCTTCTGCACTGACTGCCATACCTATTTTTTTCCAGGCTCAATTCAAGGTGTTGGTTCTTGCATTTAAAGCCCCGCGGTCTGCTGGGGGCGCCTTCCTGGAGGTCCCCCAAGTCAATCGGGGGCCACTATGGAGAGGGCGTTCTCAGTAGCCGCACCTCAGCTGTGGAACTCCCTCCCAGAAGAGGTTTGCCTGGCCCCGAACCTGTTGACCTTTCATCACTTGAGTAAGACCTGGCTATTCTGCAAGGCATTCGGTGCAGGGGACAGGTGAAGGTGCTTATGTGGTGGGGAGTGGGGGGAGTGAGTTAAGAATATAAGAACATAAGAAGTGCCATACTGGGTCAGACCAATGGTCCATCTAGCCCAGCATCCTGTCTCCGACAGTGGCCAATCACAGTGGCTTGGGAGAAAAACCCAACAGGTCACAATGGGGGATCCATTCCTTGTTGTTTTCCCCAGCTCCCGTCGTATTCCTTGATCCTGTCTGGCTAATAGCTGCTAATGGACCTATCTTCCAGAAACTTGTCCAAACCTCTTTTAAACTCAGCTATAGTACTGGCCCTTACGACAACCTCTGGCAGTAGATTCCACAACTCAATTATACACTGAGTGAAAAAATATTTTCTTTTATTTGTTTTAAACTTGCCACCCATGAGTTTCATGGAGTGTCCCCTAGTTCTAGTTCTAGTTCTAGCTGAGAGGGTAAATAATTGCTCCTTGTTTATTAGTTCCACCCCACTCATGATTTTATAGACCTCTATCATATCTCCTCTCAGTCGTCTCTTCTCTAAACTGAAGAGCCCCAACCTACAAGCCTCTCCTCATACGGGAGCCCTTCCATGCCCTTGATCATTTTTGTTGCCCTTCTCTGTACCTTTTATAGTTCAGCTATGTCTTTTTTGAGATGGGGCGACCAGAACTGCACACAATATTTGAGGTGCGGTCGCACCATTGATTTGTATAGAGGCATTATGACATCCTCAGTTTTATTCTCTATCCCCTTCAGAATAATTCCTAACATTCTCTTTGCTTTTTTGACTGCTGCTGCACACTGCATTGTGGATTTCATTGTATTGTCCACAACCACCCCCAGATCCTTTTCCTGAGTGGTAACTCCTAACTTATGGGAGGGTTATAGGAGGGTTTTGTGCCTTGTGTTTTGTTATATTTTTAAGTTGAGTTGGAATATTGTTTTATATTTATATGATTTTATTGTAAATTATGATTTTTTAATGTTTATATGATTTTACTGTAAGCCACCCGAGCCGGAGTTAGGCAGGGTATTAAAATGTTAAAATAAAATAAATAAATAAATAAATAAATAAATATAAATAAAACTAGATATTGTGTGTACTGATACCGATACCAAAAACAAAACTTTTGTTTGAAATCGGTACTGATACCGATAACAACAACGATAATGAAAAATGACATTTTGTTATTAATTATTATTAATTATTATTATTATAAGCATTTGTATAGTGCCAGCTGTGTACCTGGCGCTTTATAGAACAACAAGATAGACGCGGTCCCTGCCTTCAGCTTACAATCTAATAGACACAGAGGGAGGAGAAAAGGAGGGGGGACATAGGGAGAGACAAGGGATAAATAACATTCAAGTGGATGCCAGGTCTCAGGTGCACGTGCTTGGCTTGGTTGCAGTAAGGCAGGAGTCTGCAGGGAGGGCAGACAGTAAATGTTGAGAGGAAAATTCTAACAGGCGTCGGGAAAGACGGTGAGGAAGAGGTGGATTTTGAGGAGGGATTTGAAGGTGCGGAGGGAGGGGGTAAGGCGGATGTGGGCAGGGAGGGAGTTCTAGACATGGGGGGTAGCAAGGGAGAAGGGACAAAGGCAGTTAGGGGAGCAGGGGAGACGAGGGAGATCGAGGGAGGGGACAGAGGAGGAGCGGAGAGTGTGTGCAGGAGTGTGTAATTTTGTTATTAATTTTGTTATTAACAAAAACAAAAATGACACATTTTAATAATGAAAACTATAATGAAAAATAAAAATTGCATGGTGCCCTGGTGCACACCCCTACTCCAGAAGCAGGTCTTGAATATAACCAGTTCAGGGCCCTGAAATGAAAAGCAATAGCACAATCTTAATTTCAATCTGCTGCTTTACAGGCAGCCAATGCAGAGAATGCAGGGTGGGCATGAAGCTTTTGCTTGTAATTGTGATGAGGCCTTGGAGCCTACCCTCTCAATTTTCAACCACATTTTTAGTTCCTTAAACAACCAAAACATCCTTAGTAATCATTGGCAATTTTGTTGTATTGTATTATTTTCTCCTTTTACACTATTTCTATCACAATAAACACCATAATTTTCCCCTTTCTTTTTCATTTTAGCATAGTGTAGCCTATTTATGGAATGGTAGGGGTGAGACTCTAGGTAGAATTTCATTTTCGGTTCTTTCTGAAATTCGGCTCTTGTTTCGGTTTCAGATTTTTTGTTTTCGTCCCATTGACGTCACTGAGAACAAACCGCAATGAAAAATAACCCCAAAATGAAATCAATGAAAAAAAAACCTAAATTAAATTAATGGAAAAAACTTTAAATGGAGCCAAAAAGATCTGAAATTTTGGATTAATCTTAAACATCCATTTCCAGACGATTTTGGTTCTATACAAAACTGAAATTCCCACCCCTAACAGAGAAACCAATAATGGAGCTCAGGAGAAATGGGATTTCTCTCCAATGGTAGGCTTCATCCGTATACATGCCTGTTTTTAAAATCTGTCAGTCACGTTTTGACCACAATTCTCAAATCACTTACTCTGGAAAACTCCAGTTGATTGCAATGGTCTTCTGTGGAGTAGGTCGTTTAATGATCACAGCCTCAGTTTCTAATTTTCCAGTTCTTGATAATTTATTCTGGAGAAGTATTATACAAATTTACAGAGTCCCCTCTAAAGGCTTTCTAATTTGATTCCTCTTATTCGGGACATCTGCCTGAAAAAACATCTGAATTGAAAGAAATGTATTTTTCTTACTCAAGGAACTGATAGGCTTAGTTAATTCCAGAAATCCTTAATCCCTGAATGGTTGGTGGTTAAATTAAGATTTACTCATTGCCTTCTTCCATAGGATTTATGTTTCTTCTTAATGGAGAAAGACGAAACACAGTGGGGATAGAATGTCCAGGGTAAGCCTCTTTTTCAGAGTTATTGGAAACTGGAGAAGCAGATCACTCAGAGAGAATAGGAGTGCCCTTATGTTCACTCCAGGTCTAGGAACTCTTGTGTAATTAACAAATAATGGTCCATGGCACAGAGCTGTGAGTGGCACTCATCAACTCCTTTTTCATGTAATTAAACACACAAGTGTAGCTGAGGCATTTGATGACTACAGAAGTGATATACTGAGAGTATGAACCAATGTCATTAACATGATTCCTGTATTTTGAGATAAAAGAGCTTTTAACAAACTACAAGAAATAAAAAAGAAAGCACACTCCTTGCCTTTCTAAGATTGCCAAGCTGCTGCTTGCTTGGCATTATGATACTTGGGGGGCAGGGCTTGCATGACTCAAAAATGAATAATCAATCTTTGTTGGCACTCAAGTATAAATAACTGAATGAAGTCTGTGTGGCTACAGAATGTGTGACACAGGTGAAAATAATTGCTGTTGTCATTTGACTGAAATGTCACCATTATTTCAGAGAAGCAGTAGGCTAAAGTCCTTCTCTTGCTCAACAATTCTCAAAAATTCATTCACGCAGCAGAGCACAATGCATTGTTATAAAATTGGAGAGTAAAAGAGAAAGCAAAATTCTCCAACTGACAGCAGACTCGCTGCCTCCGGGCATTCATAAACTTTAGAGGCAAAAGACTCATTTCAGTAAGAATTTACAGCGTTGGAAATAGAACTAGATCTACTAGTGACTCATACCAGATGCCAAACCTCAGGCCTTTTCACCCCCAACGCACATGTGTGTGGTGGAGGGGCATCTGTGAGAATGCCACGTAGGGTGGCCACTGACGTGACGTGTTGCCAGAATAGAGGATGACAATTTGCATAAATTTGCATGTGTTAATTTACATTCATTTATGCAAATTTGCTATAATTAAAATAGAAATTACTGTATAACTCACCATAGTGGGGGAAGATTGTGTGCCTGCTCACACCACTGTCCATTAAATGTTGCTGTTGAAGGGAGCCAACAGAACAGCCTCATAAGGACAGGTGGGGACACAGAGGGAGAGTGGAAAGAGGGGACAGCTGTGTGAGGGAGGAGGGGGGCATGAGGCAGGAGAGGGAGCAACTCTCTCTCACACACACATAGACACACACTCTCACAGACGCTCTCACATAGACGCACATACATAGACGGACACACACTTTGACACACATACTCACATACAGACACACACGTACTCTGTCTTACACACTCTCTGATCTTTCACACACACTCAGACACACAATCGTTCTCACAGAGACTCACATACATAGACACACATACACACTCTTACACACACACACAGTCTCTGATCTTTCTCACACATACATAGACACCCCCTCTCTCTCTCTCTCTGTCTCTCTCTCTCTCTCTCTCTCTCTCTCTCACACACACACACACACACAGACTCTGTCTCTCTCTCTCATACACACACATACACACACAGATTCTCTCTCACACACACATAGACTCACACACACACACAGGCTTACTCTCTCACACACAGGCTCTCTCACTCAGATTCACACACAGAGTCTCTCTCTCACACACAAACACACAGATTTTCACACACACACACAAACTCTCTCTCACACACACACATGCACAGATTCTCTCTCACACACAGACTCTCTCTCTCTCACACACACACACACAGACTCTCTCTCTCTCACACACACACAAACACATAGACTCTCTCTCTCTCTCTCTCACACACACACACACACACACAGATTCTCACACATAGACTCTCTCATGCACAAACACACACAGAGATTTTCTCTCACACACAGACTCTCTCTCACACACATACATTCTCTCTAACACACACAGATTATCTCTAACACACACGCACAGATTCTCTCTCTCACACACACACAGACTCACACTCACACACACACACATTCTCTTGCACACACAGACTCTCTCTCTCTCTCACACACACACACATACACAGATTCTCTTGCACACACAGACTCTCTCACACACACACAAACTCTCTCTTTCTCACACACACACACACACACACACACACACACGCACACACCCATTCAAGCTCTCACCTCTCTCTCTCTCTCTTTCATTCACACTCACACCCACTCAAACACATGCACACATAAATTCACTCAGTTACTCATACATGCTTCGACTAGGCCAGCCAGTCAGGCTGGCCTGGCCCCACTCCCTGTACGCCTGCTGCTGTTGCCGCCTCCAGAAGTCCTGGCTGTTGGAATTCCCTGTGTGTGCTTCCTTACAGCGGCAGCAGCAGGTTCTTCTTTGAGTGGCCCCAACCATTCTCGCAACACCCAGTTGTGAGAATGGTCCGAGCCATCTTGAAGAACAGAAGGATGCTACCTTGTAAACAAAGTTCTTTGAGATGGCTGTAAACATTCTCACAACTGGGTGTTGTAAGAATGGTGGGAGCCATTGTTGTGAGAGGTGCAGAATGCACCCCAAAAAGAACAGCTTCCCCCCATGGTCGGAAAGAACATGAGGGACATGAGTCATCAGACATCGGAAAAGCCTGAGCGAAGCCATGGTTGAGCAACAAGGTAGCCTAAGGGAAAGGTTCTTTCATGCAAAAACCAGCCCGTCCTTGGAAAAGGTGATAGAGGAGGCTCTGAGTAAATATTGGGGCAGTTAAAATAAGGCCTCCTTCCTGTTTAAAGAAATCCCTATTGAATGGAATCTAATTAGCAACGACTCCAAAGGCATGGACAATTAGAAGCACCCAATGTTTTCCCCACACAAGTTAGCACCCCCACACCTGATCAGTGGTAATTGCCCGCCAGCACCAGACTCTCCTCATGATTCTCTTCCCCAGACTGATTAGAAATCTCCCCCTTTTTATGCCCTGATGTGTCCTTTGTCTCCACGGCCCCAGTTTGTTTACCCTTTGCCTCTTCCCTTTTGTGTAACTAGACACACTGGCACCTCTTTTCCGTTGCACCAATTGGCATTCTTGGTCCCTCCGCCCCTGTGGGCATGTTCCTTTTCTCAGACCTAAACCCACCCAGGAAATCTCTCACATCTTCCCATCTCACCTTTTGTAGTATACTTAAGCTGATCCCAAATCTTTTGTCCCAAAACTTATAACCACTCCTGGCTCCCCCTCTGAAACTGAGAAAACTTTGGAAGCAAACACATGTCGGTCTCTCTGTGCGTGTCTGGATCTTAAGGGGTCTCCCAGACTTTGGTCTGTCCCTTCCCTGCATCCCTGAACTTCGCTGGATCCATGGGGTTTCCTGCTCCCTTCTGCAACCGGCAAAGAGAGGTAGCCACTGGTCCTGGTTCCCCTTCTTCAACCTCCTTTCGCTTCTAGCCTTCTGTCTCTCTGTCTGTCTCTCTCTCTCTCTCTCTCTCTCTCTCTCTCTCTCTCATATTACTTCCATTTTCCCAGCCGCCGCTTGTGTTTCCCTCTGAAAACCACCAGCCAGACCGGAAACTGTGTTAGCTAATTGTGGGTTTTCTTGGATACCTCCCGTTCCTGTTAAATAAATATTCCTTTTTATTAAGCATTTTGTTTCCCTCTTTTCCCTTTACTGTTGGGGCGCCAACCCCCCAATATTCACGAGTGGGAGTGGGGTCTCCTGTTAACACCATCCTAAAGAACCTTGTTTACAAGGTAGCAACTTTCTGATCCAGGCGGTCGCATGAGCGGTGCTGTGGCGATCCAGCAGGGCCCAGGGCACCCTGGCAGGTGGGCGGAGGGGGCAGTGGAAGTTCCTCCCCCTCCATCCCCTCACAGGCTGCTTCTGAGGGCGGGGGCTGAGGGAGGCGAATTGATTTTTTAGTTAAAGCAGCACTCAGCTGCTGTCTAAGGAGGCAGTGCATGAGCGCAGCCAGGGACAGAGAACAAATTCCAGACAGTACACGGTCTGGTTCCTGTCCCATCCCAGGCAGACCAAATTGTCAGAAAAAGTGTGCTATCCAGAATAAATCCGGACAAATGGCCACCCTAATGCCGTGGCAGGTATTGGGGGGGGGGGGGATGGATGAGCACCTATAGGAACGGCACCCATGGTGGGTGGGTGTGCGTACGCGCTCCCACGCTTCACCCATCTCCACCCACCTCCACCCATCACCCACGCATAGAGCAACGGACTCCATTGCTGGTTGCTCTGTGAGAATGGGCGCACACCCACCTCCACCCACCGCGGGCACACACCCACACCCCCTACCCACCATGGCCTGTTTGAAAAGGGCCTTATTAATGAGTTACCATTTCTGTTACAAAATGCTTCTGGTAAATAAAAAAATCAAACCCAAACACCAAGCAAACCAAAACCAAACAACCCAAACTCGACAACAAACTGGGATTGTATTGCTCTGCTCAATTCTTCCCCAATGTCATGGTCCCATTGGTGAAGAAGTGACTTCTGTGGCAAATTGACAACTCTGCTGCACCTTTGTATACATTTCAGTCTTAGTGTTGTACTGAATTGCACTGTAAGAAAATGAGTAATGTACTTGGCATTGTGCTAGTATATATTATTTTTATTATATTAAATTCAGCTCATTTAGAACAGTGCTCTGACATTTGTACTGACATAGATAACTGTTGTGTAGAAACTGCCAGGCAGAAAGCTCCAGCTTTTGACAGCTGAAGGCAGCACAGGCTCTTGGCATTCAGAAGGGAAGAGATTTTGAAGAAAAGTTTGTGAAAATTGCTGTATACCCGAGACCCTGAGTATAACTGGGAATATAGCAATGGGAGAGCAGGAATGTAGGAATGACGTGAGCAGCAGTGGTGCGAGCTTTTCCATGCTGCTCTTTCAATGTATCTAAAGATTCATCTGGAATAACCAAGGATACATCAATTAAAATGTTAATTCAGCTGAGATTGCCAGCATTCAGGTAACCTGTAGAAGGAAGTGGCATTGTCGTATAGTGGTCTGCCCACTGAATTAAGGCTAAACCCATGTGCTGTGTTTTTCCCCATTGGAACACAGCAGGTCCCTTCCCTGTCTTCCTTTCTGCTGTCTTTAGATTGTCAGCCCCCGGGCAGGGACCATGTCTATCTTATTATTTGTAAAGCACCAGCTACATTGCTGGTGCTATAAATGCTAATAATAATAATAATATAATATAATATAATATCTTATTTCACACGGCTCACACAAAGAAATGTGTTGGCATCAATCAAAAGAACATTAAGTAGAAAGAACAATATTGAGAAATGTCAGAACATTTAATGTGAAACCTTGTGTGGCCATTGTCTGAATAAAACATTCCATGTTATGGCATACTCTAATGTCTCGCCCATTGCTTAGATAGTGCTTCTGTGCTGGCCCTTGAAATGAAGTGTTTTATTTACATGGTTGCTTGTAAGCTGGCAGAATCACATAAAAATACAACTATCAGAAAATGTTCTATGTAAAAGGGACAGTAGTTGATGATGATGATGATTGATGATGATGATAAGGAAGAAGCTTCGGTGCTTTGGACCAATCTGCTGGAAGAAGAACAATAGTTTGCTAAGGGCTTTTCTCTTTAGAGTGGCAGAGGATAGTAGAACAAAGGCAGGAAGTGGATAGATTACTATAGGGTGGGGTGAAAGGTACCTTAAGATGAGAGATTCTGAAGTGCAGGGCTAAGCAAAATGGAAAGTGGAGCCTACACAATTGGTCTCTGTGCTGATGTGAGCTATGGGACAAAGGAAAGAGTGTAATGGCCCTTTTCATATGAGCTATGGTGGGTGGGGGGATGGGTGTGTGCCCGCAGTGGGTGGGGGTGCGTGTGTGCTCCCACACTCTACCCACCTCCACCCACGGAGCAATCAGCATTGGAGCTCATTGCTATGTGCATGGGTGATGGGTGGAGATGGGTGGAGAACAGGAGCGTGCATGCACCCCCACCCACCGTGGGCACCGTTCCTATGGGAGCCCACCCATCCCAACCTGCACCTGCTGCGGCATTTGCACGGGTCCCCCCCACCCCGCACATGTGTGTGAGGGGGAGGTGCCCATGTGAAAAGGGCCAATGTTTTGAATTTCCTCCTATTTTTGATTTTTTCAGTGATCATTAATCTGCTAATGAAGTTTTAGTTCAAAATTTTGTTAACAATGTATATGGGGAAGCAGAAAGGTCTTTCAAAATTATAAGCAGACATGGAAAAAGCTGGGACATTTGAGACTCTGGTTACTACAGGCGTGTCTCTGAAACAGGGACAGATTTTTCAGTACAATGGAGTTATATTATTGTAAAACTAAACTAATGACTCAGTCCTATTGTCTATATAAAAATGAGGACATGCCAACAAACGTCTGTCCCAAAATGCCATATGTCCTCTGTTAAAATGAATTGGGTAAGCCTAAGCCCTACAGCAGGAGTGGGAACCTTTTATTTTCTGGAGGCCACATCAAAAATTAGTATGAGCTCCAAGGGCCCACATAGAGGTCTGGGTGTGTGTGTGTGCTTAACGGGCTTTTCAAGAAAAAGAGGGACCAGCTCATGGCTCTGTGCTGTGGATCTGTCCCCTACCCTTGTGTGAAGACCCTCCTCTCTGCCTCATTATCCGGAGCTCCGTTTTTCAGTACTTGGGGGTAGAGACTGGATCCAGGGGCCAGATCCAGGCACTGGAAAGGGGCCACATAAAAATTTGCTGAGGGCTGCATTTGGCCCCTGGGCCTGAGGTTCCCCATCCCTGCCCTACAGTATTGCAATAAAACTACGTTAGAAGTGATTGTTTTGTTTTTTAGTTTCATATGTATTTTGTTTTGGGGTATAAGTGTGATTAAAATGCTTTCATGTACTATCAGATTATCTCAAAGCCTTTGTCATTATAGAACAAATGGATAAAGAATCAACTAAATGTCCATTACTGGCATTCTTACTGGCAAAGTGTAAAATTATAATTGATTGGATAAAACAGAAGTCACTTTCTGTTTATCTTTGGATTAGAGATGGGATGCACAGAATGTTAGGAATTATTCACAAGGGGATAGAGAATAAAAGTGAGGATGTCATAATGCCTCTATTCAAATCAATGGTGCAAACGCACCTCAAATATTGTGCGCAGTTCTGGTCGCCCCATCTCAAAAAAGACATAGCTGAACTAGAAAAGGTACCGAGAAGAGCAACAAAAATGATCAAGGGCATGGAAGGGCTCCCGTATGAGGAGGGGCTTGGTAGGTTGGGGCTCTTCAGTTTGAAGAACAGACTGAGGGGAGGTCTATAAAATCATGAGTGGTGTGGAACTAATAAACAAGTTTAAAACAAATAAAAGAAAATATTTTTTCACTCAGCGTATAATTGGGTTGTGGAATCTACTGCCAGAGGCTGTGGTAAGGGCCAGTACTATAGCTGAGATTAAAAGAGGTTTGGACAAGTTTCTGGAAGATAGATCCATTAGCAGTTATTAGCCAGACAGGATCAGGGAACATGATGGGAGCTGGGGGAAAACAACAGGGAATGGATCCCCCATTGTGACCTGTTGGGTGCTTCTCCCAAGCCACTGTCGGAGACAGGGTGATTGGCCACTGTCGGAGACAAGGTGCTGGGCTAGATGGACCATTAGTCTGACCCAGTATGGCACTTCTTATGTTATGTTCTTATGTATATGGGTAGAAAAGGTCACAGCACACAGGGAATTAAGCAAGAGAATGAATTTGGCAAGTTTCTTTAAAATATTGTTGAATTTGGTGGGTGGAATATTTTGGACATTATTTCATGCATGCAGTTGCAAGAAATTTAAAGATTCATTTATTACAAAGAAAGGTCTGGATCCTGCTCCCATTGAAGCTTCTGAGGGTTTTGCTACTAGTTTAAAAAAAAAAAAAAATGAAGTTAGCAAACCCTAACTTTTAAATACAACCCTAGTCTTAGCAACGCCTAACTTTTTGATTAAATCCTACTTTGTAATTCAAAGTTAGCAAACAACTAAAAGCAAACATATGTCATTTGCTTATTAATTCATTTTCAGGGCTTTAGTTACTAGAACAAATGGGGTTCAATTTGTTTTAGTAACTAGAAAAGTTGAAACGAATTGCACACTCCTAAGTCAGACCAATGATCCATGAAGCCCAGCATCCTATCTCTGACAGTGGTCATTGTTGGTTGCTTTGGACAAGTACCCAAGAGGCCATAATGGACTGATACATTCTGCTGTTCTCTCCCCCTACTCTCGACAGTCAGAGGCTACATCCCCCAACCACTTGTCTAATAGTCATGTATGGACCTATCCTCCAAGAATTTATCCAATCCTTGTTTATCCAATCCTTGTTTAAACCCAGCTATGTGCCTCGTCTTCAGAACATCTTCACTAGAAAGAAGACTTTTCTCAAGGAGGGAGATGATAGCAATTTTCAAATATCTAAAAGGATACCACAAAGAAGTGGGTGAACATTTGTTCGCCATTATCACAGAAGGCAAAACAAGGGGTTATGGGCTTAAATTGCAGCAATGTAGATTTCAGTTAATTATTAGGAAAAACCTTCTAACTGTGAGAGCTGTTGGACAATGGAATTATCTGCCCAGTGAGGCTGTGGAATCTCCTTCCTTGGTGGTTTTCAAAACCTGGCTGGACAAGAATCTGTTTTTGATGCTCTAGACAGATATCCTGCTGCAGAGCAAGGGGTTGTACTAGATGACCTGAAAATTCTATAAACACTCTATAATTATCAAAATTTTGCTAGTCCCCATGTCCCTCTTTACCAGTGACATAATTTAGGGACATTAACTCAAAATACTACGATGCTGAGGCCCTCAAACACCCATTCATAGGGGATTGGTCTCAATAGGATTGATGGCACTCAGCACCTCTCGAAAATCTTTTAGACGCTTATGTAGTCAGGGAAAGACATAGGCTGCTTTTAGACGAGCACCAACCGCTTGCGCCATGAAATCATGCAGCTTGTAAAAGTGCCGCGGGCATCTTTTAGATGCGCCTATACGCACCATATTTCCGGTCGCTATATGAGGTATTTAATTTGTGCTGTTAAAGCATGCGCGACCGGAAATACAGCACATATAGGCGCATCTAAAAACTGCCCATAGCACTTTTACAAACCGCATGATTTCATGGCACGAGCGGGCGGTACTTGTCTAAAAGCGTCCATATGCAGGGATATACATAGACCAGGACATAAACATAGGGTAAAAACAGATGTGATGGCAGGCTGCTTTGGCCTACTATGTCACACTTAGGCCTGTACCTGGTCTGCACATGCGTGCAGATGCTGCCAGATGTGTCAGTGGCTAGCCCAGGCTGTGATCCCAGAGATCTCCAGGGTCACAACCCAGGCTAAAGTCCAACTGATCAGAGCAAAGCAGGCCAGAGCGTGTCCACACATCTGTTCCCGCTGGCCCAGATTGGGTCTACCATGGCCAGCTGCTATTTTGAGCAGGCTACTATCTTGAAGGCTACTTTAAAGACTTCTCAAGTTTTATAAGAACAGAGGTGGCAGATTAAGCTTGAAGGCTATTTTGAGGCTTCTCGGGACTACTATTAGGTTTGTGGATTGACCAGAGATAACATTGGTATTTTGTATAATCTTTTTATATAACATGATTCTCAAAAGATTTCCCTGAAGAAGAGCGCTTTCTTTGAAACATGTTAGATTGGTTTTTATTATACACTTGTTCATATTGCTTGAGATTTAATTTCTTTTATATACTATATATTTTATAATTTATCGAGCAAAATTTTCTTTTGTATTTCATAGTAACATTTTTGTGTTGTTTCATTGTTGTGTTTGGTTGTTACTGGTTTTATAATTATTATTTTATTTATTTTTATTTTAAAAATTTGTTACCCCACCCCTCCTGCCACAGGCAGCTTGGGGAGGCTTACAATCATTAAAAACAATTACAATAAAATATCATAAAAGGAGGAGGAGAAATAACACAGCCCACCCCCCAATATCCCACACTCCACTACCCATCTCCCCTGTCAAATGCCTGGCAGAACAGCCAGGTCTTACAACTTTTCCAAAAGGAGGGAAAATCCGGGGCCAACCAGGCCTCTACTGGAAGGAAGTTCCACAGCTGCAGTGCGGCCACTGGGAATGCCCTCCCCTGCGTGGCCCCCTGAAAAACTCAAGCAAGGCACCCCCTGATGACCGTATGGGCCAATCCAGGACTCAGGGAGTGAGGCGATCTCACAGATAGGCAGGGTCCAGGCTGTTTAGGGCTTTATAGGCCAAGAGCAGCACCATGAATCAGACCTGGAAAGCCACCAGCAGCTGATGCAGAGAATGGAGCACTAGTGTAATATGCTCCCAGCGGCACACTCCCACTAAGAGATGGGCCTCCGCATTCTGCACCAGCTGCAATTTCTGAGCTGTCACCATGGGTAACCCCACATAGAGTGCATTACAGTAGTCTCATCGAGAGGTGATGAAAGCATGGATGACAGTGGCCAGGTCAGAGTCTGAAACAGATGACCAAAGCCATTGCACCAGATGTAATTGGCAAAATATATTCCTCACCACAGCCTCCACCTGGAGATACAGGTGGAGCTGTGCATTGAGGAGCACTCCCAGACTCCGTACCTGGGAGGCCAATGGAGGGCAGACCCCATCAATAATGGGGGCCACCAACTCCATCGCCTTACCCACTAATGTCACCTCCATCTTGTCAGGATTCAGCCTCAGTCAATTAGCTCTCATTCAATCTCCCACAGCCACCAAACACCAAGTAAGCATGAGACTGCCGGGCCTGGGTCTGTTGAAAAAGAGAGGTACTGTTTGGTGTCATCAGCATATTGATGACACCGCACACCGAAGCCCCTAATCACCTCGCCAAGCAGCTGCATATACACGTTGAACAGGAGAGAGGACAAAACAGAACCCTGCGGGACTCCACACAAGAAGTCTCAGTATGATGAAAAACAATCCCCGAGCACCACCCTCTGGGTTCTTCCAGTGAGGAAAGAGCGGAACCATTCAAGAACAGTCCCGCCCACTCCTGCACAGTCCCTCGGGCGCGTCACCAACATCTCATGATCAACGGTATCAAACGCAGCTGACAGATCTAACAAAATTAGCAGGGTCGCATGACCTCGATCCAACTCTTGGTGCAGGTCATCTACCAAAGCCACAAGCACAGTCTTGGTGCCATGCCCCAGATAGAAATGGACTGAGAGGGATCAAGAAAACTGATGCAATCAAGATGCCCCTGTAGCTGCCAAGTCACAACCTGTTCAATAACCTTCCCCAAAAAGGGAAGGTTAGAGACAGGCTGATAGCTGGCAACATCAACATCAAGCGATGGTTTCTTGAGCAGAGGCCGCACCACCACCTCCTTGAGGCAGCCCAGCACTCTGCCCTCCCACAGGTGTTGACCACCCCAGCCAGCAACGGCCCCATCGTCTCCCAGCAGGACTTAACCAGCCAGGACAGGCAAGGATCTAATTCACAAGAAGTGGCCCTGACCGCCCCAAGAACTCCACCACATCGGCGGGTGTCACCGACTGAAACTGATCCCAGAAAACCAGACATGACAGGGCTTCCATAACCTCTGGTTCCCCTAGTGTAATAAGTGCGGCAGCGAAGTCATGGTGAATATGAGTGATTTTATCCACAAAATAATCCAAAAATATGTCACAGCGAGCAGTAGATTACTCCACTCCAAGGCTGAGGGAAGCTGGATTGACCAGACCCCGCACAACCCGGAAAAGCTCTGCTGGATGGGATTTTGGGGATGGTATGAGAACTCTCTCTTTGCTGCCTGCATAGCCATGGCATAGGTTCGTAAACTGGCTCTATGCCACAATCTGTCAGCTTCAACACACGAACGATGCCACCGTTGCTCCAACCGCTGCCCATCTCGCTTCAGCAACTGCAGCTCCTTGGAAGACCAAGGAGACCTGTGGATCTGGCACCTGGATAGCAGACATCTAGGAGTTGTCTGATCAATGACCTCAGTCAGCAAGGTGTTCCACAGCACAACAAGGTCATCGATGAGACGGTCGTCAAGGTCAGAGGGTATCTCCCCCAGAGCATTCCAGAACCGTTCCAGTTCCATCATCCTCCGAGGGCAAACCATCCAAATCTGCTCAGCACCTTTCCGGGGGTAGACATACGCCAGGAGCCTTTATTTATGTTACCCTTTATTTGTGATTGTTGGCTGTCATAGGTCGCCATGGTTGCCCATCATGGTAGGGAGCAAAGTCCTAGGTGCAGTGCGGGGGCAGACAGCCACACAGATTAGTGCAGCTCCCCACCCTCCCCGGAAGCCTGGCAACTGATACATTTGTTATGCCACCCAACCTGGCCCAGACCGAGTTGGCGGTGTCATCCCAACCCCACCCAGGATTTTACCCATATCATGATTGTACAACACCAGAGACATTCTGGCACTATACAAATAATAAATATTATTTTATAGGGGTGTGCATTTCATTTCCGTTTCCCTCATAACTAAAATGAAATCTTTCCAATTTTGTTTTAGTTATTAGGGAAACAGAAATAAAAATTAGTGCTAACAGAATTCTGTTTGTTAATTTTGTTTTCATTTTGCCTCTCAGACTGGCTGCTGTGCCTGATAGGCAAGCAGCCAACTCGACTCCCTGTCCCATTGAAAGGTTGCTTGCTTCCCCCTCACAAGTGTGAGGCATTGGAGTGGGGGAAGCAGCATTTATTTATTTTATTTTATTTAAAATTTATATCTCATCCCTCCTGCCCACAGGGCAGCCTGGAGCGGAGAACAACATTCAATAAAAAATTTTTTAAAAACAATTTAAACAATTTAAAACAATTAAAAATACAATACAATGGGGGGGGGAACCCCCCATCCCTCACCAAAAGCCTGATGGAACAGCCAGGTCTTACATACATGCCAAAACAGCAGGAGAGTGGGAGCCAACCGAGCCTCCTCTGGGAGCGAATTCCACAGAACAGGGGCGGCCACCGAAAAAGATCTAACATCGGTGGCCACCCGCCTCAC
>QEPC01003612.1:1972163-2026843 GCA_003113815.1 Sphenodon punctatus
TCAAGGGAGGCAGGAGGGAAGGAGGACGGGAGAGAGGGGGGGGAGGGAGGGGGGAAGTGGTAGGGGGAGAGGACTTGGAAGCGATTTCCGGGTGGATCTTGTCAATCTTAGAGGTAAAGAAGAGAGCAGGATCCTGAGCAGAGAGAGAAGAGGGAGTAGGAAGACAGGGGGGGTTGAGAAGGGAGTCAAAGGTAGAAAAGAGGCGGCGAGGGTCCCGGGAGCAGGACTCAATGTGTGAGGCATAGTACTGCTGTCTAGCAACTTACTGCCATGTCGGCTTACTGCTCTGCCGTATGACCATCCTGCGCTGCCCCCACTCCCCCAAGCCTCCCACCTTTCCCAGAATAAGCACGAAAACCAGGGATTGTGAAAAATATAACAACTTTACCTAATAATATAAACTTGAATTTAATTTTAAATTGAAAATTATTTAAGTCTGCTTATTTCTTCTTCCACCTGGCCCTTTTGGGGGGGCAGCTGGGCATGCTCTCTTGGGGGTGGCAGGACTGGCGGGGGGAGGGGGCATTTTTTTCCCTCCTGAATATCTGACCAAGGAGGATGTGGGGGAGTGTTCATAAGAGGCGTGCTGCTCGTGGCTACTGCTGGCTGGCAGGTTAATTATTTGGGAAACCAGGGAAGGTAGTGAATATAATTCTGGTGCAGAAGAATTATTCTTTGAATTCATTGCCAAGTTTTATTTAGGTTTAAGCTTGTAGGCAAGCCCCTCCCAGCCCACTGTCTCGTATTCTATCGTTGTGCCCACAGAGGGTGCTCTAAGTACTCTCCTCTCAATTCAGAGACTAGCCATTTCTTGCAGACTCCAACATGGGAATTTTCTGCTTTTAGGCTCTTCACAATAGCAACCTTGAGATTCCAACAAACTTGAACAAGTCTATCTCCCTGAATATTGTGTGCCTGTTTTCACAAATAGAAGAGCTTGTCAGCCTGTGCCAGGCTCGGCACTTCTCTGTGAATGCTCTGCCCCACCAGGAAAGCCAGCTGGTTTGCATACTGGCATTCCACTGTAGCACAAGGGTTGTAATCCTTGCCTGGACCTGGAATGGTCCAGTCAAGATCTGATTCTCCCTGCATGGAAGGGAACCTCTCTATGGAATGGTCCAGGCAGGCCTCAGCATGGTGAGATGAGATCCCTGAATGGTGCAGGTCCTGGTTCCCCATGGTGGTTGCTGCTGGGGGATTGGTCCATGCCCATTTCAATGGCAGTTCTGTAGCATGACAGCAAGGAAAGCCATTAATTCAGACCGCCCCACTCCCACCTTCCCGCGCTTGTGTTTCAGCCCCTTCCTGTTCAATCTAATGGCTGTCTTTCTTACCCAAAAGGAAGCAAGAATGACCACCTGGCCTAGGTTGCTACTGGGTGGTTGCTGTGGCTGGATGTCCGAGGCATGCATTCTCCTCCTTTGACAACCACCCACCATGGTGCCTTTCCCTCCACCACCAGCCTGCTATGGTGCCTCTTCCCACCCTGTCCAGCCATCCCAATCTAATGGCCACCCTTCCTTCCCAAAGGGATGCATGAATGAGCACCTGGCATAGGTTGCCGCTGGGTGGTTGCTACGGTGGAATCTTCAGGACACGTGGTTCTCCTCCTGTGAACACCACCAGCATGGTTCCTTCCCCTCCCCTCCCCACCATGTCCTGGGGAGGATCCTGCTACTCCCCAGTGCTCTCCTGGTCACCTGCAAACACACCTGCAGTGATGAAAAGTCTGTGGAAGTTTCTCCGGAGAAGACAACGGGTTCTGAAGAGCAAGCATTGGATGCATGCTGCAAACAAGGAGGGGCTGGGACAACAGTGGCACGCACTGGGCTTTTAAGTGCCATTGAGTGCAAGAGTGGAGAATTTAGCAGGAAGTGGTCACTCATTGGAATGCTCTAGGCTTATCATCCGCAACTCTATGGTGCTTGTTAGTGTTGAAACTCAGTATCCAAAATTACTCAGCTTTTACCAAGTATCTTGGTATTCGACTTGCTTTGACTAAATACTGAGGAATCGGCCCGGTATTCGGTCCAGTACTTGGCACTTCGGTAAGTCCTTGGATGGGCAACCTATGGGGTTTTCCTGAAACATATGGGGCTTTTCCTGGCCCTATATAAGGGAACTTCATACTCAGAAAATACTCAGTATTTTCCCCAAGTATTTTACCGAGTACTGAGTATCAAGTATTCAGCCGAGTTACCGAGCACTGACTGAACATTCGGAACCAATCCTTCAGAAATACTTGCAAATTATTTTTGTTTACTATTCAGTACAGTCCTAGTGCTTGTGGACCTGTACATGTATAGGCTATGAACAACCTAATTGATGAGATGTAGACATGTGGGCACACATTCGCCTGCACAGTGGGCTGCTCTGTGTGTTCCAAGACCCCACCATGAGTGTGGCCTCCATGTCCAGTGGGTGGTGGCCATGTGGCCAGTGAGGAGCAAAAACCTAATAGACGGGCAAGTGGACACCCCCCTGTTGAGGGCTATCGTCTCATCTGTTGACACCTGGTGACAGGCTGTAGCTACTGTTGCTGTGATAGGAAATGGGTGGATGGAGATCAGGGTTGTGGCTGGCATGGGTGTGAATTGATCAGCAAATCAGCTTGGATTGGATTTGTGCTTGCAGGAGATCTCTTGCCCTCTGTGATGCATTTCCCCCTCCCCCATCTCTGCCTTGACATGGCTACACAGGGCTCACAAGAAAGGGAGCTGAGCTAATCTGGGAAGTCAGACTCCACACTCCTTCTTCAAAGGGACCTGAAGGAGGGAAGGGAAGAAAATTGGAGGCACCTGGCTCCCCCACCTCCCTACTGCATCTGCATCTTACTGCACCTTCCCCCCCCCCCCCCCCCGGGGAGGGGAGAGAAGGTGCAGGGTCTGGACAGACAGGAGGGCATTCTCGGCGGCTACACCATCACTTTGGAATGCCATCCCGGTGGAGGTTAACCTCAGCCCAAATCTCCTCGCCTTCCAACAAAGCTGTAAGACCTGGCTCTTCTTCCAGGCATTTGGTGAGGAGGGTGGGATGCGTTAAGGGAGTCTTCTTGTGCATGGATACTGTGTTTTATGCTATTATTATTATTATTATTGAGGTTTTATTCTTGTATTTATTTTTGTATTTTTATTTTATATATATTGATGTTTGATTTGGTTGTGAGCCGCCCCGAGTTGCCTTGAGAGAGAGGGGCGGGGTAGATGCTTTTATAATAAATAAATAAATAAATAAATAAATACAAACACCCACTTGTAGGGGGCTATTGTGGTGTTTGTTAACACCCTTTCACTCTGTCCACTCCACGGTTGCTTTCCAGAAGGTAAGTGTAAGTGCACTGATGATGCACAATGTACATCTCTTTCCTGACAAGCCCTGTCATCTTGGCCTCTGCTTTGGAATGCCTGAATATAGCCGGCTGAATGTGTTGGAGCTACCTTGTGCTCAGTCCACAGAAGACTGGGGTAATGCCTATAGGGTGAGGCAGTTGATAAGAGGATGCCTTTATCTCCCTCAGGCCCCTGAATGTTGAGAGAATATAGGGGGGAAGCCAGGTAAAGAACTTGGGCATCAATTTCGACCACACACACGCCATAAAAACTCAGGTATCAGAGGTGATTCGGAGATGCTTTTTTCAACTACCCAGCTTGTGTTGCCTACTCCTTTATTTATCCCAGGTTGACCTTGCCACAGAGACCCATATCCTGGTGAGCACGAGGCTTGACTTTTGTAATTCCCTTTTCCATGGGCTTCCAGCAGTACTTCGACATTACTTGCATATGTTCAGGATGTGGCAGCACGGCTGCTTACTGGTTTGGGCAGCCATTATCGTATTATGCCCGCCCTGTGTGTGGTGTAGAGTGGGTTGAATTTAAGATTGTGCTGCTGGTTTTCAGGGCCCTGAATGCTATCCCTATTCACGACTTGCTCCTAGAACCTCACCCTGATGGTTATTTGTGCTCAGAAACTATCCACTCTTTGGGGATCCCACCATCATGCCTTTGCTCTGGCAGGTTCCTTAATGTGGCGCTCCCTCCCTCCAGATGTTGTCTTTGGCCCTTTTTACATGGGTGGCACCCACGCATGAACACCCAGGGTGCTGCCTGTGTAAATCCCGTGGGGGTGCATGCGTATCCTGATACACAGAGAAACCGGGGGAAACGGAGGTTGCTCCATGCCTGGGAATGCGTGGGGGTGGGTATCCGCCTGTCTGTACTGGCACCGATATGCCGTTCATGCTGTGGTGTGCACCCCGACCCCCACGCAGCCACAGCCCATGTAAAAGGGGCCTTTGTTTCTTCTCCCACACCTTTAAAAAGCACCTGAAAATTCATTTATTCCCACAGGCCCTTTTAGGATCCACTGCTGATTCCCCTTAACGTGTTTCTCTTCCCTCTTTACCTTCCCCTTTTAAAATTGTTTTTAAATGGGTTTATATTTTTAATGGATTTTCTGTTTTATTGTATAATGCCGTGAAGTGCTCTAAGTGCCACTTGGTCTTGGGGGTTGTGCTCTATAAATAAAACTTATTATTATAAGCCATATAGCACCTGTTTCCCGCCTGTGCCTTTAGTCATACAGGAGAAAGGCAATTAGATAAGTCATTTACTCTGCTTTTCCATCCATGTAGCTACCTATTCTAGCCTTTGTGTTTTGGACTGATCCAACAATTTTCCATGTAGCAGTTTCATATTATGACATGAATTTAATTTAATTTTTAACTTATGAAGCAACAACTACGCTAATCTTAGTGTGTCTTTTCCTGACCCTTCCAGGCCTGCTTTTAAGGTGTCATTATCAAACCTGAAACCAGGGCATTTTAATACTTAGGCCAGGGCCCTGTGTTCACTGCGTTTTCCCCATGAGTTGCCAAAATTCAGTGAAGATTGGTCCCTGACCAAGGCCACGCATGCATTTATACAGTTTATTACTACTCTGGTAAAAATATTATCTGCCTATAAACCTGGGGGAGGCTAGCAAATACATGGGTAGCACAGAAGTTGGAACTAAAACCCTAAATAAAGGACAGCAGGTAATTTGACAAAGTTCCTGATATAGCTTCTTTTGAGGAAGTGAATTATCTTGCTTTGCTGATTTTCATTTAATAGAAGTATCACTCTCGGTTCTGTTGCTGCTAAAATTAGAGCCGGGCAAATCCATCAAAGACATTTCCATGGACAAGTTGTTTAGCTATTTTTAATGTCCGTGAATGTTCTGGCAAAGAAATCTGCAGACTATTTGCTGTCGGTTGTATTTACCACAACAGCAAATAGTATTTGAGTAATACTAAACTTTATTAATTTTCAAATTTGATGTTCACAAGTACTTGCAAAGAAAACTTGAGCCCTAAATTTATGTTCACATAATTATGGAACGCAGGTGATCAAGTGACATTAATGCTTACCTGTGAAAGCACTGGCACTTTAAGAGCCCTTAAACCTCTGCAACTCCTCCTGTAGATGTCCATAGTTAATGGGGAACCACTGAGCTAGAGATATAAGAGGTCACCAAGGGCATAGCTATAATAGGGACAGGTGATGCAGTTGAAACAGGGCCCATAAGTCTGAGGGACCCTACACTCCCTGGTGCAGCTGTATCCCCTGCCACTGGGACACAGGTTGGGGCAGGGTGGAAGCGGCAGCGGGGGGGGGGGCAACGGCATTCCCTCTTCTGCACCCGCTGGGCCCATTCGAACCTAGCTATTCCTCTGGAGGTAACAGTGAAAGCAACACTGAGCTGGTCAGGGCTGGGGCTGCCAGAGTAAAAACTTAGAACTAGGAGAGTCTGTAAGGTTGGAACTCTCTGCAGAAGGTTAGTGGAGTTTGGTGAACGCCAAGTACCCAGAAAGGTACGTTCAGCCCAAGAGTGGTTGTGGTTTTGTTTGTGATGTTTCTAATGTGAATAAGAGCATCAAAAGCATGCTTAAAAACTAGGCTGCCTGCTGTGTCTTCTTGGTCTTGATCCTGCCAAATCTTAGTCCTGTGCTTAGAGGCTGTTTACATCAGCTAACAGCATAGATCATGAATGTCAAAAGCTCACAACTGTGCACAAACTATAGACCAAGAACCATTAGAAGAAGTCATTCTGCAATGCCAAATCGGTTCAAGAAAAATCATAATCTCTTCATGAATAATTTATAATAGAAATTAAATATGTTGAAGAATTAGTCAACCAGCTCTAGCTGAAATAATGTTCTTTTCACTAGAAATGTTGATTTGCTGAAGGTACCAGCTGCTAGTTGGTTGTTTTAAGAAGAACTGAATTAAACAAACACCAAACCCACAAAAATATACTGTATAGAGGAGGATCCCAAAGGGACGTCGTTCGTGTGATGCTGAGAACTCTAACAAACTCATATAATCTAGAGTCAACTTCTTTAACCTTCAGACTAACTTCAGGACCTATTAAATCTGAGTCCCTTTACATTTCACAAGGAAACATGACCATGACAATTGCTTCAGTAGACAGGGGCCTGATTGCTGGATTACCCATTACTATTTTATTAATAGAGGTGTGCACCAGGGACTCATGTCATTTTCATTTTCATTTTTGTTATTTAAATGTTTTGTTTTTGTAAATAATGAAATTTCATTTTCAATTTCATTTTCGATTTCCATTGGTTTTAATGGAAAACACATTTTTGGCTGTAACCTTTTTTGTGTTCCATTATATTTGGATGGAACTTGGAAGGATTCTACCTCCAATGGAAGGTATTATGTGTTCCAAATTGCAGAAAGTTTGGATAAAGGAATACAATTTTATAAGCAGTTGAATTATGTTATTTTGCAAACATCTGCATATACATTCCTGACTGTAACTTCTTTGTCTCCCATCTAATGTGAATTAAACTTGGCAAGATTATACCCCTCCACAGGTTTACTATCTATGCCAATTTTCAGAAAAATTGGAAAAAAGGTCCTTTATAAATGTATTTCTGGCTGTAACATCTTTGTAGACCAACCAGTGTACATGAAATTTGGCAGGGCTGTATCTCACACCTTCAGGATAATTTCTGCCAAATATCAGAAATATGTGATAAAGGGTCCCAATTTTGTAAGCTGGCACAGCATATGCAGAGAAGGAGCCTATGCCAGAGATTCTCTTATGTGTCACTGTGGTATAAGATCTGTTTTTGATGCCAATTAGTCAGCAGAAATGTCAACAAAATATCCTCATTTTGTGCTGTGACCATCCCAACATCTCTCCCCCCACTTGTTACTGGGAAGTTGAAACATCTCCTTAGGAAAGAGTCAATAGAGATTCTCTTATGTCCTCTGTCACAGTGCTGCAGCATGTGATTGTGATGATAATTGGCCAGTCTGGATATGCAGGCCATGTCTCCTGAGTGCTGGGATGCTATCCCCCTGCCTTATGCCTTGCTGCCTGAAGCCTCAGTTATGTCCGTTCTATGCCTGCCTAAGGGCCGCCCCCTATGCCCGCCTTGAAGCCACCACCAATTGGTCCTGTAAAGCTGGAAACATGCAGTAATTGCTCAGCCAATGTGTCTGTTAGTCTGTTGGGTTGCTCCACATCCTCCTGCCTACATCCCCCCTCCCCCTGCCATGCCAGGTGCCTGCCTCCGACTGGCACAGCATGTGCTGCTGTTTATTTTCATTTTATTTTATTTATTTGTAAAAGGTTTTTATTCCGCCCTTCCTGCCTGCAGGGCAGCTAGGGGCGGAGAACAACAATTAAAACAATAAAACAATAAAAGCAATTTAAAAGTTAAAAATCCCATATGCAGGAGAAAAAGCAACTCCCCCCCAACCCACCCCCACCCCGTCACCAAAAGCCTGGTGGAACAGCCAGGTCTTACACAAACTTCGAAATGACAGGAGAGTAGGGGCCAACCGAGCCTCCTCTGGGAGCTAATTCCACAGCACAGGGGCAGCCACCGAAAAAGATCTAACATCGGTGGCCAACCATCTCACCCGGGGAACCTCCAAAAAGGCTCCCACGGATGATCTCAGGGGTTGCACGGGCACATGGGGAGTGAGGCGGTCCTGCAGATAAGCAGAGCCCAGACCATTATCTGAATAATGGTCTTCAAGGGGACAACTTCAATTGCTTATAAAATTGGGGCACTTTATTCAATTGTCCTGTATTTTGGCAGAGATGACAGGGAAGGTGTGGTATACATTCTTGCCAAATGTCTTGTAAGCAGGATGGAATATAAAAATGTTGCAGACAGAAATGCATTTTCAAGTTAATGGCTTATAACATCAGGACCCTTTATCCAATCTTTCTGAAATTTGGCAGGGATGGTCTTGGGGAGGGTCATAATCTTCCCAGGATTCATGCAAATTGGATGGAAGAGAAAGGCTACTTTCACACTCCCCCCCCCCCCGCACATATTTTGGCAGCCAAGCAAAACAGGTTTATGGCCTCTTCAGAGGGTCTACACAAGGCAGCTTCCTCCGTCTTTCCAGAGCATGAATGATTCCGAGCTTTGACTAAAGCATAACCAATGCCTGTTGATCTGATTCTGTACAATTAAACCAGGTTCAAAATCATCATCATCAATCATCATACAAAAAAAAACAACACACTACAGGAGCTAGATCTGGGGTCTACATAATTCCCTCCTGCCCTTTCTCCAAATTGCAGGGGTCTCCATCGAGGTATGCTGTTGAGTGAGGAGTGTGACTTGCCAGATTAGTGCTGTTCACCACTAACTCACAGCTATTAAAGAGCCCCTGGGGAGCAATTAGTAGCCAGTCTAAATTTCCAATGGTTGGAAAAGCACAAACACTATGCATACACTTTTTCACTCCACAGTAATTTGGAAACTGTGTGGAGCACCAATAGTCTGAAGTTAATAATCAGGGCCAGTGTATTTTCAAGTCCCTGCAGAAAACAAAACCCTGTGTGGGCCTGTCTGCTTGTAAGGGAAGATTCTCTGCTAATGGGCAGTCATTCAAGGTAGGCTCCATTGGGGAGTTTATTCAAAGAACAATGTGAGTAAAAATGCAATAATTGGCACTACTGGGAGATTCATCCAAAGAGTAGACATGACAATGACTGCAAAAGACTGAAACGAGATCAGGATCTTGCTGAAATTTGCAGGCATTCAGGAACCTGATTATATAGCATTGAGAAAATGATACAAAGGGTGCATTCCTCTTCCATTAAAATCAATGGGAACTGGTCTCTGCTCTTGCACTATGAAAGTTAGGGAATTAACAAATGAGATGATAGCCTGCCTGTTTGTTGGGTGTTTGCCCCCACGGACCCCATTGTCACCACCTACTAGACCTGCAGCCCCCACTCATGGCAGGGTCTCAGAGCACGTAGAGCCTGCTTTGTGGGCAAATGCAGGCTAATGTGTGCTCAACCATGTGTCTGCATCTCATCAACTAGGTTGCATGCAGCATTTCAGGCATGCAGGCCCGCCAGCACCATAGAGTCATGGATGAAAATCTAGAGTGTTCCGAGGAGTGACCACTTCGTACCCCTCTTTCCGATCTCTCATCAGTCTTAAAAGTCCCAACGCATACTAAATTCAAACATTTGTGGTCCAAGCTCCTCCTTGTTTGCAGCATGTGTCCAACGCCTGCTCTTCAGAACCCACAGCTTCTCTACTGCCTGCTCCCACTCCAATTGCTTCTACTCCCCGTCTCCCCCCCCTCATACAGAAGCCATGACAACCGGCAGAGGTACCTCCTAACCTGTCCCCACCCTGGAGGCAGCAAGGGTCGACGAGGACACAAACACCTTGACTCTCACGGGGTATCTCCGCCATTTCAAGAGCCAGCCTCTGTTTGAAGAGCCACTGGAGGTGCTAGTGGAGGGTACAGAGGACCCTGATGCCATGTTTATTGAGGAGGTGGAGAAGAGCAGTAAGTTAATGCACCTGCGAAGGGTGCTGCATTTACACATCGGAATAATAAACACTTCCATTTATTGCTATCTAATTATGTGGTGTTTTTTTTTTTCTGTGCTCATGGATGGTCATGAGTGCTGGGGAGCAGCAAGATACTCCCTGGGACACAGCAGCACCGGAGAGGGTGGGGGAGAGGCACCATGGTGGCCTGGCATGGAGAGGTGCCACGGCAAAATGGTGGGCTTGCAGGGGGTTAGAATTTCCTCTACAGTGATCACGGGAGGAAAAAAAATGGGTTGATTAGTAAAGAAAACTACCTCCATGAGGTTAGAAAACGTAGCATAAAGTAAGACTTGCCTAAAGTCAAACTGAGCTAGACCTTCCCTGGAAAATTAAGTAAATAGCAAGAGCTTTTATAGTTCCAAGAACACAAGAACAAGTGGGGGCCTCTGTATAATAAAGATGGGGTAGAGATCAAAGATAATGTAAGCATGGTCCAAGTTCTAAATTTTAGCTCCGCTTTGGGGTATTTTTTACTGCTGTTTTTATATTGTTGTTGTATAAAACAGTTTTAATATGTATAGTTTTAATATGTTGTGAGCTGCCCCAAGCTGCTATGGCAGGAGAGGGAGACCAAGAAATTAAAAATAAATAAATAAATAAATAATGAATACTTTGTATCTGTTATTAATAAGGATGATGATAGGGACCATGGTTACGAAGACAAGATAGTTGATGATGAGTGTGGAGTAATGAAAATTACCACAGCACAAGTGGAGACAAAACTCAAAGTACTTAAGTTATTCAAATCAGAAGGACCATATAATCTTCCTCCCAGAATACTGAAGGAGCTAGCACATGAAATTTCAGCTCCATTGGCTATGATACTTAATAAATCCATAAATTTAGGGGTGGTACCTACCTAATGATTGGAGAATAGCAAATGTTGTACCTATATTTAAGAAAGGGAGTAGAAATGACTCAGGCAACTATAGACCTCCCAGCCTAACCTCAGTGGCGTGTAAGTTGTTAGAGCAGATATTAAGAGAGAGAATATTTAATGACATGGTAGCAAAGGGAAAACATGATGAAATGCATCAAGAGTTCACAAAGAGTAGATGATGCCAGACCAAGTTGATATCCTTTTTTTGAAAAAAAACAAAACTGGCTTTTTGGATAGAGAAAATACAGTAGAATTCGTGCATTTGGATTTCAGTAAGGCATTTGATACTGTGCCGCACAGGGGTGTAGATAGGTGGAAATGCCCCCTGGTGCAGAAGATGGCTCCTACTGGGGCACACCACTCCAGTGTACATATGCATTCTACATTTGTGTGGGTCTCTCAGGCACCTGGGCCCAAGTGTGGCTGCACCTATTATAGCTACCCCCTTGGTGCTGCATGGTAAATTACTAAAGATGGGAATTAATAAAAAGAGAGTTAGATGGGTATGAAGTTGGATGTATATTGGAAATTGTTAATTGAATTGAATGCTTGTTTGTTATGTGTTGTTTGTTATTTGTTCCATTTGTTTGTTATTTGTTTATTTAATTCTTTGTTTGTCAGACCAATGGCGGAAGCTAAGGTCGTAATAAACTATTCAATTCAAGTTGGTTAACGGGAAGAAAACAAAGGGTTGTGCTGAGAGGTGGATTTTCTAGCTGGAGAAAGGTTACTTGTGGAGTTCCTCAAGGATCTATCTTGGAACCTGTCTTATTTAATATATTTGTAACTGATCTTAGTGAGGGAAGTAAGAGTGTGCTAATGAAGTTTGCTACCAAATTGATACCAAGTTGGGAGGAATTGCCAATGCAGAGGAGGATTGGAAAATCATACAGGATGAACTGGATGACCTCTTGAATGGGAGTGTTAGGAATGAGATGAAATTTAACAGCACAAAGTGCAGGTTATTTATTTGGGGTTTAATAATAAGCATTTTAGGCCTTTGTTTACATGAGAAGCACCCACTCATGAACACCCAGAAATCTGGGTGTTCATGAGTGGGTGAGGCCCATGTGAAGGACATGGTGGGTGCACGTACGGTGAGTGGGTGTGCGTGTGCACTCTCACCGCCCCCCCATCAACACGCACGGAGCAACTGGCAAAAACGGAAGTTGCTCTGTGTGTGTTGAGTGGGGGGTGCATGGGGATGCATGTGCAACTGTATGTACCTTCCACCCTCCACGCACTGGCATGAACATGAACCCCTCACCCTGCGGGGCCCATGTAAAAATGGTCATAGTTAACAGCTAGGAACTCATCAGTTGCAAAAAACAGCAGAGGAGAGGGACTTGAGGGGTTATAACTGACCATAAAATAACTGAGTTGTCAACGTGATGTAGCTGTAAAAAAGACAAATGCTATCCTGGGATGTATTTGGTGTGGTATTGCCAGCAGGCATAGGGAGGTATTGTTGCCACTGTATAAGGTCTGTTAAGACCGTACTGGGAATACTCCGTTCAGATCTCATCACCAGTGTTCAAGAAGGATGAACTTAAATTGGAACAAGAGCAAAAAATAGCTATCAGGATGATTGGAGGAATGGAGGGCTTACCTTATGAAATGAGGCTAAAAAAGCTTGACTTAGTCAGCCTATCATAAAGAAGGCTGAGGGGAGATATGATTACATTGTACAAATATAGAAGGGGAAGGTTTGTTCAAATTAAAGGTGAGCATGAGTAGAAGAACTAATGGATACAAGCTGGTAATAAATAAACTTAGGCTGGAAATTAGAGGATGTTTAACTATCAGAGTAATGAGCTACTAGAATAAGCTTCCAGGGACAGTTGTGTGAACAAAGAATCTGAAAAGCTTTAAAATGGAGTTGGATAAATTTATGATGTAACTTGTGAGGTGTTTTTTTTTTTTTTTAAATTCTACAGGAGATATACATGTTCGGTTTTTTCTTTCTTCCTGAACCATCAAAGTTGTCTGCAGCCAGAGGTGGGACTCTTGAGAGCATTTTGAAGTCTGGGTTCTATAATTGTATATCAGGTACATGCCTGGTGGGGCCTACACACATGCTCAGGGTCTAACTCAGAGGTGAGGAACATTTTCCCTCCCAGGAGCCACTTTGAAAGGTTGCCCAAGCTTCGAGTTGGGGTGGAGAGCTTAAGGGATGCCCTCAAGGAAAGGAGAGCCCAGATCATGGATCTCCGTCATGGAACTGTCCCCTCTCCTTGTGTTCATCATCCCATCCCTGCTCCCTTACCTTAAGCTCAGTTTTTCAGTCTTTGCAGGTAAAACTAGATGCAAGGGTCAGATCCAGGAAGTGGAAAGGGGCCACATAAAAACTTGCCACTGACTGCATTTGGCCCCCGGTCCTGAGGTTCCCCACCCCTGGTCTAACTGATCACCTTGTTTGGGGTCAGGAAATAATCTTCCCTCTGGGCAGATAGGTAGTCGACTCTGAGGAGTTTTTGCCTTGCCCTGCAACATGGCTATGGCTTACCTGCTTGGGACATCTGGATCTTTCTTTTTCTAAAATTGTTCTCTGTTATATAGGATATCGGTAGGGTGGCCAGATATGCAAATTTTAGAGGACACTTAAATTTTAGAGGAGAAATACAGGTTGCAGGGCCAAATGCAACCACCCCAGCAGCAACCTAGGCCAGGTACTCATTCCTGCTTCCCTTTGGAAAGGCAGAGGACCATTACAGTGAGTGGGAAGGGTAGGCGGGGGCTGAAACAAGGGGGCAGGACGGTGGAAGCGTGGGGGTCAGAACTAATGGTTTCCATGTTGCCTTGCTATCGGTCTGCAACTGCAACAGGCACAGGCAGAACCCCCAGCAACAAGTGCCCAGTGGAACCAGGGCCTGCGGGCCCACAACCAAAGGCACAGGACGGATTTGATGGGGGAAACCTGCTGGGGGAGACAGCTGACTTCTGAAGGTTATTTCAGAAGCATATCTACAAGAGGATATTAATTGTGCCTGTTGACTGCTTCAGAAACTAGTGTAATCATCATGTGAGCTATCTAATCTATTTTAATTTTAAAGAAGTAACCTTTGTGGGTGTAGCGCTTGGTAACTGTAAGGCCAGAGATTTTCTTCATAGATCAGAGATACTCCTTTCTTCCTTTCTACTTGGAACAAAACATGAAAAAAATAACCAGGCTAAAAAGTGCTTTTTTAATGCTAAAATGGACTAAGATAGATAATAAAATGGAAAGTGTCTTGCAGCCTAAACAAGAAAGTATAATCACTATTCTCCTCTTGTGTTTACAGGAAGAGGAAGCTTATTAAAAAACTACACAGTAGCCAAAAGGAATTGATAAAGAGAAACATGCTACACTCATCAACATTTCAGGAAACCTGGAGTCTTGTCTACACACACACCCAAAGAAAACTTGGCGGTAAACTTTTTATTTTATTTTAAAGTAAAAAGACATAAAAGTTTAATTCATGTTATTGTGTTAAAAGTTAAAGTTAAATTAATGTTTGATACAACTGACCGTGGGTTGCTGCTTCAGAAGCTGAGGAACATCGCTGGTGTGACGGGAACTGCAGGTTGGTGGTTTCGGTCATACCTGGAAGGGAGGAGCCAATCGGTGGAGATGGATGGATATGCATCATCCCCGAGGGGCCCGAATTGTGGCTTTCCTCAAGGTTCCATTTGTTCACCCATGTTGTTCAGTGTATACATGCAAACTTTTAGGGATGCCATGATTAAGCACGGGGCTGAGTATCATCAGTATGCTGATGGTACACAATTGCATGTCTCTTACCCTGTGAGCCCTGCCAACTCGGCCTCTGCCTTGGAAGAATGCCTGAATACTATAGCCGCCTGGATGTGTTGAAGCTACCTTGTGCTCAGTCTAGGAAAGAGTGAGGTGGTGTTGGTGGGAAGGAGCAGCTGATATGACTGAGGATGCCCATGTCTCTCTCGGGCCTCTGAAAGTGGATGCGATCTGGGTGGAGGTAGTGGACCAGGTAAAGAACTTGGGTGTCATCTTCCACCATGCTCTGTCCATGAAAACCCAGGTGACGGATGTGGTTCAGAAATCCTTTTTTCAGTTATGCAATTTGTGTAAGTTATGCCCTTATTTATCCCAGGCTGACCTTGCCAGTCACCCGTGCCCCGGTGACTACAAGGCTTGATTTTTTCTAATTCCCTCTTCTACAGGCAGTGTTTATCTGTCGCTTGCAGTGACAGCACAGCTGCTTACTGGTTTGGGCAGCCGTGATCATATTACACCTGCCCTGAGTTCTCTGCACTGGCTGCCCATGGAACGATAGATTGAGTTTAAGATTGCGCTGTTGGTTTTCAGGGTCCCGAATGGTTTGGGCACTGGCCATATTCAAGACCTACTTGAGTCTCACACCAATGGGTATCTGCGCTCAGGAGCCACCAGCTGTTTGGGGGTTTCACCATTGCGCCTTAAGTCATCAGGTGATCGGGTTTTTGCTGTGGCGGGCCCCTCGGTGCGGAACTCGCTGCCTCTGGATGTTCATCTCAGTTCTTCCCTTCTTACCTTTAAAAAGCACCTGAAAACCTATTTTCTTGCACTTTTAGAATCCACTGCTGGTTCCCTTACTTGTACTCTGTCCTCCCTCCCTCCCCTTATTTTAAAGTATTTTTTTACTGCTTTAAATGGTCTTGAATTTTTAAAAATTGTTTTATACTTGTTATATTGTTTTATTTTCTGTGAAGTGCTCCAAGTGCCATGTAGGAGGGGGAGGGGGGCTATAAGAATAAATTTATTATTGTTGTTGAATAAAGTCAATATAATTTTCTCAATCCATGTTTTCCGTATGTATTCTGCAAATCGTGAGAAGTTTGGGGAAGTGGGGCCAGTATTCGGGAGGGACTGGAAGGGTAGAGAGCGGTGGTGGGTGCACTGAAAACAAGAAGAGCTGCTCAGCTCTGCGGGCACCATCTTTGGGAAGGGCAGCCAGGACTGAGCAGCTCTTCTGCACATGCTCAGCTCTTCTGCACATAACTTCCCCCCCCCCCTTCTTCCTTTGAAAACAAACCCGGGAAGTGGCAGCTGGTGCAGCAAAGAGGACAGCGGTGGGGCCGGGACCCCCCCAGAAAGTAATGCCCTGCCCCCCACCCAGACTTTCTCCCCCCCCCCAGGCTGCAAGGCCTGGCAGGGGGTGCCCAGGGGGCTTGTCTTTGGCCCCTGCTCACCTCTGACTCCCGTGCTGGCCCCCTCGCCTGCAACCCCAGCCCCCTCAAGTTATTTACAGGAACTCAGGGGGGAGATGAAAACACCGGAGTTCTCACAAATTGTGAGAAAAAAAATTCCTCACTTCTGCCCTACTGTAACATATTCATGTTGCAGGTACTGAAGAGTAAAGATGTGATCTACTTTGAGAACCCTTCTCTAAAGCTTGCCTGGCCCCCATGCAGGATACCTGCAATGTCAATCCATCCTGAAAGTGATACAAAAGGTGGTTGGTGAATATCTTTGCCACAATATCAATAAGCTAGGTCTGTAGGAAGCAGGCAGGTTCCTTGGGCCCTTCTTGTAAACAGGAACTGTTGCATTTCCACGCCAGGAATAAGGGATCTTAAGGGTACTTATATTATTAAACCAAATAACCAGGACAGGAATACCATTTAAAAAAACTTCAGCTGGTTTAGTCGGGACCGGGAGTCTTATTTACCAGTGAGCCATGAACTGTGCTTTGAGCCGTGGATGTGAAACCAGGCTGACAACATGCAGACTGATTGTTTGAACTGGTTGCTTTTGCTTTGAATGTTTGACTTTTGTTTTCAATTTTCACTATAAGTGCTCAATAATTTGCTCAATAAACTCAGCATTGTGTACATAGTAAAAGTGCTGGCAGGGATAAAGGCAGACGTCAATCGTCATGGATGGGTGGGGCTAGCAGGTGCTTGACCGCCTTCCAGAGTCCTAATAGCCTGGAAGAAGGAAAAACAGCTGGGCTGCTTCTTCCCATTGTTTGCTGTAGCGGTGAGTCATGACAGCAGTCAGGATACTGGAGAGGGAGGCTGTTGGGCAGGCATTCTTCCCTGCCATGCTCCGCCAGCATATTAGGTTTGTTCCACTAATCCTGTGAGCGGGGGCTACCTGCACGCACATGAAACATGCGCAGGGGGCTGCCAGTTTATGAGGGTCTACACACTAAACATGAGAGTGTGGGCTGCACGGACCAAACCCAGACTCCAACAGGCTTTCGCCTTGTTTGTTAACATCCTTAGCGAGAGCTTGGCCACTGATTTCAATGGGTCAACAACGCTCAAATGTGTAAGCACCGCAGTGAGACAAAATAAATACACCAGGATTTAATAACTTTTATCCTTTATTTTAAAACTTTCTTAAAAAGCCAAGTACTAGAACATATGATTTAGAATTTAAAAATATACTATCCTTTTTCACCTACAAACAATTTTAATCAGTCTGTCATAAGAAGAGCAATAACCCTGCTTGTAAGAAAGTCAAGAAAAAGCTTTTACAGAGCTAGTATTCTTACGCTCTCTTCTCATGTCTTAGGACAATTTTTGCCACCAGGAAGTAATGATTTTCAAACCATATGCCCTGGGCTCATCTGGCATAACAGAATGTAGGGGTGTGAAATTTGTATCATTTCGCGCATGTACAGTGATTATTTTAAAAATTATTTTAAATAAAGACAACCCCCCCCCCCAAATGGTAGGGTCATTTAGGAAAAAAAACCCAAACAAGGTGTTTTTTTGTAAACTGAAATGAAACCAAACTGAATGGCTTGTCTTCTGCACACCTCTAGAATAGAGCTATGCACTTCAATGAAAGGACATTTTTATTGATGTAATGACGTGTGCTAGGTCCTTTTCAAGACAAAATGCCATGATGAGCTTACAAACTAAAAACTGTCGGAAGAAAGAAAGAAAGAAAGAAAGAAAGAAGACTGGCTTACAACTAAAAATAAATTGTCTAAAAAGTTATGACAATTTTTAGCTCTGTCATTTGTTTTGAGCATCTTTTAGTGTTTTGCTCTTTTCTTTCAGATACACAGTGGACACACCACTGAAGAAAGTAGTGTGGTTTATATGCTGGTGAGTTATGAGAAATAAGGTCAGGAAGGGAATTCCGATAATTTTATTTATTTAGTCATATTTCTTAGTCGCCCCCTCATGCCCATGGCATAACAATAGTTAAAATAACAGTAAAACACATCAGTTAAAACATCTAAAAATCCCCCTCAAAACAACCCCCCCCAAACTTTTATCCCAACCTCCCCACCCCTCCTCCGAAGGCCTGGGAGAACAGCCACGTTTTGTAGGCCCGGCAGAAGGCCATCAGACTTGGGGCCAGACGGGCTTCCTCCAGGAGGGAGTTCCATAGTCGCGGCCCGGCCACCGAGAACGCCCTCTCCATTGTGGCCCTCGCTTTACATGAGGGACCTCCAAGAAGGTGGCCACGGTGGACCGAAGGGCGCAGAAGGTGAGGCGGTCCCTGAGGTATGAAGGGCCAAGACCGTATAGGGCCTTATAGGCCAAAACCAACACCTTGAATCTGGCTCGGTACACTATAGGCAGCCAGTGCAGTGAGTGGAGCATGGGGGTGATGTGCTCCCATTGGCTCGTCCCCATAAGGAGATGAGCCGCTGCGTTCTGCACTAGCTGCAGCCTCCGAACCAGCGTCAAGGGAAGCCCCACCTAGAGCGCGTTGCAGTAGTCCAGCCTCGAGGTGATGAAGGCATGGATGATGGTGGCCAGGTCAGGTCTAGAAACATATGGACGCAGCCTCCGCAACAGATACAGCTGGCAGAAGGCAGCTTTAGCCTCCACCTGCCGATCCAGGCGGAGATCTGAGTCCAACAATACTCCCAGACTCCCAACCTGCTGGGCTACAGGAAGGCGGATCCCTTCTATGAGGGGAGCCAACACCTCCTTCGCCCTACCCACTACCATCATCTCCGTCTTATCAGGATTGAATTTCAGTCTGCTCTGCTGCAACCAATTCGCCACAGCCTCCAAATACTGGGACAGTACTGAGACGGCAGGACCTGGGTCAATTGAAAAAAGAGAGGTAAAGCTGGGTGTCATCAGCATATTGGTGGCAAAGCACACCAAACCCTCTCATGATCTCCCCCAAGGGCTGCATATACACATTAAACAAGGGATAAGCAAGGGATTGTGTAGAGAGATGAGTCAGAGAGACCGTTTAGGGCTGGATCAAAAGCCCACTGAAGCCAATAGAGAGGCTCTCAATGAGCTTAGTGAATCTGGGTCCCCTTTCCCTTGTGCTGGAACTAAACAGCTCAAATAATGCTTCAGAGAGCTGGAGACATCTAGTTTGCTTTGATTTTCTTCCCACATTTCTGTTTTATTCAGTTCAATTTTTAAAAAAGAAAATAAGTAAACATTAGTGGCTATAAAACTTACAGAAAAACGAATTTAGCTACAGTGAAATTGATGTTATCAGTATTATTTTTCTCACAGGAATCATACTTACAAGAACTTTGTATTTTTCCTACTATACTAATTTTTATTTTCTCTAAACGTCCCTTGCTCACCTGTGGTGTAGAAATAAGAAGGTGGTTTAAGACAGAATCAGGACCACCACACAGAAAACCTAAAAGAAATTACTGAAATGTATTTGTAAGAAATACATTTTTGTAAGCAAAAGTCTTTCCAGAGGTAGAAAATAATCAGTATGCGATATTGGTCAAAAATAGGAGAGAGAAGAACACCAAACCCTCAAAAGTATGGCTGTAAAATGTCAATAGTTCACACTATTACCAGGGAAAAATGCAGTGAACACAGATCTTAGAAACCATGTTGATGCAATGTAGTAATAGCACTTAGTGCCGTTCTTGCTTCATAGACAGTAGTTCACATGGAAGTTTGTTAATAAATTAACATTAATTAAAGCTTCACCTGCCCAGAGAGTATCTGACCATGATATTCTTTGGTTAACAGAACATAAGTTTTTTTAGAGTGGTCTAAGTAGTAAAGTGGATCGCTGATTACAGATGGGTCAAACCCTTCCCTCACCAACTGAAATTTTTGTTGTTTGAAAGTTCCTGTGAGTTCCATTGTTTCCTATGGAAGAAAGAAAAAAGAAATGTATTAGTGGAAATATTTATTTTGCATGGACTTTTGCTTTAACCATTTTACTTAAGTAGAAGCCTACTTCAGCCACTATTGTCAACACTACTTCTCTTCCACAAGTGAGACCCAACAGCACATGGAGTAGAGCCAGGGACCATAGCTAGGTGGGAATGAGTCCCTATTGGGGCATTCCACTCCAGTGTGCAGATGCATTCTACATGTCATGTGTGTGAGCCCTCCAAGCTCACGTGGCTGCCCCTGCTGCCCCTATGGTAGCTATGACCCCGAGAAGAGCGGAGATCTTTCTTGCTGACCAGGAGTAGTTCTGTGGTGGCGATACTTGATCCCCCTTTGTAATCAGGCTCTCAGATCCTTAATGCACCCTTGACATGCTACGCGTTTCTGAGCTCCCTAAACAAGCTTCCTACTTTTTGCAAGGGCCACTTCGAAAATTAGTACAGGATCCAAGTGCCACATAGAAGCTGGGGCAGGGATGCACCAAGGAAGTGGAGGGTCCAGATCATGGATCTTTCCCCTCCCCTTTCCAGGGACTGGAAAGTGATAAAATAAAAACTAGCCAAGGCCTACATTTGGCCTCTGAGCCTGAAGTTCCCCATCCCTAAAGTAACTCGTTTTGTCCAGTTTAATTTCAAAGTTTCCAGTGACTTACACCACTTCCATTGGAAGACTAGTCACAGCTTAATGCAAAGTTTTTTTGCTTGAAAGTAAGCCTGAACTTTTTTTTGCTTAATTTCATCTTGTTACTCCACCTAATATATCTATTTATACATATCCATGTAGAATCAATGATGCCTCTCCCTTCTTAGTATTATCATGCTTGAACAATTTAAATGCTATTTTTAAACCGGCATGTCTGGAGGGCGGGTCCGTGTGCACCATGTGGAGCGCCCACGCACATCCAGTTGGGGCAGGGAAGAGATCAAACAGGCCAGGATGGGTGTGTGATGGGCGTACACCACTACCCATGCATGGTTTGGCCTGCCCCCTGCACAGAGCATCCCGGATTTTTCCCCAATGTTCCGTGCATGGGCGTGAGTGGGCATGTGCCCACCAACGCTGCCTTCAGACAGATGTTTGGGTGGGTGGGGGATGGGTGGACCGGCATGGGTGCATCCACGTCCTGTTTAAAACAGTCGTAAACTCAGGTCCCTCACCTCAACCGTTGCTGCTTACACAAACTCTATACATTTCACTCTTACCCTTTCCTGCTAACTCAGTCTCTAGGTCATTTTTATTACTCTCTTTCTAACTCACTTTAATTTTGTCAGTGGTCATTTTTAGGCGGACTAGTGTGCTTGTGTGTGTGTGTGGGCCTTCGCACAGTGGTGGATGGGCATGCGGTCGGTGTGCACTCGCATCCATGCACCGCCCATTCATGCCCCTGCACAGAGCAACCGGGAAAAACCTGGGTTGTGCCGTGCAGAGGCACAGGTAGGCGTGTGGGGATTGCGGGAGCATGCTTCCACCCACACTGTCTGTGTCTTCAGATGGGTGCCTGGGTCTGTGGGGGATGGGCAGACCTCCATGGGTGCGTCTTGTCTAAAAACGGCCATAATCCCTGTGGTAAGTAACGCGTGGCCAGAATTACATGTAGTAGTCCAGGTGCAGTTTTATCAGAGCCATATAGTGAATTGCATTATTCCTTTGCTCTCTTCAATGCCACCTTTTAAAAACACAGCCAATAGCTACTTTAGCCTTAACCAAAGATATATTGCAAGGCAAACGCATGTCTAATTTCACATCCACCATCACCCTTCCATCCCTTTCAGCATCACTTGTTCTGAACTTTTTTTGTTTTTATTTAAGATGTCTATTTCAGGCTATTTTTCTTCATATGCATTAGTTTGCATTTTAGAACTCTGAATCTCGTTTTGTTATTCTTTGTCTATGCTTTTAATCCTTGTAAATCCTCTTATATTATCTCTGTCTTTACTGGTGTACACAACTCTTCCCAATTTAGTATAATCTGCAAATTTCATTAGTGTGCTGTGTAATTCCGTATCGTTAATGGAGAGGGTAAACCGAACTGGCACAACTACTAGTCCCTGCAATACCCAATTGGACATCTCCCTCTGAGTCTACCACTTTGTCTTTTATAGCACTCGTGCTGCTTTACTCAGTTTTCTATTCACATAACATGGCTAGTTGCATGCAAAATTCAGTGTAAATTACCTGGAATCTTAAAAAAAGCGGGCAGGCATAACTTGGTAAATATGTCACAACTTGTTCATAAATTCGTTGAAAATCTAATGATTTATTGGGCTTTAAGATGACAGAAGCCATTCCCACTTTCCCTTCATGACCTGGGGGAAAATGTTTAAAAGATGAATACGTAAACTAAAATTCAGAATTGCCAGATTAAAAACAAAATATATTAGACATGTATCCAAGATTCTAAACCAATAAGACACGTCATTGTTTTCATTTCGGACAAATGAGAAAAGCACACATGTACATGATGTGATACAGAAGCCTTATTGACATAAACATATGGGATGACTAGCTTTTTTTTCTGTACTGAAACTACAAGTGATCATTTCTATGCAGATCATTTCAAACAAATACTGACAATAGGTTATGCCTAATCACTCTAGACCATATTTTGCTCATGCCATGACGCTTAGAAGGAAAATCATGGGAATATTTCATACCTCCCAACTGTCCCACCTTGATTCCTACAGTCCCAACAAAGGTGGGCCAATTCCCACATTTGGAGGTGGCATCTACATGAGTGCTGGAGCACCCCAGTGCCATTCCTCCAAACACCTGAGCTTGGCTGCAGCCTGGAATGTCTGCACGAGTCTTGGCAGGGCACCTGGTTGTGGGTGCTGCTGAGCTGTGTGAACTCCCAAGCAGGGGCATGGCGACCAGGGAGTCCAGTTGAGCCGAGGTCCTGAAGTTTGAGGGGGCCCTGTGAAAGCAAACTTGAGCACTGCTAGGAAATTATCAGAATGGGCAAGGCAGGGGCCAAGACCAAAACTCTGCTCCTGCCCTCTTTGAAAATTTTCTAGTAGTGGTCAAGCTGCTTGCAAAGGTCTTCACCAAAATGGAAATTCAAATTTTAAAAGTGGCCAGAGATGGAGTGCTGTCCCCATCACCTCTTGTAATTTCCTTCCTGCTGGCTGTGCTATAGAGTAGTCCTCCAGAGTGTAGAGAGGATACAGCCATACTTCCTGTAGGCCAGAGTGGAGCTTAGACGAGCAGTGCCAGATCACAGAACAAGGCACAGAGACTGGGTATAAGAGCACAGCTCCTCATCACAGCCAGAATCAATAAGCAGATATTACCTTTGTTCCTTTTACTATTTGCTCATAATAAAGGGTTCCCTTTCAAATGTGTCACTTTCTTAAAAGACATTACAGCGGGTTTGCTGAAAACCAAAGCAGTGCCAGCACCTTTGTGGGCCCTGTCACTGCCCTTGTTGAGGCTGGCCAAGAGCCCCCTTTGGAGGGGGGCTGCTTCAGGAGACCCCGCCACCTTCCCCTTAGGTAGCCCATAATTGGGACGAGCTTGGATCCACCACAGCCTTGCTGTGTCTCTGCTCCCAAGTACCGTTGCTCCCACCGAACCCAGACACCCGTGGCTCCTCTCCTGTGCCACCCCTTCTGTATGTATTCAGGTTGCTGGAGCTGGTCTCCTTCCACAGCTGGAGCGGTGTCATCTCCCACTCCTCTCTCCCCTTATGGCCAAGCTGCTGAAACCATGATTTCCCCCTCCCGCCCCCTTGCATTAGAAGTGTGCATTTCATTTTCGTTATTATAACAAAAATGAAATCGGGATTTTTTGTTTTCGTTATTGAATAATGAAAACAAAACAACAAAAAAACAGAGGGGTGGGTGGGTTGTTTTGTTATTAACAAATTAATAGAAAAAACCCTGAAAAAACACATATTCAGCCGTAACTTCGTCATCTGATTTTGTTTAAACTTGGCAGGATTGTATCCCCAATGGAGAGCATCATATGTGCCAAATTTGAGAAAGATTGGGTAAAGGTATCTGATTTTATAAGCGTTTGTAATTTGTTATTTTACAAAAATCTGCGTACACATTCCTAGCTGTAACGTCTTTGTCTCTCATCTGATTTGGATATAACCTGGCAGGATTGTACCTCTCCCCAATAATACTATCTGCCAAATCTCAGAAGGATTAGATAAAGGGTCCTTATGTTATAAACAATTTATTTTTAAATGCATTTCTGGCTGTAATGTTTTTGTATTCCATCCATTTTAAATGAAATTTTGCAGAGATGTTCCTAAGGATCTGAGATACATCTCTCCAAAACTTTAGAAAGAGTTTATAAAGGGTCCAAATTGTATAGGCAATTGTAGTTTCCTTCTTGAAGACTTGTGTTATTCAGGTAAATAGCGCACACAGTGCCATTCAGAGCTACATAAATCCAATCCCCATGCAACTGGGGTGCTGCCCAACATCCTCCTGCCCCCTCCTGGGGCATTCCCTGCAAGTTAACGGACACCCCCATGCACCTGAGGTGCCCACTCAGACTGAAACCTGTGACAAACTGCAGCGATAACAGATATATCCTCTGCCCAACTGGTTTGTCCTTGACGTTTCAAAGACACCCTGGCTGGAACAGAGCGGCAACTGATCTCTCATAATGCATGCTTCCAGCATTCCAGGACCAATCCTGGGTGGCTCTGAGGTGGGCATAGAAGGGACATAACTGGGACTTCAGGCAGCAGGGCAAAGGGCAGCATCCCAGCAATCAGGAGACATGGTTCACACATCCATTTTGGCCAATTGTCATTACAATAAAATCCTGCAGCACTGTGACAGAGGACATAAGAGAATCCCTAATTGGCTCTTTCTTAAGCAGATGCTTGGAAATTCTCAGTAACAAGTGAGGGAGAGGGGTTGTGGTGGTCACAGTACAGAATGATATACGGGTGATATTTCTGCTGGCTAATTGACGTCTCAAACACATCTTGTACCACAGTGACAAACAAAAGAGAATCCCTGGCATTGGCTCATACTCTCTAGATGTTGTGAAGGCTTATAACTTTGGGACTCTTTATCAGATTCTTTTGATATATGGCAGAGATGCTCCTAAAGGTCTGAGATAGACGCCTTACAAATTTCATGTACGCTGGCTGGAAGACAAAAGACATTACAGCAAGAAATGAATTTAAAAGTAAACCGCTTATAACATCAGGACCCTTTATCCAATTCTTCTGAGATTTGCCAGGGGTAGTACCCTTAGGGAGAGGTATAACCATGTCAAGTTTCATCCACATCAGACGGGTGACAAAGATGTTAGAGTCAGGAACGTGTTCACAAAACTTAGTCAAGTAACAAATTGTAACTGCTTATAATATCAGATCCCTTTAACCATTCATTCTGGAATGTGGCACACATAATGCCCTCCAGTCAGGATACAATCTCACCAAGTCCCATCAAAATTGAATGAAACATAAAAAGGTTATAACCAAAAATGTGTTTTCCACTGAAACCAATGGAAATCAAAAATGAAAGTAAAAACGAAAATGAAACAAAGACAAACAAAATATAATGAAGACGAATGACATTTTAGTCATGAAAATTAAATGAATAATAAAAACAAAAGAGTTACTCTGCACATCCCTACTCTGCATGTGTAAGACGATAGCCTGCTACACTCCAGGTTCAGTCTCTGCAGTCCCCCACTCACATTTAGCACGTCCAGCCTAATAAATGGGCGGCCCATTGTGTGTATTTTATGCACTTGCAGGCATCCCCCACTGGCAGCATTAGGAAGCAGTCACTCCTTGGACACTGTAGGATTTCTGTCCATATAGAGCTACATTGTTGGGGATGACTCCCCAATTTCTTTATGGGGTTCAAGTTTGGGGTGTAAGTAAGTTGTCTGATCTGGAGCGGGAACAAAACAAGATGCTGCGCGTAATATCACATGCACCTAGAGCAACTCCAGTTGTTCTGTTGAGAGCAGAGTCGGGTGTTAAGCGCATTGCTCTGTTTGCAAAGCTTTCTATAATTAAATACTGGCTGCGTTTGATGCTGTTGTCCACAAACACCCTTGCAAGTTTGGCTGCGCAGTCAGCAAAGTCTCAATAGACGGAGTCAATATATCTTTTGCTTGGGGCATTGGGCTTCTCCCCAGGATATACGTTATCCCTTCCTTTCAATAGAATCTGGTCGGAGGCCAAAATGAGGATTATCAATCAAGAACTACAATTTGAATCTGAGCAAATGCAGACGCAGAGAGTTTCCCCACTGCTTAGGAGCCTTATTATTCCATCTAAGGGCCCGAGATATTTGGTAAACTCTAAAATGACTAGTACAAGGGTGGCTTTTACACTCGCGAGATTGAATGTTTTCCCTTCAGCTATACGCAAGGCAGGCTGGAGAGTGTTCCGTGGGGCCAAATGTGGTGTAAGGAATGCTTGGGGAAACAACAATTAAATTTAGAGACAATGGTGCATATTATTTTTGTGTGCTCCCGATATCATTACTGGAGAGAATTCTTTATTACTCTGCTCTCAGACCTTGTTGATTCTGGTGAGCTAACAGTAGATTTTCTCCTGGGGGACAAAGATTATAAGATTTCTATTAATGTGGCTAAGTTCCTAACACTAGTTCTTAGAGGAAAAAGGAATTAAGACTAAAACGGTACCTTAAAGGATTTGGAAAGGATTTTCCAATCTGAAGCCCGGAGGGCCCATGGTATTGGGTGAAATTTGGTCATGGGTCTCATGACTACTGGTCATTGGCTAATCTTTCCCAGGATAATATTTGGTCCATTATAGGTTGCTAATTCGTCTTGGTTATTGTATTATTTTATTGTATTATTTTATTGTATTACTAAATGTTTGTATAAGGAAGGAGATATGGATTAATGGAATGATCTAAAATGAGATGTGAACCCTGAGGGGGGTATTCTTATGTGTGCGTTAAGATTACTTTATATTGGTTAGGTCTTAGGTTATTTCCTTCTATTAAACTTTTAATCATTTTTAATTCTGTTTGTTTACCTAAAATTCCTCAATGTATGTATGACTGAGGCTGGCGATTAATGCCATATTTCTTAAGTTTGATGGCTTTTTTCTCTTATGCATGGATTGGGATATGAATTTGTTATGGCCGTTGGCTAAACAATAAAGGTTTATGATGATAATGATTGTCTCTATATAAGTGGACATTATCCCGTATGTTGGGCTCCACATTCTCCAAGACCCTGCTGTGCGTGGGTGCTGTGGGTCTGGTGGGTGGTGGTCATGTGGGGGAGAGCACCTAATAAACGGTCAGGTGGACACTAGAGCTGAAAAGGTGCCCACAAAAACAAGCATACTCATTAAAAATATAGTGCCCAAGCCGGTAATTCCAAGTATCAATCAGTACCTGGTTTACTTCTCAATGGGTTGCCCGATACTCTGGGTTACCAGCTCTATTACCAGGTTACTGACTCCATTGCCAGGTTATTGACTCTGTTACTGGGTCACCAATCCCATTACTGATTCCAAGTTTCCTTAATATGCAAGCAATACAGTGATGACACTGAACTCTCTCTCTCTCTCTCCTGTTCATCCGACCCAGGTCCTGCACTCTTGGTGCTTACCCAATGCCTGGCTGCCATTGGGGACTGGATGTGGGTGAGCCGATTGAAGCTGAATTCAGACAAGACTGAGGTGATGATGGTTGGCTGGCCTTGTGACCTGGGAGATGTGGGGACTTCTGTTATTGATGATGTACAGCCTCCCTTGGTCCTCAGTTTCACAGCCTTCGGGGGTTCTTGGATCCACTGCTGCACCTGGATTGTCAGGTTGCGGCAGTGGTCAAGAGTGCCATTCACCCATTACATCTGGTGAGAAGGCTGCGGCTGTTATCAGATTAGGATCTGGCCACCATCATCCATGCCTTCATAACCTCGAGGCTGGACTATTGCAATGTGCTCTATGTAGGGTTGCTCTTGAAGAATGTTCAGAAGCTGCTGCTGGTACAGAACACAGCGGCCTGCCATCTGTCAGGGACAGGTCACTAGGAGCCTATTTCATAGGCTCCTAGTGACCTGTCCCTGACAGATGGCAGGCCGCTGTGTTCTGTACCAGCAGCAGCTTCTGAACATTCTTCAAGAGCAACCCTACATAGAGCACATTGCAATAGTCCAGCCTCGAGGTTATGAAGGCATGTTCCACAGTTTGCACTGACTGCCAATAGCTTTCCGGGCACAATTCAAGGTGCTAATTTTAACCTATAAAGCCCTGAATGGCTTGGGACCCAGGTATTGAAAGACTGCCTCCTCCCTTATGTCCTCCATGGACCCTGAGGTCAGTTGAGGGCGCCCTCTTCCAGGTGCTATCTCTTTGAGATGTTTTTACAGCTAGGGCACTCAGGGAGGTGTTCTTGGTGGCTGCCCCGTGATTATGGAACTCCCTCCCCTTGGAAGTCCACCTAACCCGTAGCCTGTTCATCTTCTGGAAACAATGTAAGACCTTTCTATTTGGCCATCCATTTGGCATGTAGATATAGGGTTGGATGGGATTGGGTGAATGGTGGAGGGGAGGGTTAGGTGGGGCGTTAAGGGGATTTATTATTGTTGTTGTTGTTGATTTTTAATATTGTTTTTATAATTGTTACCTGCCCTGAGCCTCTGTGGGAAAGGCAGCATATAAATTGGACTAAATAAATAAATAAAACATTACCATAATTCCTTTTTGTGCAATTCCCATTTGTGCACATTTTCACTCTGTGCATCTTTCCTCTACCTGGACCTTACCTGGAAGTGGGGGAGGGAACTTGGCTAGCATAGTGTACGGTTCCTTAGTTATCCCATTGGCTAAGGTGTGCAAAGGGTGGTAGGTCCCAAGGGCGGTGTGTGTCTCAGTTCCCCCTGTGGTGTTTTTACAACTGAAACCCTACTGTGGCATGGCCCTCAGTCCCAATGATTTCCCCTGCCCCCGTTTTGCTAGCCTCCTCTCATCCTGCTAGCGGGTGAGGGAGAACAGGTCTTTCCTTTCTGCCCCCTGTACAGCAGGAGGTTGTGAAACTCATGGCCAAGTAAGATCTTGCCATGGCTTGTCAGCAGCACCAGGCATTTGAAGAGGGATTGCTACAGGGATTGCAGGATCCAGAAGGCACAGGCACCCACACAGAGGATAAAAATGTTGAAATCTGGGATATCATCAAATACTATGGTAGCAGTGGCTCAATTTTTCGTGGCTGCACTTAATTGTCGTTCTCTTTTTTTTCAATCTCGATTCTCTATGCTTTAGGGGCCTTAAGCTGTGGCATTATGATTATTCCTTGTCTGGTTTGACAATGGTACTTGAGATTATTTCAAGGGTTTATCTTTATATTGTTTTATGTATTTGCATTTGTACTTATATGCTAATTTAGGGGTAAAATTCCCCGTTTTGTTTTTATAGATAGGTTTACTTTTGTGTGATGTAACCCTGTTATTTGATGTTTGTTGTTTTGTGTATTTGGCCTCGGCCGCAAATAAATAAATAAAATAAAAGTAAATAAATACTATGGTGGAGCCCCTGTCAGCCACAGCATGAACACAGGAGCAGCAGTCACCAATCAGCATTGGGAGACCCTTGCCATCCTGTTGTGGCATTATTTATTATTTGTTAATTTTGTTTCAGTTGCTGATCTTGGGTGTACATTTCTAGTTAAACGTTTTGCTTTTGTCCAGCGCAGTGTTGTTATCTTAATTCTTTAGCATTTGAAATACTGTTCATATAGTGTGATTTCCTTACCCTTTAATGTGTTGTAATCATGCAAAAATATTAGGGCTGCAACCTTTAATTGATTAATTTACCCAATTTAATCAATTAATGAGTGATTACTCGATTAAAATTGGCTCCCCGATTACTCGGAGTGGGAGATCAGTGAGACATTTGTAGCAATATGCACAGATAATTTTGAAACTGTGAGATGTGCTGCTCATACTGTACAACTGAGCATAAACAAGGGTCTTTCTGTTGCCACCAATGACAAGCAACTTAGCAAGTGTTGTAAAATTGTTGGTTGCTTCAAGCATAGCACACATAAAGAAACTCTACTCTTACCAAAACAAAATTTGACCAGAGTTTCTGGTTAACTTTTCAATTTTTGGAAAGTTACGCAAATTGTACAAATCATATGCATATTTTGATCAATTAATCAACTAAAATTCTAATCAACTACAATTTCTTTAATCGTGTTGCAGCCCTAAAAAATATTTCATTTTTCTTTATCCAATAATTTCATCCATCCAAGTCCAGGCACATTGGTTACATGTGTTTTGGGTACAATATGCTTTTGTTCCAAGATTTATTTTCTCTCTCATCCCAAGTAATTGTCTGCTGTGTAGGTTGTTCAATTTGCATACATTCACAATGCTATCTCCTGTTCTTAAAATGCTTCCCTCACACATTGCTGGGGGGGTGTAGCCTGCCTAGGCAGTACATTGGCAGCTCTGCACTCTACTGCATTTTTGGAATCACATTTCAGATAAAGGGCTTCTTCAAGTTATTTCCAGTTACTTACATCAGGGATGGGGAACATTTTCATTCTCAGGGGCCAATCTGAAAACTAATACAGTGTAAGAGGGCCACACAGAAGCTGGGGCCAGGACTGCATATGGGATTGCTCAAGAAAAGGAGGGCCGCTCCAGATCATGGATCTGAGCTCTCATTTTTTAATTTACTTCAGCAAGTTGCCACTTAATGGAGCAGCCAGGCAGGATACTGCACAACACATGTATCCCATCATCAGGGAGTTGATCCACCAATATCCATTTGTAAAAATGTTTGTAGATTGTAATATAATCTCTGTAATCATGCCATGAAAGATTTCGCATGAAGTACTTTAATTCAGAGTTTTTTCCAAGTTCAGTTCTATTTACTTAATGAAAAAAAAAATAGTTGCTCACTAATAAGGTGGTTTTCTAAATATTATGAAATGTGAACCCATGCTCTGGCTTTCTTCACAATGCATGTATGAACACTCACTGTACTTTTTCCAGCTAAGCTACAGTGATGCATTTTAAATCATTCTTTCTGACATTGGGCACGATCCAGAAATCATGCGTGCGGGGCTTCTGAGTGATTTCAGCATGGTTTACATGTGTGCCACAGTCCCCGTAATGGGGAGTGCGCACAGGTTACATGTGTGTGCTCATTGGCAGGGTTTGGGATCAGTCCCACTGTTTTTCACTGACCTACTGTGCCAGACTTTGGTCTTTTCTGAACCCCATCTGCAACCCCATTGTTGTTAGGTAGAGTCACTGAATAATAAAGCCATTAAACTTGCCCCACCAGATCGCTATCAGTCTACAGGGGGAGAAAAATAATGGGAGAATAATAAGGAAAGGGAAAACATGGAGAATGGGAAAGGAAAGGTAATTATGTACAGGTATGTGTGAGTGGTATCTAAACTAAACCTACATCTGATTGGTCCAAGATGAAATATTATTATCATTATTTATGTAGTGCCAACTGTATACCTGGCATTTTATAATCAATAGTTATAAACGGGTCCCTACTCCCAAGGGGCTTACAAGCCTAAAACAGAACAAAAGGTACAAGGTAAGTGAGGGAGGGAGCTCCCTTGGAGGGCGAGGCTCTTCACAGCCTGGGGGAACACGGGAGTATGGTGCTAGTCTTATAGGTCATAGTGCAAGAGGAGGCAGATGACCTAACATCAATCCCAGAATCCTTGGCATTAGCAATAACTTGGGAGTGCCCTCTCTCGCTCTATGACTGAGTAGGTATGAATTGCCTCCCTGTTCTGCCTGATGTATTGGCTATATGCCCTGGCCTGGTGTTGGCTCTGAGCCTGGGCCAGCCACTGCTGCCTCAGCAAGGCCTGAGACTCCAACAGGGATTGTAACAGTGGCAACTGGTGGGTTCTAGGGCTGGTGGGGTATAGGGCGGGGCCAGAAGCGGGTGCAGCCTAATCAACAGTGGGCAGAGCCTAACCAATGGTGGATGGCGTGCATTGTGCAAATACAGAGCAAGCAAAGCAAACCATCTTAACCCAACAATATCATGTGAAGTCCTTAGCACACCGTAAAAGCAGAAGCATAGAGTTCCACTTCTCCCCTTCTTGCAGAAAAGCCTGACACATCCCACCAAACTGCAAAGGGGCCATTTTAAAATGCAGGTAAAAATTCAAAGAAAGAAACCCTTCTATCCAAGCCTGCCTCCACACACGCTCCCACAAGTAAGTAAGTAAGTAAATAAATAAATAAATAAATTAGAAAGCAGACAATTGGGTCTCTCAGGGTGAAAAACATCAAGGGGGGAACCATTTTAAAGAAGAGGAAGCAGCGCAGCTATGCCCTTCCAAGTTTCAACTGGGTCCAGAAAATTGCCCCGGCCTGCAACGCATGCCATGGGGAGGGGGGACAACTGGGGAGCCACACATAAAATACAAACAAACTTAACTCAGTGGAGGCAGCAACCAAACAAACCAAAGTTGGCAAAATACAGATCTAACTTATATTTTGCATAAGACAAAATATTAGTTCTAATAATACAATATTAGTCACTTCAGTCACCATTCCCCTACAATTCTTGGCATGAATGGATTGTCATACCCAATGCAGAAATGTGGATTACTACATCCCTGATGTAAATTATAGTCCCTAATCTCCAGATAATATTGGGAGACAAGAGAGGGTCAGGATAACAAGAAATTTTGCATCTTGCAACCCCAGAAATTTAGGACAAGTGGGTACTCAGTTCATGGGAAGCAGGTGCATTTAGAGAAATGGTAGTTTAAAGATGTTAATCATGCAAGGTTATTAATTATCCACAGTATGAAACAAGAAATTCTGATCCCAAAATAGACTGTCTTCAATACTGAAGGGATGAATGAACCCCTTACTCTTTATCACTTTTAAAATTAATTATGGCATTAGTATTGGCAAAGGTCCCCATCCTGAACACATGAGCAGAGCATTTTAAAGTGCCTTATCCCTTCCCAGGAAACATTTTAAGTACCAAGGAAACTAAGCGAGGGGGGCATATCTGCCGCTTGCCTCCTGCAAGGGGGAAGGGAACGGCAAAAAGAGAACAACAATTTTAAAAAATGCCTCAAATTGAATTGCAGCTCACATGTATTCCTCCCCACAACATTGCTAAGGTATTTTCTCCCACTGTGCAGTGCAGGGGCAGGTGTCAGAGGGTTTCTAAGGACATAGATTTGCTACACTGCATGCATTCCCTCCCATGCCCATCCCACCCTGCCTCCCCTCTCCATCACATCCAAACCCTTCCTAAGACCTTCCCTGGCACAAAGACAGAGGGAGTTCCCACAGTGGTGCTAATCTTGATCCCCCCTTCCCACATTTCCCCTGCTTTCCCCATGGCCCCACCCTGGCTGTAGAGCCCAAGGAAGCAGAGACTGATTGCAGCTGGAGTCGGTCTCACCTGGGCTGGGCACAGCACCACTGTCCAGCTGAACTCCAGTCCAGAAATAGCCAAAGGGATTGGGAACTTGCTGCCTGGAGGAGCCAGCTGCAGAGCCTAGCTACTGCAGCAGCAGCCAGTCAAGTGCCAAGTGCTAGGGCTGCTTTGGCTGCATGAGCAAGGTCAGGTCTGGGCTTGTCTCCTGCTCCCTCCTCCCCTCAGTCACAAAGTGCGCACTGTGCAGTTGCCTCCCTGGATCCCTCCCGCCTTTTTGCAGGCCAGAGATTGGCCAGGACGATACTTCTATCACCCAGAAATTGATTTTTTTTCCCAGTAGGCTGAGCACTGGAAGATTTCTGAGGAATTCTCCAAACGCCTCCTCCGTGTCCGTTCTTAAAAACAAGTAAGCATGTGCAACAGGGGAATAAACAGGGCGATAAGACTATAGCCCTCTTGCACATACACACACTACACCTCTCAGCCTCCCTTGTCCCTCCACCACCACCCCGCTCCAAGGGCCCCTCTTTGGCTACTCAGTGTTGGAAGGTATGATACTTAAGACGTGTTACCTTGGCCCATCACGGATTGTGGCCTCGACCGTGGCATGGGACTGGGCGCAGTGGCTGCATTGGCATTGGCTGCTGCGCCCGCCTGTCTTCCTGAGGGCGGGCAGCCGGGGGAGTGTGGCCGTACGGCTGCACGTTGCACCGCACAGCCCCACCCGCTCCAAGATTCCCCAGCGTGATGGAAGCCGGCATGTCTAAAGGACGGACAGCTTCATCACTGACCGGGATCTGAGATCCGAAATAGAGACCGGGATCTGAGACGGATCCTGGTCTGGGGTTCAGTGTGTTGAAATTACCCAATGTATCAAATTAGCATATTTATTATTTTAGTCCACAAGGAGAGAATGAAGAAATGAATTTCTATGTGTAATAATTCAATTTCTGTATTTTCTAAAGTTATATTATATTACTGTATATCTGCCTTGTAACCTTTATGTATTTTGTATTTGGCAAAATCCATAAATACTGAACTGAACCAAAATGATTTTAATACTTAAAGGGACAAGACAACATGAGAAGTTGTCATTTTTTTTAAAAAAAGTATAATTTCAATTTAAATAGTAAAAAGTTAAATTTTTCTCCCTCCCTTGTTACATTTTCACATGCAAAGGTTCAGATTTCAGCTTTTAACAATTCTTGAAGCATTAAGATATTCAGACAACCCATTTTTATGTCAATATAACTTCTTTACCAGTGCTGATTGATAAATCTCACATAGGACTCAGTTTGGCTAACTAATTTACAGTCTCTTGGTAAACTATGTATAGGAACTTTTAAAAGAGCTGATTCTTAAACAAAAATCACTAAACCTTAAAGAGTTGATTCCTAAAGTAAAATTATTAGAAATTATTATATTTGATTTTCTCCCCAAAGAATGCATAAGAGGTTAATGAAAGAGAGGTGAACTTACCTGGTACAGGTACTCCATAAACATTGGCTTCCTGTATGAAGTCCAGCATGCCAATGATGTCAGAAACTTCTGTAGTTGCAACATTCTCCCCTTTCCATCTAAAGTGAAAGAATTATACCCATAGGAATTATTTTATATAGATAGATATAGAATATATATATTCTACCCTTCTACCCTTGATGAACGTGAACTTTAATGTAAATTATAGGGATCTTAGGCTAGTATACCCTACAGTGTTCTAACAAGAGTACTCTTAAATAGTTACTTTTTAGTAATCTTAAAAAGATAATCAAAACTAGCACAATCCCTTCAGAATATGGATGGCATTTATTTCGGCAGAAGAGGAGACAGGATTGCAGCCAAGTGACTATTTTAGAGAAGGAGACATGAGCTTTCATAAGCAATGACCTACTTTATCAGATGTGTCTACAAAAGCTTATGCCTCCTTCTAGCAGTCAGTCTCCAAGGTGCTATTCTGCCTTTTGTTCTGCCTGACTCCAGCCTAACACATTTATTTTGGTGTTTTCAATATTTAGACTTTGAGCATGAGCTACCAAATACAGAAAGTCAAAAGCAATTGGTTTGACATAATTTCTTCCTGTTTTGGAGTGCCAGCTGTCCCTGCCCTGAAATCAACCCACTTTATGCCATAATTCATAATAAGGAACATCTAAAACATAAGAAAACAGACAAGGAGAAATGTGACGGTACCCATGGTGTAGAACCACTCTCAAATTGAACACTCGACACTCCACCCCTCTCCTCCAAAGTATCAGACATTTGGGAGACAGCAATGGGAGAAAAAGGAAGGGAGCCACACCATTCCTTCATGTATGCCAACACAATTTGCTCAGACAACATATTTAAATTCTGCCAGTGACTATACCTGAAGGTATCTCCAGTCCTGTCCCAAAAGTAAAGAAAATTCTCCTGATCTTGAACCATTAGATCGCCAGTATTGAAATAAAGGTCTCCTTTCTTAAACACATCAGAGAGTAATTTCTTTTCTGTATGTTTCTTATTTCCAGCATAACCAAAGAATGGATTCTTTGAATTCACTTTGGATATGAGAAGGCCAGCGTCACCTACAAGAAAATGTGGAGGTGAATATGGATGTAAGGTAGCCAGGTTCATTTACAACAAGATTAACTTACAACACAACAAAGATAAAATATTAAGGGACAATCCTCAACTAAGGGTGGTGGGCTAATTGCAGGTTGCTAAAAAAACAAACCCAGAAGTGTCGACTCTACTGCCTTGCACAAAGTGAATGTAAAATGCTGCCAAATTGACATGATAAATCACTGAATAAGATCTTGAAGAAAAGATAAAATCTAAGGCAGGAAGGCTTTGCTTTGCTCTAAAAATGATATAGTAGTGGAGACACGACCATCTAGACAGTGATGTCTGACAGGCTTCTCGAAGGCCTCCCCAATGATGGTTCGCCAATGCCCTATATTTTAAGGAACACAACCTTATTTCATGACACCACAACCCAACAGAAGTGTATGGTGCAAACACCACAAATCCACAGCTTGACGTTCTGGAGAGCAATACCACCCCCCCCCCCCTTCAGTTCTAGTGGCAAGGAGTTAGGCCAAGTATAATGCTCTTTTTATTAGAATACTGTATTCTAAGAATAGTAAGCCCCAGGTTCCAAATGATACTGGACTGACTAGGAAGACAAACCCCTAATGTTGAGACAATTAAAGTAATGTATTCTCAATCACTTTGTGTTTAACCGACAGCATAAACATACACAGTATCTGAATATCTAGCCTCGAATGAGGATATCTGACCACGATTAGTTGTCCCACCCTGGGGCAACTCTCTGTAGGTGTGAGGTTGAAAGCAGGCTAGGTAGTAAAGAAGAGTTTAGAGATTTTCCTAGGAGGAACACTCTGACTTAAGGTGTCAACAGACATGACACTGGCCCGCTGTGGCCCCGGAGTCCCACCAGCGCATGTTCACATGCCACCAGATGTGGGCCCACTTCTGCCCTGCATCAGAAAGGTGGTTGGCCCGGGATGTGCCTGGACCCGATCCTGAGCCAATGTGTCTGCTCAGCCCCACCACAGGATGGGGGCTGCCCTGGTTTGTTGCCATAGGTGCACATCATGGTGGGGGTGGGGAGCCAGGAGCGGGCAGGGCCAACCACCTGCACGTTTGTTGCGCCCCACCCCCTGGGTGGTGGAGGTAGTGGGACGGCTCTCCCAGTGGCAGGCACGTTTGTTTCATGCTGCTCACCAAACCGGAGAGTGGTGGCTGGGGTTTTCCACCCCAGGCTGGGGAACCGCCTCTGTGTTTGTTTTTACCCTTAATGTCCCTAGGCAGAGCCTAGCCCTTGGCAGCAGCAGATATACAATCTGTGCAGAGTACGACAGACTTTTTGTTTTTGCAGAATAGTGCTAGGTATGAGCAGTGGAAAGGTTTCATTGGTTCAATAGCACTAGCATATATTGCACATGAGGTATGGTACGGAACAGGGTGGTACAAGAAAACAAAACAACAGTTAATATTAGGTAAAATGGAGCATGTTCCTAGCTAAAGGGAGAAAGAGGGCAAAGATTACAGGTGGAAAAACCAAGGGTGCAATCCTTCACCATTGGTGTCAAAAGAAAACTCCTATTGTCCTGCCTGTCATGACTGTGCTTGAAGATGTAGCAGGATTCGGGATGGGGAGGAGGGGGGAACAAATCTCTCTGTGACCGACTCCTCTATGTATGCTATGCTTTAAGCTTGTTTTGAGTTATAAAAAAACTTTGAAGTGGACTAACTGGACGCTGGAGCTTTCTTTACTATATTACTGCAGTCAGGATATTTCCCTTGCCTGTAACCCTTTCAACAATTGGCTCTTCTTTGGTCTGCCACTGGAGGCTCCTCTATAGCTTCCCCACTGAGTTTATAGGGCTTGGCTCCTGTTTTTTGTCTCCCCCTCTTGCCTTTCCCTGACACTGGAGCTGATGAACTTCCATGGGATGAGGGGAGTGGCTTCTGTTCTTTGTTTCTACCCTCCTTAGACTCTTGCTGCTTCTCAGTACCAAGTCTCAAGGCAGGAGCTCTCCGTCTTTACCCACTTCTGGAAAATGCAAGTGGGGGGTGGTTTAGAGGGAATAGATTATTCCACATACAAAAATCCCATGAGGAATGAAGATGATTAAGAGAAAAAAAAAAAACTAAAACAATCTACACAGCATCCTCTTGCTATCCCCCAACTCTATTCTTCAGAGAAAGGGGATACCAAGTCCTGTAAACTGCCATTCCTGAGTTAGCATCACTGTGTTTCAATATTAATTCCTATTTAAAAATGAATTAATAAATTCTGCTCCCTGACAAATGCATTCTGCAGTCAGATGAAATTAGGGTGGGTGGGGGAAATCAGTCTTTTGCCAATTAAATTTTAATTTCTGGTCTCATGGACAATGTGGAAAAAATGGTTATTCTGGCTTCAAAATGCTCCTGGGGTAGACTATCTGTGAAGTTTTGCTGTAGCTGCTTCTATGCAATGTTAGGAGAAGGGGAAGGCAGCAGAAAGTGCATTCCGTTTCTGCTGTTCCTACCTCCCTGTTTTCTGTGCGGCCAGCCTGCAATTTATAAACCTGTCTATCATTTTGTCCTTAGTCAGACTGTTATTAAATGGAAGAGGAAATTGTGCATCTAAATCCCCACAATGCCGTAATAACGTACCCCCTGAGGTCATTAAACCAGCTTTTGGAGGCTTAAGGATACAGGCTCTCATTGGCCGATTTTAGGTGGTGTTGGTGCTCTGTCACTTTTAAGACAGTGAGAAAAACTCTTGTAGTGTATTTATTATCAAAATTCAGGTGATGTCCTCTTACAATTCTTACCTTTCTTAACGCTTTCACACCATCCATGCTCATTTCTTATTGGTTCTTCTTTTTGAAAATCATACTTAATCAAGTCGAATGGGAAAAAGAGCTTAAACAGAAGAGAGAAAAGTGGGACATTTTATTAATCTACACAGTGACACCTGGTGGCAGCAAGTATAAAACGTAGAATAGATCAAAGTTTACTCTGCCCATTTTATTTCTATCCTACCTCAACGTACGACTTAGCTTAGAACCTAGTACACAGAGAACACACGAGAAATTAAAACATCTACTCATTTGAAAAAATGTTCACAAAATTAAAGTGTTGTATCAAAAATATCTCTAAAAACATTAATATTGTTAATTTCACTGAGAACTTTTCTATAGTACTTTTAAAATAATTTCATCCAGGTGAAGAGCTAATTCAAAAATTTTGGCAAAAGAAAGAAAGAAAGGTTTCAAACCTGTTTTTCCACACAAAAAAGCTTTTAACTTTTCAAAATTCTATATGTCAGAACAACAACATGGGGTGAGAAAAGGTTGGACGAGGTGAATACAGACTCAAAACATGTGCTGCAATTCAATTTTTTTAACATTTTGAAATTTTTGTTTCATGGAAAACAAATCCAAAACCTGCTAGAAAACTGGAAATATGGTTTCAACCAGCTCTGATCAGCACTAGGCAATCACAGTGAAACAGGTCTTTCACCTTCACTCATGCAATGAGGAAATTTACTGGCTTTTCATTGTTTTTTGCTAGTCCCCTTTTGGGAACCACAATTATTCAGTACTTCTTTGGTAGTAGCATGCAGTCGTCAGACCAGCAAGAGGGCACGCGCCCCGGAGGTGGCCGAGGCCGGAGGGAGCCAGGGCCAGGCAGCGGCAGCCGCGGAGGAGGAAGAGGCAGCGGAGGGGCCGGCAGCCAAGCACCGGTACCACAGGGAGAGTCAGTGGGGGCTCCAGGAATCCCACGACCTCATAACTATCTGGGCGACACCCGAGATGCAGGGCGAGCTGGCAGTCAATGCCCGGAACGAACAGGTGTTCACCCAGATAGCCACGGAGATGGGGGAGGCTGGATACGACCGAACGCCCACACAGTGCCAGACCAAGATAGAGGAGCTGAAAATGGGGTACAAGGACATCACGGACAACAACCGGTGCTCTGGGCAGGTGACACGTGCCTCCCCCTACCTGGACGCGCTGAGCTGGGTGCTGCACCGCAAGGGCTCAATAGTGGCCTGGCACCCGGTAGGAGGGGGCGCCCGGGAGGAGCGACCCGCGGATGAGGACCTCCCCCCTTGCAGCCAGAGAGCACCGAGCAAGCTCCGGCACCGGGCACGGAAACCACCGAGGAGATGCCAGGGACCTCGGGCACACGCACCCGACACCCCCCCAGCCCTACCTCTGGCGAGGCCACACACGCCCCAGCGGACTCAGAGGAGGTAGAGGGGAAGGAGGAGACCATGACCCTGAACCTCACGGCCTGCTGACTCAGGGAGCAGGCAGACACCAGCCCCAGCGACCGCCCAGCCTCAGAGGGAACCGACACCAAGAGAGCAGGTAAGGGCAAGGCAGGGCACACGCACGGCCCCCAAGGGGAGGGGGAGCTAAGGCGGTGGAAGGGGATGGCAGCTGTCCGTCCCCCACGGCCCTGAAGGCAGGGATGGGGCATGGGCAGAAGGAGCGGCACTGGAGGCGGGTGGTGCCCATCCCGGGGAGAAGGAGCACCCAGAGTACGGAGATGCGAGGGGGACTGTGGAACGGCACCCCACATGAGAAACCGACCCCTTTATTACTCCACAGAGCCACACCGAGCACATGAGGGCCATGGCCGGGAGCCGCCAGTACCACTGGCCCATTGGATGCGGGAGCACAGAGCACGGGCGCGCAGGAGCTCGTGGACACCAGCACGCGGCAGACGGAGGAGATGCTGGCGGCTGTCAACCGGCTGGAGGAGGCGATAGCGAGGGCGCTGCAAGAGGTGGAGGAAAGGGACCGGGTGCTGGTGGTGAAGATGAGGAAGGAGCGGCGGCTGCAGAGGCAGGACAGGAACCGCCAACTGGAGGCACTCCAGGCCCACAAGGACCGGCAGGACCGCCAGGCCGCGGACCTCGGTGAGAAACTGGACCACTCCCTGGAGCAGTGCACATCCCTCCTCCTGCAGGCTGGGGCCCTGAGTGCCTTCATAATGGCAGCAGCCCCGCCGGGTGCTGTGCCAGCGCCTGGACACGTGTCCCCTCCACCCCCACCAGCAGCACCACAGGCCCTGCCAGCACCGCAACCCCCACCTTCCCAACGGCATCAGGAACCGCGGATCTGGGGACCCGTTCCCCCGCAGCAGAGACGCCAGCAGCCGGGTCACCATGTCCCAATATGGCCGTAGGCAGTGCAGGGCCCCCCCAGGGGTGGCGGACAAGGGTCAGGAGCAGGTCCCCGGCCCTGCCAGCTGACAGCACCTCCTCCTCCACCTCGGATGAGGGGGGGGGGTCGGTGGCCTTGGCCATCCCGATTGGCAGGGGAAGGGGCCGGCCACGGGGCACCAGGGGAAGGGCAGCATAGGGGATGGGGACGGGTGGGGGCACCCGGCAACACCGAGGGGAGAGAGAGGGGGGAAGGGCACACGGGTGTACCGGGGTAGGGGGCGGGACTGGGGGAGCACAATAAATGGTCATAGACACAGCTAAACCTGTCCGAGGGCTTTATTTCTTACAGGTGCATATCGCCTCCAAAGCCTCACAGACGTCCCGCACCAGGCACACTACGGTTGCCCCACCCCAAAGTCCTGGCTATGGTCCACCATCGGGGGTACTCTGTGCTGCCCGCTGGGGCCTTGGCCCCCAGCCCGCTGCTTCTCCCTGTGCGTGCGCGTACTGTCGGTCGTATCTCCACTAGCAGGCGCATATGCTTGGGTCTGTCCAGCCTTGCATGCCGGCAGCTGTGTGCTGCCAGCTCCCTTCTCATCCCTCCACGGCGGCCCCATTGTTCCCATCCTGCCGTTATCTGTTGGCCTTGGCAGCCCGTCTGCCTGTCCAGCCCCCGGCCCCGCATCCCATGCTGCCCCCATGGCTGCTGCAGCTCAGACCCTCCAGGAGCTGTACCATGGCAGCTGCATCTCAGTCTGAGGTCCCGCTCGGAGGCTCCGGGGGCTCTATCCGAGCCTGGACCGCCTGGGAGAGCATGGCCCTTTACGACCTGTAGCATTCGCCCATTGTTCAGCGCTGCCTGCACTCCTTGCCCACTCGGCCGGATGCCTATCGGTGCCTGAGCTTTGGTATGCTGCGCTTTGGCTATGTCGTGACCGCTGGCGACTGCCGCGTGCACTGTGAAGAGCTGGGGCTCGCCCCCTTCCCTGAGGAGCGCTTACTGGACACGCTGGGGGGCCTTGCTGCATGGAGTCCTGCTGAGACGGCCTCCACTCAGTGTGTGTGCCTTCCTGGGATATGCAACCTGCCTGTGTGAGGGTGGCCCTGCCGTGTCTGACTTCATCAGCATGCAGGGTGCCCATGGGTATCCACGCTCCCGCGGGGCTACCTACTACCATCTGCTGGACCTGTCCCATCTGCCCTGGCCCCCTGCGGCCTATTGTGGCTTGCCCCCGGGCCGGAGCTGGCAGCCCTGTCGGAGGTGTGCAGCCGCTCTGATGTGCAACTCGAGATGAGCTGTGTGGATCCCTTCGAGGCCTTCTACCTGATCTGCTTCCACATGGCCGGCCGGGGCTTCTGCCGGGGACTGTGGCAATGGCTTCATTATGTGCACCTGCTGTCGTTACCGCCCCCTCCACCCGATGGGAGCCCCTGCAGCTGGGTGTAGGGCACTCCAGGCCCATCTGACATCCGGCTGCCTCCTCTACACCTTCCTTCTGCCTGTGGCCTGGGTGCTCGTGCCAACACCTGCTGCCTCTTTGGGATGGATGCACCCCCAGTGACCCGGCTCTGCCCGCTTGCCTGTCGCCCTCTTGCCTGGAACCTGCTGCTGCCGCCCCGGAACCCTCCGTGTAGCCTCCTGTGGACGTCACTGACAGCCCTGTCTCCATGAGCTGCCACCCCCACCCCTGTGCCCTGCTCTCCTGCCCCCGTTCTGTGGGGCACGGCCTGCTCCCCCGCCTTGGTGGCCCTGCCTTCCACCGGTCCTTTGGCTGCCTTGGGGGTGTGTCTGGGGGGGCCCCCATGTGGGATTCCGTGCCTTTGTCCGGTGACTCCCCTCACGCACTGGGTGTGCTTCCCCATCGGACCCTGGCTCCGTGGTGGGCCGTTGTGCTGGTTCCCCCCCTCCCAGACTGGGCCCCGTGCCCCCCTGCTGCTGTCCCGTCACCCGTGCCCTGGCCCCACGTGCTCCTGCTCTGTATGCCCGTGCCTGGCTGGTGCTGCTTGTGTCCTCAATAAACACCTGTTGTGCTTCACTGTGCCTTGTGTTGTCTCCTGTATCCTTGGGCTGCTGGGTAGCCCTTCCCCTTGCCCGCTGGCCTCCTGTCCCCTCCCCCTCCTTGTGGGCTGCCCATGCCAGCCCCGCCCCAACCCCCTCCTCCCATGCATCCAACCAGCCGCAGTGTTCCCTGTCCCCCCCCCTGGTGTGTGCCACCCTCTGCCCCCTTGCTCGGCTCCTCTTTGTCGTGTGGGTGGGCAGCTTTATTTGTGTGTGCGCTTCTCGTTTTGAAGTGCGCGCGCCTTCTGTGCATCTGCAGTTTGCGAGCGCTACAGCTCCCTCCACCCCCTCCCTTCGTGTTTCCCTTCCCTGGGCGGGGCCCTCCACCGTCTTTGGCTTTGTTTGCAATCCGGCGGCCATGTTTGCGTCCACGGATCCCCGGTGCCCTGTGGGGCTCCCACCGCGGTTCTTGCCACCACGTCACATCTGTTGGGTTCCCCCGGCCCGTGTTCTCTCCGGTTGGCCCCAGGCGGTGGTGGCACCCGTCACATCTGTTGGGGCCCACGCGTCTCACTGCAGCCCGCGGTGACTCCATTCACACCGGGGTGGGATTCACTGTGGTGAATTTCACCGTGTCAAGTCTGAAATCACCCTTAGTCATGACCACAAATCCCTGCATCTGAAGATAAATACTTCACTTCATAGATTTTATATTCTTTCTTTCCTTTATAAGAGTCATAGTACACTGTATGTCTATAAAATGTGCCCTAATCAGAGGTAATCATGACTATCAGCCATTTTGACCACTGTACAACTTCCCCTACTTAGTATGGAATTTATGGGGTTATGGTCACCCACAAAGACATTTGTGGCTTTCTTTATGACAACTGGCACTAGTAAAAATGTATCTGGGTTAGACACTGCCTATCCAACTAATTTGCTGCTGATTCAAAGCAGTTTCTGCTGCAGACAGAGTTAGATTTTACAAGCCAGAAATAGCTATAGTACGAACATATTCCACACAAAGAGGGAGAGACTGAAGATGAACCAACTTGATATTAATGCAATATTAAGGTTCAGAAACCAAGCCCTCAAATAATAATAATAAAAAAATAATCAGGAAATGTTAGTCACACTTTATCTTAACCTTAAATCTCCGTCTTTAGACTCTTTATGCTTCAAAGTATGGTCTGAGTTCACGTGAATGTGTGCGTGTGTGTGTGTGTCTTTTCTCCCTCACACAAGATAATAGTTTTGACAATTTGCATATGTATTACAACCAAGTCTTTCCTAGATGCTCTGGCTCATTATAAATCATAACAAAAATTGTCAGAAGAGCCTAGGTGACCCACGATCTCCTTAGCATTACACACTAAGGAGACCTATCCTCCTGCCCCTTTTCACCGTTGGAAACTCCTACATAGAAACTTGAAAGGAAGCCAGTACAGGGATATTGATCTTGCATTTCTACATTGCTGTTGCACCAGCAGAATTCCCCACCTCCTGCTCTTGTGATGCACAGTAACCCTTATAACAATGCAACAATGGGGCCAAAATTGGTCAAAGAGTATTAGAAAAAGTTCTGATCAACAGCTTAAACAACATTCACTAGTGGAGTCTATAATTAAATGGCATTATAAGTATATCCTCCTCAAGGCTTTAGGGCAGGGGTGGGGAACCTCAGGCCCAGGGGCCAATTGCAGCCCTCGACAAGATTTTATGTGGCCCCTTTCCAGTGCCTGGATCTGGCCCCTGGATCCATTCTCTACTCCCAAGCACTGAAAAACTAAGCTCATGATAATGGAATAGAGAGGAGGGCATGCACACAAGGGTAGGGGACAGATCCACAGCACAGAGCCATCATCTGGGCCCTCCTTTTCTTGAATAAATCCGTAAAACACCCCCACCCCCAACCTCTATGTAGACGGATATTCAATGTGGCCCCCAGGATAGAAAAGGGTCCCCACCCTTCCTTTAGGGGTTACTTGCTGCTCAGGCAGCTTTAAAATGTAGATTTTGGTGGCAACATTAGCCTTGAACTCCATTTCCCCTTGTACTTCCTAGTCACGCTTTTGCTGGTACGCAGATTCCTTTATTAATCTGCAATCCAGTTGCAGATTGGTCAAAGGAAAACAAACAACATAAAACAACAATTCTGAAGCTGTTTTTACACGGACACCTCCACCCACCGCTGGGTGTTCAGGTGGGTGTGTGGCAGGCATCCATGTAAAAGCTCTGGCGGTGGGTGGGGGGATGGGTGTCCGTCTGTGTAAACAGGATGGGCAGTGGGTGTTTGTGCGTGTGTGCTCCCATGCAACACCCATCTCCACCCATGGAGCCATCCGGCAAACCGGAGGAGGCTCCGTGGGTGGAGATGGGTGTGCGTCCGTGTGAAAGGACACCCACCCACCTCCACCTACTGTGCAAGCACACCCATCCCCCAATCCGTGTAAAAATGGCCTGATTGGAGGCACTGGAGCGGAGGTTAAGAGACACTGGGAGGAATCACAGAATCATAGACCGCATTTTCATCTGACGACGGCGTGGCAGCAAAACATCCGCAAGACAAAGATGCGGCAGGGGGAAGGAGGCGGATGTCACAAGCCCTGCCAGTGAAAACAGGGTTTGTCTTGCAGGTGTTTTGTCACGACGCCACCGTCAGATGTGAATACGGCCTTAGAGTTGGAAGGGACCTCCAAGGTCATCTGGTCCAACCCCCTGCTCAATGCAGTAAATCCACAGCTACAGCATCCATGACAGATGGCCACCCAGCCTCTGTTTGAACACGTCCATCAAAGGAGAGCCCACTACTGCCCTAGGCAGTCTGTTCCACTGTTGAACAGCATTTACCGTTAGGAAGTTCTTCCTAACCAAAATCTGCTTTCTTGTAATTTGAGCCCATTGGTTCTAGTCCTGCCCTCAGGAGCAACAGAGAACAAGTCTGCTCCATCTTCTATGTGACAGCCCTTCAGATATTTGAAGTTGGCTATCATGTCTCCCCTTAAGTCTTCTCTTTTCCAGGCTAAACATACCAGTTCCTTCAACCTTTCTGCACAGGACTTGAGCTGTATTCATAACTGTGGTGGCGAGATCCCCAAGACAGCAATACCCCACTCAAGTCAGCCCCATGTTCCATTCTCCCCTCTCGCAAGTCAGCTACTGTTCCTCAAGTCAGCTATCCCCCTAAGCCAGACCCATGCTCCAGTCCACCCTCCTCAAGCTAAGGACCTCCTCACCAAGTGATCTGTATTCTCCACCCTCCCACAAACCAGTGCTCCCTTTTTAAAATAGGTAGTAGACTTAGCAATTTTTGACTACATTTTTCTTTCCTTATAGGCCTGTCAAACTAGCAGAGCCTGACTGCATTTTTACGCCAAAATAACCCATATGCAGAGACCCGTGTTCACTGCATTTTCCATACTGACAATGATGGAGAAAATGCAGTGAACACAGGCAAAGATAGAAATATAAATAAATGAAAATACTAAAACCACAATTACTTGACCCCATAACACAATCCTAGTGGTTAGGCTGCACACGGATGCCTCTCATTGTGAATGAAGATTCAGCACCCACTTACAGTCTAACTTGGTACTCGAGCACTCAATTTACATGAGTACAACCACCTTGCATGTTTATACGAAGCTGAATTGTGCTGTGTGTGTGCATGTACTGTAAAATGGCAAGTCTTCCAATCAAGTCTAGTTTCAATTTCAAACTGTGCCTGTCACAAATTTGTTCATCACAGCAAATACTGCAAAGTGACAAGTCCTCAAATCATATACAGCAGAGATGGGGAACCTCAGGCCCGGGGGCCAAATGCAGCCCTCAGCAAGTTTTTATATGGCTCCTTTCCAGTGCCTGGATCTGGCCCCTGGATTCAGTCTCTGCTCCCAAGCACCGGAGAACTGAGCTCAGGATAATGGGGCAGAGAGGAGGGCCTGTACACAAGGGTAGGGGACAGATCCACAGCACAGGTCTATGATCTGGGCCCTCCTTTTCTTGAATAAACCCATTAAGCACTCCCACCCTCTTTGCGACCCTTGGAGCTGATATTAATTTTCAACGTGGCCCCTGGGACAGAAAAGGTTTCCCAACCCTGATTTACAGTATCAGCTACCATTAATTTAATAAAATTACCTCAGCTAATAACAGCCTGAACCATTCATGTAAAAAAGCAAAGAAATAATTCCGGTCTCATTCTTCACACTGGAAAGCAAAATCTAACTTGGTTGGCATTGCTTCATAAGTACACCACCTAATTTAACTTGGGCTTTGCACCATGAATTCAAAGACAGTCTGAATTCTATTTAACGTGTATTTAAGCTAAAATAGTGGTTGGCCCATGTCACCTGTTTTGAAGAGCTTTTCAAAATGCATCTTCAAGTCGAGTTTTGTTGATAACTCAGGACATTATTGTGGCAGTGATATCTTGGAGTGTATTTTTTTCTATATTTGGTTGCATTAGTCAAAGCTATGCGAAAAAACACAGTGAAAATGTACACCTAAATATTTCCTGAACATCAGCCCATAATAGAGGCTTCTAGTTTCATTGCTTGAATTAATGTTTCTTACTGTATTGTAAACATGTATTTCCAAAAGATAACAAATTTTAATTTTTTGTGTTACCTAAAACTTGACATGAGTTTTTGTTTCATTAAAAGAAGTGTCTGTTCTTCTATGTGAAGTTTCTGACTACAAACAAAAAACAAATTGCGTAAGAATTGGGTAAGTTGTTTTCATAGTAGAGTTGAATCAAAGTATTTTTTCTAAGTTTTTAGAATCTCATTACAAGAGCCAAGTTTCCTTCAGTTATGAATTTAAAAGGTTTTGTTCAGTATTCTGAGCCTACCATTCACACACACACTTGAGCAGTAGTTCCTTATTCTGCAAGCAGTCTCACTGATTTTTAAGCATCATGAGTATTTTCATAATCTTTTATTCCTTGGATAGGAGTGGCAGATTCAGACTAAAGCTGAAAACGAGTGGTGAATCTGGAGTGCCTGACTCACCCCGGTCACGTTCGGGCACCAAGCGGTGTCTGAACGCAATCTGTCGGGCTACCTGCACACTGACTTGCTGCCCAGCTGCTCCTCCCAAGTCCAGACCACTGCTCCTGCTGCTTCTCCATGGCTGCTGCTCAACTCAGCTGGGGTCTTTCCGTTCAGCTTTTTCTGAACTGGGGAGGGGGAAGAGAGGAGGGCTCTTCTGGGGCGCGACCATGACCAACCATGATTCCGTCACTTGACTAGTAGTACACTCACTTGGTTAGTGGTCTACTCTGCAAGTAGTCCCACTGATTTCTGGTAGCAGGGGTGTGCACGCTTAACGCTGTTTGTGTGTGACCCACAGGAAGAGGCCTCTTTGCTTTCCCCGATCCCGGCTCAGCTGAGCAGTGACCAGGGAGGAGCATCAGGAGCAGCATCTGGAACCTGGAGGAGCAGCTGGGCAGCGAGTCAGCCAGGGGAGCTGCAAGTGCAGGCAGGAGTCAGGATCAGCTTCCTGGAAAGTCCTGAAATATCCGAATTTGAATTTTTGGGCATCCAATGGGGCCATGCAAGTTCACTGAGTGTCCACTCGGGTGCCCAAAAATTCAGGTATTACTTGCGGGTAATAAACGTGCTACGCGCTGCAGCTCTAATTCAAACTTTTAAAATATTTTGAACTAAAAAGTTGCAAAAATTACATTTCCAAAAGAAGTCTGAAATGTGAATTTATTAATTTTTTAAAAAAGAATTTGGCATGTAATAATTTTTTGCCACGTTGCCACCATTTAATGATAACCCATGTGCATCTTTCTCGCACCTCTCCTCTCCTGTCATATTTTCTAACAGATAAAACAGAGCACTTTTTATTGGTGATATGGAAGCAATAATAGTAAACAGATGGCACACTTGTGCACGGTGCAGGCCACCAGTTTTGGGAGGACCAGCAGCTAGGATTGGAGGCTGCAGCAGGTTGCTGGGCAGAAAAACCAAGACAAGCAGAAGCCATACGAGGAGAGACTAAGGATCCTGAGCAATTGCCTCTAGTGTCATCTTACTTACATCCACTTGAATAAACGGAGACCAGAAGAGACTTTGTAGCTGTGCAAGTGAACAGAGTTCAGCCCCAGGAGGAGAGACTGCTGGACCCTCTGAATGTGAAAATTGGACAGTGACAACGTGAGGACTGAGCAGCACAGAGACAGCACCAGGCCTGGGCAGCTGGGTCATGGATTTGTAAACCACTGTTACAAACTGTGACTGAATATCTATGGGAACGCCCTTCTTCCCGTCCCCAACCACCCTGAATTGGGGGGAGGGAACCTGCACTAGTTTCTGTTGTTCTTATTGACGTAGTCTCCTATCCACCACTTCCCATTCTTTTCTTTCTTCACTCTATGTCCGTTGGCGTGCCTGGTTCTGTATAGAAATACTTGTGGACTATCTCCCTATGTCATGTTAATTTACTTTGTACCAGAACTGGAGATCCCTAGGGTTGTGAGGACGTTTGGCACAGTAGTATGCAGTGATTTACCTACACATCCCATGTCTAATTCCCCATGCACCACAGGGATAGTATTGTAATATTTCAAGCTTCTTTCTTCATTACTATTGAAAGGCCTCTGCATAGCTTTATTTCCATTTAGTAGATGCAGACTTCCACACTCTCTCCATTCGTACCATTCAAAAACTTCAGTTAGACGTCCTTGGTGAAGAATCTATTAATACGAACAGACTAATTGGACAGAAACCTTGATTTCAGGAATAGGAACAAACATCTTCTTACCTAAAGAATGCACAGCACAAATAAACAAATTTATTTCTACAGGACAGCATTGGACTTCCAATTAGCACCTGTTACTCAGCAATATCTTAAGTATAAGGCAAACTGTTGGAGCATCTACATTTTTCTTCCCACATCCAGAAATATAATGCAGTAGGCCTGAGCAAAGTTAACCACAATCATGGCTCCTCAAAGCAAAACCTTATCATTTCTGTTTGTCATGTGTACTTATGTAATGCATAAATATTTAATACTGTTCCATAAGAAAGGAACTTCTCAGAAAGAGATGGTCAAGATGCTGGGGTCTTTGTGCTATTGACGTACTTTGGATTAGATCATTTCCCTGTGAAAAATCCCAGGGAAATAGTTTCTGGAAGGAGATAACATTGCCAGGTTCCTCAACAGTCACAGTATTCCTCCCACCCTAAATGGAATAGGGCCCTGGGGTCACCCACAAATCTGGCATATTCCTAGGGGTCTACGTGAGGCTGGAGCTAGCAAAGGAGCATGTGCTTGTCTACTGGTTTTGGATCTCAATGGTATTCCCACCCCTGCAGCTCCACACACATTTTGGAAGACTTTCATTCTTCACAGACTTCCATCCTTCCATAGAGAGACAATGTGGTGTAATGGCTAAGAGCATAGTAATGCTCATAGTAATGGTGTAATGGCTAAGAGCAAACCAGGAGGTGTGGGGAGCTTGGTTCAAGTCTTACCTTAGCCCACTCACTGGGTGATCTTGGGCCAGTCACACTGTTCTCTCTGCCTAACCTACCTCACAGGGTTGTTCTGAGGATTAAAAAGTTGTTATATTTAGTTCTTTGTGAAGCGCTCCAAGTGCCATGGCAGGGGGGCACTATATACAAATAAAGATTATTATTATTATCTACCAGCCACCATCCCTGGTAGTTTGTTCTAATAATATAGAAAGGCTTTCTTAACTAACAGAGTTCTGGAGAAGGAAGGATTTGAACGGTGTTTTGAAAAGGCAAAATTATTATATATTCTGGGCAGAAACTATTTATTTTAATGGTATTTTCCTGTTTGCAAAAAGCCCTATGTTCTGTACGCAGACATCCTGGAGAGGAAATATCCAGAGATATCTTAACAGGCTACATAGATGTTTGTATAAGGCACAGTAACTCTAACTTATTAGAAGTTAGCACAAAGATGTCTCAAGAGGAGAACTATCTAGTTACAAAACATTTTTGTGGTTTGCAACAGATGTCCTCACTTCTAACATGAACTGCCTAACTCAAATCATATGACTAAGCAGAAAGGGAACAAATAGCATGCTTGTATATATATTATTTATATATATACACACACACACACAGAGGGGCAGGGGGAATGAAATTTACTTCCTTTTCTGCAAGACAAAAGATGCATTTTTATTAACATAAGATGTTCTTGTTTAATAAGAATCAGGCAAAAATATATGGTAAAATGTCAACAAATCTGGGGCCTTCATAGACTAATAAGACTGTCTGCAGAGTAATAAGAATTCACAGTTATAGTATGTATATGCTAGGGGGCATGCTGCTTCATAATCTCTGAAGCGGTTTAAACAAGTGGCATTATATCATAGGATCCATGTGAAGGTCCATTTACAGTAGTGTTTTCTATGTTTTCTAGTAACAATGGATGATTGCAGACGAGACGGGGCAGCATTTGCTCCGTCCCAGAATCACCCTTCTGATTCCCTGCTGGAATCAGCCCGTCACGTCCAACAGACGTGCCGGCTGATCCCGGCGGGGAATCAGGGAGGGGTCGCATGGTGCAATGTGCGGCCGCATGGCCCTGCCCCCACCCCCCCATGCTCCCCTGCCCTCTGGGGAGACGGGTGGGCGCCGCGGCCAATGCGGCTGCAGCGCCCGCCCAAATTGACCACGGCCCAGAATCCCGCCGGGGATTCCGGGCCGTGGTTGCCGTCCAGACGAGACGGGCCCCTTCATCGCGGTGGGGAATCACATTCACCATGCGATTAGCGCCGACCCTGCTGGTTCCGCTGATGGCGTGGTGAATGTGATTCCCCACCGCGACTGACCGTGGTTAACATCTGGGGGGGAACTTCCAGTTCCCCAACAGACGTTACGAGGCCATTCCCCACCACAAGTTATTGACTGTGGTTGAGCGTGGTCTTGTAACGTCTGAAAATACCCAATGAAAACAAGCAAGCACTTTCAGGGTGCAGCCTACTGCCATGGTCAAAGCGGGCCTCAGTGCTGGCCACATGAGCAGACGCCTGGACTCTGCCTCCCTCCCACAGCCTTACCGAGATCCCACCCCTGGCTGCCATGTGCCCGTGCACAATGGGCAACAGCACCCACTGCTCAATACCCCACAGTGGTGCTCGCCGTATGGTGGGGCAAGCAGAGCCTGAGCACATGAGTTGCCCTGCCTTTGGCAGCCATTCCCGTTGGGGTACGGCTACTCTGCAACACAGCCTCAGAATTTTCAAGTCGGGCTGGAGGAGCAGGCACAGCTGCACATCTGGCAGCCCACCTCTAGATGGAAGGGCCCTTGGGTATGAGGCAGAGGCAGAGCAGTGGCTAGGCTGCTCTGTCTGTCTGAAAATAGCCAGTCTACTATAACTGTAAGAGGTGCCTGACCACCATGACTCATTGCAGGGTCAGGACTAGGGCTGTACCTAATAATAATTTTTAAAAAGTAGCCCAGCTTGCCCCCAGACATGTCTACATTTCCCAGCATGCTCCCAGAGAGATTTAGGAGAACGCGTGGAGAAACCTCATTAAAAACACAAGGAAGCAGAATCCTGAGGGATGCACCCAGCGCCTGCACAGCTTTTAGGTGACTGGCTTCACTCTTCCCTGCCCCCCGCTGCCCTATTCCCTGGCCGCAGTGTTCTCTGCCCCTCTTCCTGCACTCAGACGAGGTTTTTCCAAGTCCCGAGTGGTGGGGCAATTCTTCAGTCATTCAGAACTCAGAAAAACAATGCCAAATAGCTATGTACTTGGTAACAATCAAATTGGAGTACCAAGTTTCGGCCCTAGTCAAGACTAACCTTCTTCTGCAAGGACTCCCCGATGGAATTCCTTCATCTGTGCTCTTAAAACCCAATATCAAATAAGAATATAGTTAATAACTGTGTCCCCTCTCAACTGGGTTTTTAGTTCTTCTCTGAGGCAATTTTACTGTCCTGGCTCCATGCCTCAGGTATCCCTGGCTTGTGGCTTCCTAGTCTAGCCAGTGCTTCCTTCCTGGGGCATTCACTGGTGATCTGCCATTCAACTTCCAGTTCAGCTTTCTAGAAGTCCCTGCTTGGGGTCATGTATGACCAGAGTGCTGAATGCATAAAAACCTGCTGCCAAAAGGATTTACAACATCATCCTGCCAAATATATTACACTACAATTGGTGTATCTTGTACAGCTCAAATCATTTCATACTTGCTCAAAATGAATTTATTTAGCCTTAGTTAAAAGGAATTGATACCTACAAACATTCTGCCTAGACTGCAGGTCTGTGTCTCAAATATGAATTAGGTTAACAAAAGCACAACACTTTCATATGCCCACATCTTTCAAACCATGCGATTACTAGAGTTCTTTGAAATTCCACAGTTTGTCACTACACAGGAACACACAAACACTGGGAGAAGATCCAGAATGAAAACTGGAATGTGAGAGTCAGACCACTAGTAATTTAGGAGCTCAAGACTGTCAGAAAACGAGATGTGCTACAAACACAACTGGTAGCATGTCTCACTAGCTATATATAGAAATCCAATTCACAACAGTTTTCTCCATACATTTAGATTAAGTCCAGATTTATATTTTATGCTTTATCAAGTTGCACAAACTATTTATTTTACAGGGATACAACAAATAGATGCAGCCTCTCCTCATATACCGTAGCAACCAATTCTAGAAAATATATGGAAAAGTTATTTCAAGGAAAAATGATTAGGTTTTTTTTGTCGTTGCTATGCTAATGATTCATGGGGAATTCTGCTCTCAATACTGAACACTCCATACAAAGGGGCTCTTCTTATGGACAACTCCATGGGCCTCCTTCCCCCTCTCCCTCCTTCTGAGAGTGATGCTGCTGGAAGTCATCCTTCCCTGGTTGGGTAGTATTGGCCACAGGGCAAGATTTCAAAGAACAGCTTGAAAATGGACAAGCAGCTGGATTTGTAGCATAGAGGCGTCTGCAGTCTTCTGCAGAGTGGGAAGTTATTTTGATGCAACGGAGCCATTTTTTCTGGTAGATTTTAGGCAAGGGATGGGAAGCCTCCTGGCTTTGCTACTTTTTTAGTCTTTTCCAACCCCTGGATCTGGCCGGTGGTTCCACTCCCTACCCTTAAAGACTAAAAGAGGAAGCTCAGGTTGAAGGAAGCAGAGATGTGAACATGGATCTAAGGATAAAGGACAGTTCCATGGCATAGATACAAGATCTAGACAGCCCCTTCTCCCTCCATACTGAGCAAACCCCTTAAGTGCCCTCCTCTCAACTCCTATGCATTCTGTGAAACTTGTACTAATTTTCAAAGTCCCCTGCAGGTCAGAGAAAGGCCCTGTTTTAGGATCTTCTGTTCTGATTTGTTTTCCTGTTCATTAAACTGGTTGCATATATTTCACTGATTATCATTCAATTAAAGGATCGACATTCAGCACTGTGTTGTGAAACTCTGGGGAGGACAGCAAGTTGTTTTTACTTGGGTCTTGTCCACAAGAGGGAATTTTAGGAAAATTTCCTCACTGGTATAGCCACTAGCACCAATATGACTGACAGGAGTCATGTTGTTATGAATTGAAACTCTTCTCTATCTTTCCTTCCAGGGGCAGGACTTAAACCCCTAGTAGGCAGTTCCCAATTCCGGGATTTGGCAGAAGCACTATAAAAGACACCACAAGCCCCTTAAATAGACATATGTTTATTACTATATCATATAGAAAGAACTGGGAATATAGCACCAATACACCTGCATCTAACAATACCCTTCACCTATTCTAACAGCAAGCACACACACACAAATACACATATATGTGTTCTTACGCATCAGAGGTCTCAGGTCTGGTCT
>QEPC01003612.1:2026943-2061037 GCA_003113815.1 Sphenodon punctatus
CTCACCTTATAGAAGAAATTTGAACGTCCCACAGATCCAATTTTGCCAGTGTGATTCATGAAACAAATGTTTCCTTCAGTGGCACCATAAAATTCACACATCTTGATATCACCAAATCGGTCTAAAAATTCTCTCCATACATCACTTCTTACACCATTTCCAACCGCAAGGCGAACTTTGTGATCTTTTTCTCCTTCTTTCTATTAAAAGAAATGTTTTTTAAAAAAATATTTTTTTTATGATATAGCCCACCACTCTTCTAGTTATAGCAGCGCTGACATCAGGTTCCCATCCTTGGGCAGGAATGTTTTACTGTGTATTTATATTTTATTTGTTATTGTATTTTATGTTTTGTAGCTGCCCTGAGCTGCTTTAGCAGGAGGGGCGGGGTATAAGTTATTTAAATAAATAAATTTACTGGGTGTGAAGGAAAAAGACAGGACAGTTTTTTGTATAATCAAGAGACGTTACCAATTTACAAAATGGCATAAAAATAGAGCTGAAGCAAGAATGGGTTTTTACTCTCACAAGAATCTTGCAGTAATCGAGAACTTATCGAGATCTCGGCACATTCTCGGTAACAGTTCAAGATCTCAGCGAGAATCTTGGCAACATTTACCACGTACCGTATACCAATTTACCGTATTCATCCTGGTAATGCGCATGCACAAAATGGCCACCGCAGCTGTTCTACACATGTGCAGTTCTCTTCCAAGATGGTGCTGGCAGTGTTGCCGCCATTTTGGAAAAGGGCAGCCATTTGCATAGTGGGTCAGACCAGTGGTCCTTTCAGCCCAGCATCCTGTCTCCAGCAGTGGTCAAGTTTGGTCGCTTTATAGAAGCACAAAAGGGGATACTGGGGTGGGGTGGATCACTCCACTATGATCTATTGCACACTTCTCTGATTTGTCCAATGATAGAGACAGGATACTGGTCTCGATGGACCATTGATCTGACCCAGCATGGCACTTCTTGAATTTTTATGTCATTTTGTAATTACTGTAGTAACAATATGACAAGTAGTGGTTTTGCTCAGAAACCTAATTTTAGCAGGAAGCATAGTGTAAAAGGCCTTGGCTTAATCAGCTGTGTATAACATTGCTCTCTTCCTACTTCTGAAGCTCTGCAGATTTGAAGGAGATGATGAAAAGGGAAATGAAGGGTGCTCCCAGCAACAATAATGTTAAAATATATACTAAAGTAATAACAATGAACAAGCGCTTGCTTTTTCAAACTTGGATGCATAATGTAGTTTTTCATACAACTCTCTGATAGATGTAGCGAGGTTTTACTGTAATCACAGTAAAGATTATTTCTATACATGTTCTGAAGTCATTGCCATCTTAAATCTGGATAGAAGAGCTTTTGATTTGTTTTACTTGGTTATAATAGCCAAATAAGTGAATCAACTTGATTCAAAATAGTCTTTTTCTTTTAAGAACTGGGTGTATCTCCTTCAGTTTCATTGCTAAATTGAAATTACAAGGTTAGCTTCTGAACTGCAGTCACCCCTTACTGATGTCACTTGGTTTTTAATTATTCAGATGTAAGCCTTCTGGTAGAACCAGACTGAAAACAAAACAAAGAGATCCTTTCATTCAAATCACTTATTCAATAATGAACAAAGAAAGTAACAAGAAGGGAAAAAACAACAACAACAAAGAAACCCCAAACATAGATTGAATAGCTCATTCATCATCCTACAAAAATTTAAACACTTTAAAAGGTCAAAAGCACAATTCTGACTCCTCTGAAGTCAAAGACAAAACTCACACCAACTTCAATGGAGTCAGGATTACTTCCCAAATTAAGATACAGGTAAACCTCCATTTCTCAGAAGTAAACTTTGTTGGCTTCATGCTGAAGAAGCATTTCAAACAAGAGGGCCAGATTCACTCAGAGTAACTAACCATAGGACTATCTATGACCTTGATCCTTGGCAACATTATTGTTCCTATCACAGAAGTGGCACAGGGAAGTTTACAATAATTTTTTAAAAAACAGATAAAAAACAAGTCTCATCCCTCTCCATGTCCATTCCTCTGTCTCTCACCCAGAAGAGTCTCCTCCCCAAACTCACTGAGGGGCCGTAACTAACCACAAAAACTTCACACTATATCCACCTACTCCCCTCTCTCACACCTGGGGAAGAATCACCCTAGTCCAGGCCACACCCCTCGCTCCCAACCCTTCTACTCCCCCCACCAGGAGCGGTGGTCATGGTAGTCCCACCCTATATTCCCCTTAAAAATATTAGATATGATTTTTGTAAACAAGTAAACCATTTCAGTCCCCAATCCGTCCTCCAGCCACAAGCAGCTGCTGAAGGAGTTCCAACAATTCTCTTCTCTCTGCAAGAACAGAATACTATATGCAGAAGCCAGAGGCTGGGGTGGAAGTGAGGAAACAACCCCAAATGTTTCCAGTTCCAGCTCCACAGCAGCTCTGGAAAACCTCATTACAGTTGTAATTAACCTCCTAAATCTATTGGTATTTGGGGACAAACAAAACAAACAAATAAACCAACATCACCATTATCCCAAGCCTGACCTCAGTGGGATTTTTTTTCACATGAATAAGGAATGCTAACTGAAAACTGGATATTCTAGGTTCTATTCTTGGTTCTGCTATTGACTGCTTTGAACCTGAACAAATCATTTAATCATTCTCTGCCCAACTTTGCCCTCCTATAGAATGTAGATACTACTACTTTCTCTTCTTACTTAGGAACTGTGAAGGGGTTTTGTAAATGTTTTCTAAGGTAAAAATGAGTAACTACTTGTATTACAGTAGTGCCCAGAGGCATCTATCTGTATTGTACTAAAGCGCAAGTTCTTCATCAGGGGTTGCACAAGCATGTTCCTCCTGTGCTTTCTATATTGCAATATAGGTGGTAAGATCTAGATGAAGTTTTTTGGAGTAGGTGGTCAGTGTATGGTAAACACTGAGAACCACTGTGTTATGAGAGGTGCAAACGTACAGGCAGCCATGAGAAAGCTTAATAAATAATTCAAAGCATTATACAACCAACGTGTGAAATACATTAACAAGAGAGAAGGGCAGACAGTGGTAGGAACGTGTGGTTTCCTAGTACGGGTGCATACACAATTGGACAGTCAGAGATATGAAAAATATCTTTCAAGATATATAGTAGATAAATTAGATAACAATATCACTATAAAATAATAAATGTATTACTATCCCACTATATCCTCTCAGACAGTGGAAAATATTCATGCTTCAAACCTATGCCATCTAAAGCTATGATGAAAGGTGAGATTTTCTTACTGTGCTCAGTAATTCTCTACTATTTTAAAAATATGTTACTATTTGTGAACTCATCAAAAGGTAGAATACTTTTGAACTCAGAAAGATCATTAAGACTTGCTACATTATCTATTTCCTGTGTGTTACCTGGATAGTGAAAGATGGATTTGAATTTTACATATAAAAGTAAAATGAGAAATTTTCAGCCCAGGGCGTGTGCCAGCACAGTACTTTCAGCAATGGATGGTTGCTGGTTTGTTTTTTTTATAATGCAGCATACAGACCATTGTGCATTTTTTTTATTGTTAATTTTTTTTAAAGTACTATCATACAACAAAAACATGCAATTATGCCAAGTAGCTGAATGTCTTTTGAGCACCGGCCAAGTCCTTTGAATCATGAGAGATTTATAGGTATTTTGCATAACCCAAGTTCTTTGTAGCATGCTATTTGTTAAATGATGTTTGTTACATTTTTAAAATAATTAGTTAACAAGTCCAGATTTGCTTAGTTAGGCTAGATATTGTCAGCTTCCACAGCCAACATTCCCTGTACAATGATGTTTTTATGACAAGTTAGCTTTTGATGGGAGAAATCATTAATAAATAGGACTATATAACAACATCAACCAGACATTAAATGTCTCCAGTTTTCCATAAAGATAGAAAAACCTATTTACAGGCAATTGAAAAATTTGACTCAGTTACTGCCTAGGAAACTGCAGGTGCAAGATTCTTACTTTCCTGCTCTGAGTGCAGGGAAGGATAACTGCGAGGTGACCGAGGGTGCTAACAAATGAGACGCTGCCCCACATTCGCCCTGGATTCACTTGCTCATCTATTCTGCGGCCGCCAGAACCTCACCCCGGGAGCTACTCCATAAGACGTCAACCCAAGAAATGTGAAGTCTGTAGCGCAGGCAAATCTGGGACAACTGGTGTCCATGGGGCCGCTGACAATCTGTTAGAGTCCATGCAGTCTCTGCATACATTACACACCATAGAGGCCTAGGCACAGAGCATTGCCATAGTGACCGAAACCTGGTGGAGAAGGGGGGGGAGGGGGCATGGGCAGATCATGGCGCGGAGGAACACTTGCCAATTTGTTGAGCTCCCCAGGTGGGGCCTGCAAAGGGCAGCTGCGTGGGAGCTGTGCGGAGCCACTACCGACTCCAGCGAGCTCCCAGCCACACCCTAAAGGTATCTTAGCCACCTGCCCGAATCCTGACCCATTAATCCCCACCTTTTAAAAAGGAGGCTGGGGCTGCTTTGAGATGTGATAGATTGCAGCAGTCTTGTATAGGTTCTTATACTGAGGGACCCAGATTCACTGTGTTCCCCACTGGCAGCAATGGGGAAAAGGCACTGAACACAGGTCCCTGGTTTTACTGCACTAACAGAGAATAGCTGAACCACCTGACAAGCAGGTTTAGAACAGGCCATTTACGCAACCCCCAGTACCAGAAGGCAACAGTATCCTCTTTACGGATTAGCATTGGCAGATTTTAGGAGCTTCTAAACGCTAATGGATGCTAGTGAACAACAGTATTGTTAGCTCTAGTGACTTTATTGCTCCACTACAATAGTTGACATTTTGTTAATGACCCTATGTTAGGACACTTCCCTCTCTAAGGGCTGCACTCTCACACAATAGAATAGGATTTAAACAATAAAACATAATGATCAATATCCCTCATCATTCCCTCCTACTTCCCCAGGGGGTATGTGTGTCCCCACCCCCCTCCTCAACATACCCTCCAATTCTCAGGCACCTTTTCTGCTCTGACTCTAGGTCCTACTCGTTTCTTTTTCTCCCTGCCTCCTCTTTTGACCTCTATGATGTACTAAGCTCTCCTTCATGTGGAGAGTTACTAAGATGTCACCTTTCCCTCTCTGCCCTCCCCTGACACAAAGTCTCAGCTTTAATTTAAAGAAAGTTTCTGGCTCTCGTGGTTACAAAGAAAAGCATTTTATTTATTCATTCTAATTTATATGCTGCCCTTCCCATTAAGGCTCAGGGTGACTTACAACCAGTTAAAAAAAATCTAAGAAATCCCCTTAACCTCCACAACCCTTTCCTTGATCCCCTGCCCAATGCAGTCCAACCCTATCCCTGCCCGACATACACTTGGCCAACAGAAAGGTCTTATAATGTTTCTGGAAGAGGAGTAGGTTTGGGCTTAGATGAAACTCTAAGGGGAGGGAGTTCTGTAATCGTGGACAGCCACAGAGAAGGCTTCTGTGTGCCCTGGTTGTAGAACTTCATGGGTACCTCCAAGAGGGCACTCCCTAAACTATGATCTCCCAAAAATGTGATCTCAGTTTCCCATAAAGATGCAAAATCCAAATAAAAAGTAACTAAAGTGTATTAGTGTATTTTTAAAGTCTCAGGACTTTAAAGAAAATGTCACAATTTTTTGTGATGCAACCTGAGATTTGAACAGAGACAGCAGTCCTGGAACACCATATCGATTTGGGTTCTAGAATGAAGAGGAAGAAAAGGCAGAACTTTCCCTTCTATATGTTTGTTTTCTCATACAACAACAGGTAAGTTTGCAATTGTGTAACTCTTACCCAAATGCACAAGGTAGTTCACTGACATAATGTTACTAAGAGAAGTTGACAGTAACACGTACTGAAAAATACAGATGAGTTATACTCCAAAAGCTCAGTATGACAGATAAGGACATGCAAAATGTATGCCAGACTACTCAGTACTGCTCCTGCTCTTTAACTCACGATATGAAATATGTGCAGGTTAGTGGCCAACATATGAAGGAAACCTCCAGAAGTAGAAGCTCCTCTTCTTCATAGGGATATGGCTTTAATACTGTAGGAGAGAGTGAGAGCTAAGCTTGGGATAACTGCCCTCTGAGCATTGGGGGGGGAGGGAGGGGAGAGAATTGGAGGGTATTTTGAGGAAGGGGATGGGACACACACACCCCTTGGGAAGTGGGAGGGAATGATGAGGGATATTGATAATTATGTTTTATTGTTTAAGTCTTATTCTATTGTCTTTATAAGGGTTTGATAATATATATTTTTTAAAAATCTGGAAGCCCCTCCATGTCCCTCTGGAATAGGGTAGAATATAAATTTAAATAATAATAGTTTCACCTAATTGCAACACATGTGTATTAATGCTAGGAAATAAAAGCTAATCCTATTTGTTGATCCTGCCAACATTAATTTACTTCCCTTCCTCTCTAAAATACCTATTGTTGTGAGGTAGAAATTTTAATCTTGGCAAATGAATCCTTAAGCATCTTTTCTAATACTCTCCGGAGACTTTAATCCCACTGAAAGGAGCCTGGGTCAAACTGGATTTGGTCAATGTCCAGGGTACTTAGCCAGAAGTTTCTTATAGCTACCAGGTTGTAAAATACTGCTCCAGGTTGTGAAATCCTTGTCAGAGCATTCATTATACACAAGAGATCTCATTAATTAAAAATACTTTGACTCCCAATGTTTTCTTTATTGAGACTTCTGAATAGAAATTTAACCCAGGATAAAATTACTCCAAATTATGAAGTGACCCGAGAGCTCGTTAGGAATAGGGCTGAAACAAACAGTAAAATTTTTACTCAGGAGTATATACGCGTTTCCAAGAACTGGCTCCAAGCGTTTGACCGGTCCTTGGAAACGTAGACGAATACTTGGTACTCAGTAAAACACTCAGTAAAATAAAACCGAATACCGAGTGTTTTTCAAATACTGGGTACCGAATCACCATATAAGGGTTTGAGACTGCACGTGTGGCCTTGGGCGTCGACCTCTTCCGTGAGTTAGACAGGGCTCATTCGACCCTGTTGATCTTGTTAGATCTCTCGGCTGCATTTGATACCGTTGATCATGAGTTGTTGGTGACTCGGTTGCAGGACCGGGCAGGGATTGGTGGGACTGTTCTTGAATGGTTCTGCTCATTCCTGGCCAGGAGAACCCAGCATGTGGTGCTGCGGGAGTTTTCATCTTCCTCCCGGGGCCTTACATATGGAGAACCGCAGGGTTCCATTCTATCCTCTCTCCTGTTCAACGTGTACATGCAGCTGTTGGGAGAGGTTGTTAGGGAGTATGGAGTGGGTTGTCATCAATATGCTGATGACACCCAACTATATCTTTCATTCTCCTCCGACTCAGGTCCTGCAGTCTAGGTTCTTACACGGTGTTTGTCTGCTGTGGGGGATTGGATGAGGGTGAGCCGCATGAGATTAAATCCTGACAAGACTGAGGTGATGGTTGTTGGGAGGGGAGGTGGCCCCCATCATTGATGGTGTCCACCCCCCCTGGTTTCTCAGGTCCGGAATCTGGGGGTGCTCCTGGTCCCACAGCTTTGCCCAGATGCTCAGGTGACGGCTGCGGCGAAAGGAGCATTTCGCCAGTTACATCTGGTGCGTTCGGCTTAGGCTGTATGTCTCAGACTCGGATCTGGCTGCGCTCATCCATGCTTTTATTACCTCGAGACTGGATTACTGCAACAGGCTCTGCGTGGGGCTACCCTTGGTATTGGTTCAGAAGCTGTGGCTGGTGCAGAATGTGGCGGCCCGTCTCTTAATGGGGATGGGCCGACGCGAGCATATAACACCGCTGCTTTGCTCCCTGCACTGGCTGCTGGTAGGTTTCCGGGCCCAAATCAAGGTGTTGGTGCTGACCTTTAAAGCCCTAAACAGCTTGGGCCCTGTCTCTTATACACATCTAGATGTGTATAAGAGACAGGCCCTAAACAGCTTGGGCCCCACCTATCTGCAGGATTGCCTCACCCTCCGGGTCCTGAAGCAACCCCTGCGGTAGCCTGGGGGCACCCTCCTCGGATTTCCTGGGTTTCCACTATGAGGAGGGCGTTCTCCGTGGCTGCGCCACGGCTTTGGAACTCCCTCCCATTGGAGATCCGCTTGGCTGCCGACCTCCCCTCTTTCCGCAGACAATGTAAGACCTGGCTGTTCCGCTAGGCCTTTCCTGAGGGAGATGGGGAGGGTGGGCTGCGTTAGGGTGGGGGTGAGGGGATGGGATTTTACATTGTTTTAAGTGAAATTATTATGGTTTATTTTAATGTTTTAATGTTTTGAAATGTTTTAATATATTGTGAGCCGCCCCGAGATGCCTGAGGCAGGAGAGGGCGGCATATAAATTGTAGAAATAAATAAAATAAATAATAAAATAATAATAATAATATATAGGGGCAGGGAAAGCCCCATATGTTGGTCCAAGTACCGAACACCAAGTACCAGGTCGATTCCTCGGTAAAACCGAATTGAATACCGAGATACTCGGTAAAGCCCAAGTAATTTCTAATAATGAGTCTCAGCCCTATTTAGGAAGAAAGGCTCGATCAGCCACGTATATCTTATACAAGCATTACAGAAATTAGAATATCGTTCAGTAGCTACTTGGTTTAATGTAGGGCTGAAACAATATTGATTACACTTGATATTTTATCAAAATCCCAGTGCTTGGTTCATCCGAGGACAAACCAAACACTGGGATATCTTTGCTGAGTTCTTGGTGAGAAAAAAAAACAAAACACTGTGGATGCGGAAAATGGCTGCTGCTCTTAACCAAAATGGTAGCAATGGTGTCGCTGACATTTTCGGTAAGGGCAGTGGCCATTTTGTGCATGTGTAATCCACTGCCCTTAACCAAAATGGTGCGATGTTATCGCCGCCATTTTGGTTAAGGGTAGTGGCCATTTTGCATATGCATAAGGACATTGTTTTTTCCCCACTGAGAACTCAGACCTGGTACTCAACATAGCGAGAAATGTGGATGAGCAGAAATTTAGCTGCTCATAACTCCCCCAGCATAAAGGAAACGTGCAAGTTTATTAAGCAGGCTTTGAGTATCATGAGCCTTGAACATGCAGAGACGTCTCTGAAGAAGATTAAGATGTCTGTAACAGTAAGTGCATGAGCTACAGATGAAAATGGAAGGTTGGGAGGCAGTACTTGAAATATAGTATACTTCTTTATGATATTTTTCAAAGCATTTATCACTTACAAGATTGAGAACTTTCAATGAAGTCTTGCCGGAAGAATGTGTATTAGTTTTACTGTTAACCTTTTTCACTGAAGCAATCATGTTAGTACATTAATAATGCAGAATTCACTTTCTTTACTGACTAAATTGCATATTCCCTAATGAGATGAAGAGGTTGAGGGGGAGGGCAGCTGGAAACAATACAGTTGCTTGGAAGCTTTGAGGCCTATGGAGTTGAGAAAAATAGATTTAGTTGTCAACCCACTGCTTTAATAAGTGGTCTTTTCAAAGTCTGACAGTTACTAAAATATTCTATACATTGGAAAGGGGACTCCAAATGGTGTTGGAGCAGTAAGATGAAGGCTGCAAGCTAAGCAAGATCAAAATGGGAAGAGGGCTTGCTGAAGTCCAGAATCTCGGCCCACATCAGAAAGACTATAGTCAACTCTCTGAATTGGTGATGTCACATGAAGAAAATGAATGGGAGGGAGGGGGAAAGAAAAGATGAATTGTGCACTCCAAGGAAATGCCCTAAAGGTGGAAAAGTGACAAACTTCCTGTTGGTCATAACGCAAATTTCAGAAACTTCCAACCAGTTCCATTTATTTTAAATGTAGCATTGGAATAAAATATAGAGCACCCAAAATTCTCAGTTAAGCACTATGAGCTGTGGCAAATAGTAGCTTAAGGTACTTAGGAAGCAATTAATTAGCAATATTTAACAACCCTTGACTCACATGATAGCAACACAGAATTTTCAACTTGTATTACCTAGATTTCTGTATTCCACTAAGAATTTTTGGAGTACTTCCTGGCAAATAATTTAGCTTACTTGAAAAACAACAAATGAATGCATTTATGCACCAGGTTACCGAGTTTTATTCATGCCAGTTATTTGTGCAAACACGTTTCTCCTCAAGCTCTAACAGGACAAAGACAACTTGTCTTCCAGCAAAAATCTAATAAACTTTAAGAGTGATCCATTTTATAAAGTTAACTCCTTGAAAAGGAGAGGCAGGATTATTATTTTTTCTCCACTAACCAATATCAATTAAATCAATTAAATATTTTTCATAGCACGAGAAGTACTGGACATTCCAGTAGCAAAGTGTAAACCAACACATCAGAACAGATGACTTAAGTAAAATTATGCAAGTATAGAGGGAGTGAAATTAAATCTTAGAGAGAATATACTTGCAACAATTCAGTTACTATGTTATAGGAGGATGGAAGCTTAAAATGAACTGTTTTTTAAATACAGTTAAAAATTAACTATATTGAACTTGCATTAATCTGGAATAAATGTAGAGCATAAAAGAAGAATTTTCATAGTCTGTTATACAATGTAAAGAAAACAACACTGACATGATGTTGGCGCTCTCAGTGGCTGCTCCTAGGCTGTGGAACTCCCTCCCGACGGAGGGCCGCCTAGCCCCAGACCTCCCCTCTTTCCGGAGACAGTGTAAGACCTGGCTATTCCGCCAGGCCTTTGGGGAGGGAGACTGGTAGAGTGGGAGGGCAAGGGGTGGGAGATTTGGTTCCACTCTTTTAAGGAGTTATGATACATTTTATGTATTTGTTTTAATTATTGAATTTGTTTTTATATTGTCGATTTTGGTTGTGAGCCTCCCCGAGCTGCCGTGTGGGCAGGAGGGAGCGGGCTAGAAATGTTCCTAAATAAATAAATGAGATTGGGTGTCTTTAGATGGACACGAGGGTACTCAACCCCGGAGCAAGTCTGGGGGTTTGCCCACGTCTGCCTGCTTGTAGCAGCACCTGGGTCCGTTTTAAATGGATCCAGCGCAGTCACAGTCCATGGTCTGCCGATGTGGCACTCCCCCCCCCCCCAAACACAGCTGACCACCTCTCTAGGCTGCCGTCCACAGTTCTATGCTGAGTAGACGGACTGCTGCTGCAGGTTTGGGTGGCCTGATCTGCTGCCAGTGCTCTGGGATATCCTGGTGCACCGCTAGCGGAGCTGGAGAGGAGCAGCTCTGCTCCACCTGCACATCTGGTGGGCCGCCTTTAAAACGGACAGCCTGCCAGGGTGTGAGGCGGAGCAAAGGCATAGGTGTGATCTGTGTAAAAGCACCTACTGTCCCTTCAATAAATTAACTAACTATAAAATAGCATGGTCTAAAATATGCCAACGTAAGTTTGCTGTTGAGAACTTAGAACCTCAGGAAACAAGGGAGACAAAACTGTAATTAGCAGAAGAATATCTACTGATTACTGAAGCAAAACAAGGATGGGATTTGAATAGAAAAAAGTGCTCAACAATAGGCAGTCAGTCATTTTCTGTTCACGTAACGGCTGTAACTCGGTCCTCATTTCCCCCCCCTCCCAAAATTTACTGGAGGACCAGGGCATTTAGTCTCAATTTACTGAGTCCCAAGTTTCTGAGGACTGCCCTGAAACTTCGAGACTCAGCCAAACCTCAGCTGAGTGGCCGAGGGATAGGGGTGAGGTACTAACCCTCCAGTGGAGCTCTTCCTGGGCTGTTAAGTTTGTGGGAAAAAACCCACCAAAAAAACACCTGAGCATATCCAGAAGGGCCCGAATGGCCCCTTCTGAGCATGCTCAGCCCTTCCCAAGATGGCACTGGCAGCGTCACCACATCCAAGATGGTGCCTGCATCGTGCAGATACTGCCAGCACCATCTTGGAAAGGTCTGAGCATGCCCAGTTTGTCTTTTAAAAAACAACAAAAAACAACTTACCAGCCCAGGAAGAGGCTGAGCTTCATGGGACCCCCTCTGGAGGGTAAGTACCCCTCCCCGGACCACTCCAATAGGCCTCTGTCCGCCTTGAGTACCCCAACCCTGAGCCCCTTGTCCCCCACTCCTCAAATTCAGAGTATTTTCCCAGTCCAAACACTTGGGACTGGTCCCCGGATCCTCAGAAATACTTGCCAATTAAAAATAAAATAAAATAAATTCAGAACAGCCCTAGTTTGCATTCTAGAGAAGGCACTCTGATTGTTCATTGTGTATCAACCTAGGATTGGATGACTTATTGCAATTCCCACTGTCTGCTGTAAGCTCTTTGGGGCAGGGAATCAGCTTTTTGTTATGTGTATATAAAGTGCCTCTTGGGTATGCTCTGCCCGACGGCTAGAGCATCGGTTAGAGTTCATGGCCCATCCCTACTGCTGAATCGAGCAATTACAGTGAAAGCTGTTTCCATCGGAAACAGACCATTTTCTGGTGCTCGAGCAATGCGGACATTTACCGGCTTTTTCACTATTTTTGCTGGTTCCCATTCGGTAAATTGCCATTGTTCGGTATTTCTGATAGTTTCTCCTAGGTAGGAGCAGTTCCTTACAAGCTACTTATGTTTGCTTGCATACGACTGCAAGTTCACTACTAACGGTCATAATTTCCCTTATTTTCCCTTGTTGTGGCTCCTTGTAAACTGTGTTTTGATTGGTGTATTTCAAGGGCTAGCCCTCGTTTTCTACATTCTGATGCTGGAAATTCTTATAAAATGCTGGAAACTGAAAAAAAAATACCAGAAACTAACTACCAAAATTTAGCAGAAAATGGCCGACAATCACAGGTGCTGATCTTGACAACAGTAGAAGTATGGACCCAATGGACAGTGAGGAAATACCAATGAATAGTTGCAAGCACTCCCGAAAGGTAGTTATTGCCCAACAGTATAGGAACAGTCATTCTTGCATCAGCTCTACCCATCCCTATTAAACAGTATTTTACATATGTGTAAAGTGTATATAAAACTGCTATTCTGATAGTTTACCATTTGGACAGACAGGAATAACTGGGCCATTAGAGATTCAGACCAGGGCATCTTTCTTCCTGGAATTTCATCAGTGTTGGGGAAAGAAGCGGTATTACTGTAGGAGGTGTTACAATAGCTCTGCTCTATGCAAGTATTCCCATTTGGAGGGTAAATCCTCAGGAGGTGGGTTCTGCTGGCAAAATAACAGTTTAAGCCTCTAAGATAATACTCTCTTTCTGATCCAAGATTATTTTAGTATCTATGTAATTGAGTGAAGTACTGATGAATAAAAACTAAGGACCTGTTCCAATAAATTAATGAAAGTCTTTCAATTGATTTCAATAGGCCTTTCAATTGTTGATCAGGCCTTCAAAACCTTTATTTTTGTTATTGCTGGAAGAAAATATTGGCACACATTCTTCTCTCATTAATAGAAGCCACTGATGAAATCAGAGCTAATTATTCTGGAAGAGCATCTAATTGTTTGGATACAAAGGGAGTTTTTATATTGACTAATTAGAAGTCACCGATACTATTAAGTACCTACCAACGTAATCTATGTTGCCAAAATCCAATTAAAGTGATTATACATTTTAAAAACAGGATAAATTAACAACTCTGATGTACGTATGATGAGACTTTCAAAGGCAAAATAAGAAATTCCTATTCCTATAAATTCTTCTGTAAACCCAGTTCCTATAAATAAACCCAGTTCCTATAAATTCTTCTGAAAATCCAAAACACAAATATACGAATATTAATAGAAGAGATTAATATTCTGTTTGATGAGCGGAATAAGGAAACTCTCAGTGCAATCATTTGTGGGATAGCACACTTGTTAGAATTAGCACAGGTATGAGTCATATTGAAATGAATGGGACTTGCACCCATGCTAGCTATTGGCACACAAGATATCCTGTGGAGGATTGCGCTGTTAAGAGTGTTTTGAACACCAAGAAATAAAAACTGCTCATGGTAGCAAAAACCTGCATAGTAAGAATAGTAGTACTTTTACTAAATACAGAGCAATCTCGTTCTAATGTACATTGTTTCACACAAATTTGAATATAATGTGATGAAGAAGCATGGCTCTCAGCATGTATCATCAAAAATACAGTGCACTTTGTTTTACAATTAAATCATGTGACCATTCAGTACATCCAGAGATGCAAGTTTAAGTATCCTCATTATACAATATGAACTTGGTATTACATAGATATAAAGGCATGGCTCCCAAATACCACGTTATAATGAGGGTGCACTGGAATATTTTACAACTGTATGCAATTTGCCCTTCAAAATTAAACCCACACAAAAAGAAGATTAACAGCTCATAACAAAACATATGGATCAGCAGTTGACAGCATCAGCAGAAATATTAGACTGAATCCATACTGGCACAAAAACTATATTTGCTGTTTTTAAACCCAATTCATCTTAACTCAGTGGGCTAAGTTTGGCTGAAGGATTCATACTAACCAAATAATGTATAAACTGAGTTTACAAATAGTGTCATACTCTACATCCATTGTGTTTTGTTACTTGTTCATAATGCCCACCCACACTGTGATTAAACGCAGTTAACCTGAACCATCTATAAATGGTGTTTATTTATAGTTATGCAAACTTTATTCTTGGTCAATTGTGGAAGGATTTATATGGATATGTTCTATCAAAACAAGCATTCTAAAGGTAGGCCTGAAGTAGACTGTAATTCAGGCAGGAGCCCCAATATTTTATTTGTTTTTAAATTGTCATGATTAAAGTTAGGATTCTAAAATTTGTCATGAAGGAGCACTTGGGTAAGCGGTTCATGCTGTCCAAATTGAAGCAGAACCAGTTGGAGAACAGCTGAGTTATTGCAGTTTGAAAACTGCACTTCAAAGTGTATTTTTTCAGCCAATCCGACCGTCTTGAACTGACCAGGGTAAAGGGGTTTAGTGTTGGTTGGGAAGAGGTGCAAGCTTTTTAGAAAATTGAAGGAGGCTGGCAGGGTATGCCTTTTGTTTACATTTTGTAGACTGGAGTAGTAGTTTGTAATTTAGGATGTCCAGAAAAGTCAATGTTAGTCCATGGCGAACATTGTATCTATGAGTTATGACATGGGGTGATGACAGGAGCACAGGCTGAGTTTCTGTTGTCCATCCTTGTCATATGTATGTTTATGGATGTGTAGGGGAAAATTTAAAAGGGGGGTTAAGAGGCAGTGCGGGGAATGGGGCAGAGCAGGACCAGGTGGGAGGGGGGAAAGAAAGGGAGGGGGGGAAGGGGTGATTTTGCTGGGGGAGATAGGGGATCCTCCTGCAGCCTTCCTTGCTCTGCTGCTCCTCCCAGCTGGGTGAAATTAACCAGATGGCTGGGAGAAGAGGAAAAGCTAGCCCAGCCCCCTCCAGCAAAGTCACCCCTTGTCGGGTCCCCAGCCCCCAGCAAGCCAAGCTCAAAAGGTGGTTTCGCTTGGGAGGTGCTGGGGATCCGGGGGGGGGGGGCTTGACTTTACTGGGGGGAGATAGATATGGGATCCTCCTGGAGCTATTCCTAGCTCCGCCGTTTCTCCCAACCCTCTTGTTAATTTCACCCGGCTGGGAGAAGCAACAGAGCAAGGAACGGCTCCAGGAGGATCAGAGTCCCTATCACCTCCAGCAAAGTCACCCCCACGCTGGGTCCCAAGCACCCCATCCCTTCTTCCCTCCACCCACCCAGACCCGATCTGCCCACCCTCCCCATTTGAAGAGATCACAAAGAGGGAAAACGCTTGCCTCAGAGGGTCTCCAATAAGAGGGTGGCAAGACTTGGGAGAGCTTTATCAGGGCCCACCAAGAAGGGTGTGCAAAGAAGGTGCATGAAGCATCATTAGGGCTGGCTGATTATTTATTTATTAGCAGCAAAGTCTTTGAAGCACCTAGTTAAAGCTTGAGAAGCAGAATTGTGAAGGAGTCTGTTATGACTCCTCAGTTCAAGGAGCAGAATTACCCCAGCTCTGGCTCCAGTCAGCAAAGCCAAAGTTACTAAACTAGGGGGTTACATCTGTGCCATGTGTGTCCATAGAAAGTTTTGCAAGCCACAGCCACATATGAAAAGGGCACAATTGGGTCTGGTGTGTCTGTTGAATAACTAGAGTATAGAAGTAGTTTATTTTATTTATTTATTATACAATTTTATACCCCGCCCTGTCTGCAAAACAGCTCAGGGCAGCTTACAATTTAAAACAAGATTATAAAACATATAAAATATAAATATAAAACCACTTTAGGGGGAAGTCATAAAAATATAAACATAAAACTCCTGCACATGGCCCAGCAAAAATGGGGAGAGGAAGAGGCACCTGGCTGGTCCAGGTATTTACCTGCCTGGTTCCCTGCCCCCCAGGTGCCCTCCTCCATCCCCATTGGGACACGGAGCCATGCCTTCAGAGCAGGAGAGAGGCGAGGGGCTCCTCATCCCTCCCCTGCCTGACACCCTGTTCAGGGCAGGCAGGCACAAACACCCCCTCTACCCCCCCGCTGAGGGCAGGGCTTTCTCTTCCCTTAGATTAAAACAACCAATTCTACGTTTACCAACGTTTAGGTACACTTACCACAGGTTGTTTGCAAAGGTAGCGGCAAAGCTCTCCGATATACTGGATAGTGGTCACATTGTACTTTTTGCAATCACTCCAGAACTGACTAGCTGAGAACTTCTTTCTTAAGACACAAGTGGCACCTTGAGGAAAATAAATCCAGACTATAAAAGATCATTATACTATAGGATTTTCTAATATAAACATATCAAATATAAAAAGAAAATATTAAATTGTGGATCACAGAATATGGGTGAAAACGGACATGATGCTAACTCCACTCTGACACCACTTTAACATTTCTTATGCATGTTGCAGGGCTGTATAGGGCATCAATACAGCCCTGTAACATGCATAAGAAATGTTAAAGCGGTGTTAAGATGGAGTTAGCGTCATGTCTGCTTTCACCCTATGCCACGAAACTGCAAATATTTGTTAGAAATTGGTCATCACTGTCCTTCAGTGTACAGAATACCCACTGTACACATGCTAATTTATGTAAACAAGCATGATCCTGTAAGCAGTTATGTGTCATTTATGAATGGCAAGAGCTCTACACCCGTGCTTAAACTGAAGCTCGTTGCAAGTTTGACAACTTTACAAAATTAATTTGTTTCAGGATTGTTAATTATTATTTTTTTTAAAAAGGTATGACAACTAAAATGTCTTAACACAACTGTACCAGTTTTTCCAGAATAAAGGTTAGTATTTGGGCCCCCACTGTTGTTTTGCCAGATTTTAATCAAAGGAAATTACCAGTTACATTTTCAGTTTCATATGTTTCTTTGATTCAGGAAGACAGATATTATAAGGGGGGAAAAACTCCTCACACTTGCTGTGGCTCCTTCACAGCACATGAACAGACTGAGGCAACATAATGGTGCTGAAAGAACTTCAGATTTGGCTAGGAAAGGATTCCCTTCAAGCCAAGACTGAAGAATACAGTCACAAGTCTGTCATCTGAGGACCCACTCCTCAACCCTGGTATATAACGATTCAGAGCAGCGCTGATGCCCATTGGAAGCTGGGGAGATGCTGTCATAACTCAGAGAATGCCTCTTACCACCACCAGGGTTGTCTAACTTATGCCAGGAAGAATAGAGAATACCAGAATTGGGAGAACAGGAAGATGGTGCTAAAAGGCACAGCAGAGACTTTTACCTTTTATTCCACTTACCGCAATGACTCTGCAGCAATGGATTTTAATGCTGTTGTAAACTAAAACTAACACCCTTTCCAGTTACTGGTATTATTAAAGAAAGAGTCCTACCCAGTTCAATACATCCACCTATGCCAAGGAGAGAAGCTGCACTGTGGTAAAGAGGGAGAGTTATATAAACAACATCAGCAGGAGTAGCACCAAATGCCCATAATCCAGCAGCCCCCTTTAGAACTTGCATGTGACTGATAACTGCTGCCTTTGGTAAACCTGAAATGGGGGAGAAAATATACATATAAAAAGTGCATAATAAGCAGAAGTTTAAATTTACTTTTTAATCGACTACAGTCTATTAAATTAAAAATTGCAGCAACATGAATATTAGCCAACTTTCTACATTTTATGAACAATTTTCAGCTGGCTACTTAGCTATACAAACACCCATCCACTAAATTTGAAAAGATACGTTAGCATATTTAATACAACTTAACTGCTATTAGATGTAAAGTGTGTTTAAGACTATCATTCTTGCATAAAATCAAGTAGACATTGGGCCAATGGATTAAGAAGACAGCTGTACCAAAGCAGTAAGAAAGGCACTATTTGCCTGTCACACAGTGAAATAATATGAAACTGGGGAGGCTGTACAGCTCAAGCAGACTCTTTGTCACCCAAGTGTAAATAATCTGCCTGTTTATCCCCTCAGGGGTAAAGATTAGAACTGGGATAGCAGATAGGTATCCTAAAACCAATTCTCCTCCTCCCTTCAACTCTCACTCAAGCTGAAAGGTACCCTCTCTCTTCCTCCTTCATGTCACCATCATGATGATGCTAGAGAGTGCTACCACACAATGCACTTACTGCACCTTGGGCAGCCTTACCCCACTCCAGGCAGGCTTACCATGTGATGCAGTACATTGTGTGCCTGGTGGCCACCAGATGTTCCCACGCTGCATGCCGGGGCAGGCAGCTGGCTGCTGAACACTGCCTTCTTGGAAAAAATCCGAGAACATAGCGCATTGCAGCTGGCCACAGTGGGAGATCTGACAGCAGCCCGCCCTGCAGGAGGACCGACTGTCTGCCCAAGTCCCTGCGCTGGCTCTGCAGTGAGATAGCTGCTCTTCCTCGCCACAGGGCCATGCGGGGACTCAACCCTCTGCACCATGTGTGGCTGCACCCATAGTGGCCCTGGACTGAGCCTCAGGGCCACTGTGGTCGTCAGGGAGCACCCTCCCATGGGTTCCACCTGCTACTCTTATCTGTATGACAGGAGCTCACGGGGGCACGGTCGCATTTGCTGCCCCAATGTTATGGAACTCCCTCCGCTTGAGGGTCAGTCTAAGCATCTTTCAGAGGCAGTGTAAAACTTTTTTTTAGTAAAGCATTTGGCGGGCAGGGATAGGGATTAGTTGGGCGGTTACTGGGGGGTTGGTGTGGGTAGGGTTCTTTTGGTAAATTGTATTTTACGTTTTTTGTAAACTACCCTGAGCTTTTGGGGAAGGGCAGGGTAAAAATGTAAAACAAACAAACAAACTTCTTCAGGAGCAGCCTCCATTATATTGGCCAGTCGAGGAAAGAGTTAACTTCTGGCAAGAGCCAGCTATGGAAGAGCTTTTACCCTGTTCCATAGACAGCTTTTTCCAAGCAGATTGTCATGGCTTTCTTGCTAGTGCTCTAGTCCTTTTTGGTTTTACATACATATATTCAGTGTACCCTGCATAACGATGTATACTATTATTTAAAATTGTACCAGGAAGTCTAGGCAGAACAAAGGCTGTGAAAAAGTCTAAGCACAAGCACCACAGTCTAAGCACAAACCCTACTACCTCAAATGGGGCTGAAGGCATAGAGAGAAGTTGCAAGGAAAATACTTTCACACATCAGCAGTCCTTATTTTTAATCATAAATTCAAGAGGGAAAAAACTAATCAGAAAATCAAGAGGCAAAAAACTACAAAGTGGAAGCTCTCAGATATATAATGTTAAGAACAATAGGTCATTTGCCTTAATTAACTAAATATATTGAACACTTGCCACGTTAAATAAAATTTACTCTTAAGCAGAAAACACTAAAGGAGACAAGCTGTAAGATTCGAGTAACTTTTTAAAAAACCTTTCTGACTGAAACCACAAGTTGATGGTCAGAATACGAATCCTATTTATCTTAACATCATGATGCTCTTTTTCATGTCACTCATCAGAGGTTGTTTTTTGTTTTTTTTATAAAGTCTTAACTTCTTGCTCACTGGGGCAATGACAATAAACCCAGCCATCTGTTTTGAAGCTAGAAGGCTAATAACTTAATCCTATTTTCTGTGTCTATAGTGACCTGCATGCAAAGCAAGCCTAGAGTAGAACTCTTTCATAACGGATTTACAGAAACTTGTTTAAATGGATGTTGGAAACTCTGAATACAAAGTTTAAGCTCTGTAGGTGTGCAATATATGCTTACAAAATATTTATTATTTTTGCAGTGTTCAAACTCAGTCCAGGTTGCTTTGCAACTATTATAATTATTATTATTAAAAAAAAAAAATAATAATACCAGAGGAAAGGGAATACGATGTTCATTTTTAGGTCATAGGGTCTGGGAAATTAATTAAGCCACAATCCTTAGAAATGACAGCTTCCTCTTTGGAGTGTCCAGTTCCTTTTTGTGTATTGTTTATAGTGCTCACAGACAGTATGCAGCCGAGTATGTATCTGTTACTGACCTGAAACCAATTAATCATCATTTCATAAACAGTTCCAGTTCACAACAGAAACAAAAGTTCCTGTGTATATTACACTGATTCTAAACATTTGATTTTAAACATTCGGGGATGAAATTCTCTTCCTGTAAAAATTTGTACCTGTTGTTCCCGAGGTAAAAATGTAGAGAACAGAAGACTTGAGACTATTAACAGAACGGAGTTTTACTGGTACAGGGTCTTCAGATGCAGCTTCCAGCTTGTCTAAAATGGTTATAACACCTGGCAAAGTGGGATCTTTTGTCATCACCCAAACTTGGATATCTTCTTGTAGGCTAGGAAGAATTTCCTCCAGCGTCCCAAGCATGTCTTTAAAAGAATAAAATGACATTATCTATTTTGTGATGCATTCAATGCAAAGTTGGACTCAAGTGTCTTTTTCAGCATCTCACATTTTTACCAATTTTATAGAGGTGTTCGTAAAAGACGAGGGACCAAGTGCTACCTAGGGCATTTTGAACCATCCCCCCTCTTTGCTCCTGCTAGAGTTTTCCAAGGAAAACCAAATAGAGATGAAAAAGGCTGGATTTGGTGTCCCAAACCAGAATACCTCACCATGGCATTCGGTTTCCATGGCATAGAACACCATGATGTAGCCAATGCTACTACGAGTCCCAATGACAATGTTGGTGTGTTCCTAGCCCTGTACTCTACTCCTGCTGTCCCAAAGACACTCACAAAAATTCCAAAGTCTTCCTTTATTCCTCATCCCCTGCACTGAAAAAGTACAAAGGCTGCCTTCAAGTTGGTGATGAGGCCAATTGTGGAGTAGTTCTCTTCCCTTCGTCTCTCTGTGTCCAATGAAACATCACCAATTCCCTCTCTTTTGTTCTGTTACACCTATTGTATACCGCCTGCAATTACTATTGCTGCAGCTTCAGACTGGGATCTGGTTTGGAGGCTGCATTCAGGCTGGTGATGAGGACAACTGTGAAATGATTCTCTCTTCTTGTCTCCCCGTGTCCATCGGGACATCCCCAATTCCCTCTGTCACACTGTCTGTCACTCTGCTATACTGATGTAGCCCCATTGGGGTCTGGTTTGGGAGGGTGCCTTCCATCAACTGGTGATAAGGAAGTTATAGTGTTGTTCTTTTCACTGTTTCTGTGGTTGGGGTTGGGAGGGGGGGGGCGTATATTGCTAATGATGCCAGTTGCCTTTTCTCCTCCCACCTTCTTTGTAATAGAACCACCACCATCACTGCTCCTTGCCTCTAGTCTGTTCCCAGAACAACCTACAGAACATCTGTGCAACTGGCCATCTAGAATATATATTTTTTCATTAGTTCACTCTTCCTAAATTGATAGCAGAATTATCAGCACTTTTAAAAACATTGTTTTCCCTTCCCTATAGACATCCTGCTGCATTTCTATGCCAAAAAATCCCATAAAAAAGAAAAATACCAATAAATACAAATACCAATGCTAGACTTTGTGCTATAGCCCTGTGCTGTGTGCAGCTATAATAGGGACACGTGGTACAGCTGCACAAGGGCCCACAAGTCTGAGTAGCCCACATTCTCTGATGTAACAGCATGCTCTGTAGGGATGGGCGAACGCAGTTTGGAAGTTTGGCCCGAACTCAGCCTGTTCAGACGACCGAACCAAACTTCTGTACTGAATGCTTGAACTTCCGAACAGTTCGGAAAAGTTCAGATGAGTTCGGATGAGTTCGGGGGTGGGAAAAGCGTGACTTTGGGTGGGAAAAACATGACTGGAAAGGGGAAGCAGCTGAAGAGCAGACTTCCTAGCACCAGGGGTGGACAGCAGGGATGGTTTCTGGGCCAAAAATACCAATACCGAAAAAAATTCAGTTTCAGTACCGATAGCCGAACATTCAAAAAAGTGGTGAGTTTGGATGAACCGAACTCTGCCCAACCGAACACAAACTCGGGTTTAGAACCGAATGTTTGAACATCCAAATGGCGTTCTGCTCGCCCGTCCCTAATGCTCTGCCACTGGGAGGCGGACTAGGAGGACCCGGCCCATTCCATCTTCTACACCAGGGCCCATTCCAACTTAGCTATGCTCCTGATCGCTTGCACAGCCCTAGTTCCAGCACCTGCAGGTGGCAGATGCACTGGAAGGAGCATGTGGCATTCACATAGTAAAGAGAAAGGGCACAATCCAGAATTCCTGCACAAAGGGAGGACCCCGTGTGTGTGGAGGACAAAGGAAACTGCACAGGTCGCGCACATGTAAAAGCAACCAGGACCCAAAACACAACGTGTGTGGTACCTTTTACTGGATCTCCTCTTGGCTTCCTAGAGCAAGACAGATCCAAGTTTTGCTCAGGGCTCCATGAGAAATCTCCATACAGTGACTAGCATCTCTACTCTCAACACCATCCTATCCTGGGTGGTTCACATAATCATTCTTCCGCAAGTACAAGAGCAGTTTATTAGATCATAACCTTCAGAATTCCCCCCTCACCAAAAGGAAATGATTATTAACACACCATCCCTCCTTTTTTGCACATTGTGTGTTCATTAAATGTAAGACTTTCTTTCCCACCAGTTTTAAATTTAAATCAGTGTGGACCAACTGGTGGTCCCCAGCCAAATCTACCCCTCAGAGCAATTTCATAAGGACTGCAGCTTTTCTTTGTAAATAAGTAAAATTATAAAGTTATATTTTAAACAGGTACAATTTTGAGAATATTTGAATAATGAAGGCTTTAATAAAACAGCAACAATCATGTGCAGTACACAGATGCCATTTGTCTATAATAATTTAAAGATTTATTTTAAATTCAAATGCTTTATGATAGAAAAGGTGTACATCTTTTATTTTTGATCCTTTCATATTTAGTATTGGGTCACTTGGAAGTAAAAAGATTGGACCACCCAGATTTAATTAAAATGTTTAACAAAATGTTCAGTGTGAGGAAAAACAATACAATTGACATTCTTAAAAATAAAAGCATAAATAAAAACCAAGTGGTTTCATGCTGGTCTCAGTCTGATGTGCCAAAGCTAGGCCTCAGGTCCCTTGTTAATGAAACAAATGAACTCTACTCCTCAAATTTAATTTTGCAAAATTATTTGTCCCATGCATGGATGTCAGTTGTGGGTGTTAAGAAAACTATGAACTGCTTTCCCTCAAATTATCCTCTTGTGAAGGATGTGACAGTATAGATTGCAATGGATGTCACTATTGTCTGGGCATGCAAAAAAAATTTTTTTTAAATAATAGCTACTATGCCACACCCCCAAGAGATGGTTTCCATAAAAGACTATAAAACAAGAGCCAAATTTCATATCCCCGTAAGTTTTAGTATTCATAATTCTACAGAAATAGAAAATTTTGGACTTAACAGAACAACTTTCCCCCCCCCATCGTGCATTAACGACAATTGATCATGAACACTAAAAAAATAATAATCCAGGACTAATTTATCATCATTCAGAATTCTAGGTATACTGTATTTTTTTCACAGCAGAAGAGAAACAAGTCCACACAAGAGTTCTTAACATGCTTGAGAAATAAGAATTAAACTTAAAAGAGCAAATGGGTCAGAAAAAAGTGGGTCAGATTTCCACACGGTCTAATAAGGTAATTCCTTCTGAAAAAGAAGAATATCAAAGTTACAGCTATTATTAACTAAGTCAAGAATTACAAAAAAGCAGCAGTGTTGAGATACTAGACTGAAGCACGTTTCTTCTGTTAATTCTCAGTAACTAATTATGATCGAGCCTCAAACTAAACATTTGCCTCTCTTTATATTTTCTAATTTAACATTACTCCAGAATGTTTAATGTTTCTGTAGCTGAAAGTGGGCTATTTAATATAGTATTTGACACTACTATTATGCTTGATTATGCAAAAGGATTTTTTTTCTCCAGTACACTCTAGCATTAATAACTTGGAAACATACATGAACTCCTTGTAATTAAATGTTATTATGAAAGAGATTTCAGGTTAGATAGGGGAAAGTACCAGAAACAATCAACAGTTTCCTGAAGAAAAAAGAAAGCAACCAACGTCACTGCACATTCTTCTAACATTATAAAAGCCAAAGACCTTGGATCATGCCTGGAAAATACATGAATAATGAAGCATGAAGATACACTTTCAATTATGCTAACCTATTTCCAGGAAACACTTATGAAAACATGAAAGGTCTAAAATTACAGCCAACCATGATGTGTTGTTCAGTTCACCAGAAATTTCTATACCAGATGTCATAAAGAGCCTGCTTTAAGGACAGGCTTGAACCAGTGCCCTTGGGGTCTGACACTGCTTTTAGATGAGGCGCTGAAAAGCGCCTCCTGAGCCGCGCGTTAAGAGAGAAGCCACGCCACGCTGCCAGAAGTGACGTGCTCCCCATTGCCAGCAACAGTGGAGGCTGGAGACGCAGTACTTTGCAGAGGCGCGATCTAGAGACCTGAAAATTGAGGTCTCTAGAACACGCCTCTGCAAAGCGCCGCGTCTCCAGCCGTTGCCGGCAACGGGGAGCACGTCACTTCCAGCAGCGCAGCTTCTTTCTTAACACGCGGCTCAGGAGGCGCTTTCCAGCGCCTCATCTAAAAACGGCATTAGGCACATTGGCTGGTTCTGCAGCGCCACTAGTTTCTACTGGCCATGTCCCAGTATTGCCTAAAAAGACCTTCTCCAGAGACAGTCAAGCCACACCCCTCATCAGCCTCACTCCAAGCCCCCAGCTTCCTGGTTGGCTGCTGGCCTGCATAGAAGGCTGGTCAGTAGTCACAGGAAGCTGGGTGGATCATCAGCCACTTCCTGTTGGTACCTTCTGTCCATGTATCTTGAACTGGCTCTGCACTCCCGTGAACCTACTATGCTCTTTGGACCCGGGCCAGATGGAGACTGATCCTCCCTTCTAGAACCAGGTCCCTTCTGATCCCACTGGTGAGTGTGGCCACAGGGATACTGGGGCTCAGTGTCTGCTTTGATGGGAGTGTGGTATCCGTGGGGTGTGCCCCCTAAGTGACTGCTCAGGGAGCCCACTCTGCCTGGTGCCAGCTCTGACTTGTCTAGTCCAATCCTACCTTGTCTATACCTGCCCCTTTGGTCCATGTGCTGATCCCCACCATGACCCTTGGACCCCAATCCTGCACTCTCCTGGACTTTGGAACCTGATCCTGCACCAACTCTTCAGACCTGATCCTGACACAACTTTCTCACCATGTTTTCCTGGACCTCATCCTGCACAGACTCTCTATACCCCAGTCTATGGTCCATGACACTGCTGCTCATTTTATACTGATCTTGTCCATGTGTCAGGAATAAACAGCTCTGGGACAAACTGCAATACAGCATTTCTGGAGGTGCCTTGTACTCATACATAAGCAGATGGCAAAGCAATCCAAAAATAATGAACTTTGCTTGTTTCTGGAGTATTTTATTTAAGTGCGATACTATAAGTGTATTAATGTTAATTCATTCTGGGTGGAGTTATATTTAAGTCTAAGGGTGTTAACAAATGAGACATTAGCCCACATTAGCTAATGCTAGTCCACATTAGACCACACTATTTTGTTAGGTGTTTGCCAGATGTACGTCCCCACAGGGCATGGGGCCACCTCCCACTCATGGTGGAGTCTCGAAGAATGTGGAGCCTGCTGTGGGGGCAAATATTGGATAATAGGGGCTAATGTGCGCCCACCAGGTCACTCCTCCTTATAAGGGAGTGCATAGCCTCTGCCAACGAACAGGTAAACCAGAACCCAAGTGTCCTGGGTGCAGCACATAGAGCGGTCCAAGGAGTGAGCACTCTCTCTGCTCTCGCTCTCACTGGTGCTTTGATTTTCACTTTTTGAGACACTTGAAAATGGCTCTCCAAAAAGCAAAAATGAAAAAGAAAAATAGAAGACACACATGGCAGGGGTAATTTTAATCAATTTCAGGGAATTTTGGGACTGTCTGGGACTTTTCAGGATGTTATTTCTGGCATTTACCCTCAATTTTCTAACACCGTTTGTTAGGCTGGACACACCAAACAGCTGCATGGAAGCTCTATGGGCGAAACACAGGCTACAGCGGGATATCATCTCATGTGTTAACACCCTAAGTTTTACCTAGAGTTTCAGAGTAAGGAGCAGGCCTGTGTGCCACTTTCATGGTATATACCACAAGTATTTATATGTACACACAATAACTAACTAGCACCATAGGAAAATTTCATGCATTGATGGAGATAGAATTCCTCCATCCTCCTTTTCTCTCTCCTCCGGTCTTATGACCAGTTTGTTCTTCTTTGGCATAATTATGACGTCAATGCAGAACAACCCAAATACAATAATAATTGCCAACTGTGACCTGAGAACAATAGACTCACTTTTGGCTGCAAACTACCACTTGAGTTGCTACCCTCGCAAAACATTTATACATTAACTACAAAAAAAACAATGCAAGGCATGTATTGGCAGACAGACACGATCTTACTGTGTCAAACGATGTATGTCACATTATGAGATCAACTTGTACAGAGCAACTTGGTTGGTCCAAAACAAAATTTAAGAATGCATAAGAAATTGTGTTAAGAGTCAGTTTTAGTGGAACCAAAATGCAAAGTAGTGTGCAACCTCTCCTTAATAATCAAAGGCCACTTCCAAATTTCCCAGATTCAGAGCCTCATCCTTTGTCCACAACACATAAGAGCTATACCAGCTCAGACAAAGGTCTGTCTAGTCCAGCATCCCATCTCCCAAAAGAGCCAATTTAGTTTTCTTTACAGAAGTGCACAATAGGTCCTAATGGAGTGATCCATTGCCTGCTATTCATTCCTAGCCCCCAACAGTCAGAGGTCTTATCCCCTTAGCTTGACTAGTAGTCATTTATGGACCTCTGCTTCTACAAATTTATCCAGTTTTTTTTTTTCCCCAAACCAGTTACAATATTGGCTTTCACAACATCCTCTGGCAAGGAATTCCACAAGTTCACTGTAAGCAGAGTGAAAATGTATTTTCCTTTATTCATCTTAAATCTGCTGCCAGTTAGGGTACTTTCAGACATGATGGTAACCACCCTTTAACCACCCTTGGTGGTTATTTATGCATGTTGCAGGGCTGCATAGGTGCCCTATGCAGCCCTGCAACATGCATAAATAACCACCAAGGGTGGTTAGTGTCATGTCTGAAAGTACCCTTACTTTCATAGAGTGTCCCTTAGTTCTAGTATTATGAGAAAGGGTGAATAGCAGTTCCCTATTTATTTACTCCCACAACACTTAGGGTGCAATCCAACACCCCATTGTAAACTGCGCCTATGTCAAGCACATAGCAAGTTTACCGGTACACATCTGCGCATGCACACAGCAAGCCACTTGGCACAACGGGGTGCCCCTGCCGATGCGAACCCCCCAACCCCACCCCACCCCGAAAACTGGGGGGATGGAGCAGGCTTGGCTCCTGCTCCATCTCCCAGGCTGTGGAGTGTGTGGGCTTGTGGGGGGTTGCATCAGCAGGGGTGCCCCGTTGTGCTAAGCGGCTTGATGTGCGCATGCACAATGTGTGCCTGTCACCTACCTGGGCACTGTGCCGGCAGGCGGTGTATGCCACAACTAGGATTGCACCCTTATTTTGTAAACTATAATATCACCCATTCATTGTACATTCTCTAAAAAGAACAGCCCTAACCTGTTGAGACTCTTCTCATATGGAAACCGTTCCATGCCTTTATCTTAGTGCAGAGAAGGGCAACCTTTTCCATTTCTGCTATGATCTGCATGTAATATTCATGAGGTGAGCACACCATGTATTTATATAGTGGCATTATAATATCCTCTGCTTTGTTTCTTATCCCTTTTCTTATAGTTCCCAGCACTGTGTTGGCATTTTTGACTGCTGAACACAAAGGCCCTTTTCAAATAGGCACGGGTGTGTGGGGGGATGGGTGGGCAGCGCGGTGGGAGGATGGTGCATGGGGATACGTTCCCACAGATACCCAGCCACCTCCATCCACGGCGCATTGTTGCCCGTTACTCCGTGCTTGGGCGATGGGTGTTACGTGGAAGCGCACATGCACCCCTACCCACCAGCTGCAGCATTCCCACAGATGCCCCCCCACACCCACCACAGCATTTAAATGGACAAACACACCCCGCACACATGGGCGAGGGGGGCGTCCCTTTTAAAAGGGCCTACGCTGGTGTTTTCAATGAACTGTCCACAATGAGATTCTTTTCCTGAGCAGTAAACACCAAATTTGGAACCCAATATTGTGTATGTATCAGATGAATTTTTCCTATGTGCATCACTGTGCTTATCACCATTAAATTTCATCTGCAATTTTATTGTCCTGTCTTCCAGGCATGCGAGATCTTTCCATAACTCTTCACAGTCTGCTTCAGACATTACTATCTTGAACAATTTAGTGCCATCTACAAATCTGGCTCACTCTCATTAACAAATATCTAACCAGTACCAGACCCACCAGACACCCTGCTGTTTACATCTCTCCATTGTGAAAACTAACCATTGTCTTACGTTTTCTTTCCTATATTTTAGCCAGTTACCCATGAGAGGAGCTTTCCTCTCACCCCATAATCAATTTTCTCAAGTCTTTACGAGACCTTATCAAATGCTTTCTGGAAATCCAAATACCCTTATCTACTGGCTCATTCTTAGCCACATGATAGCAGCCTTGGGAAAAAAATTCCAGTAGGTTGGTAAGACAATTTCCCATAACAAGAACTATGCTGGCTTTTCCCCACTGTGTCATGTTTGTCAATATGCCTAATAATTCTACTCTTTATAATGGTCTCTACTAGTTTATCCAACTTGATAGACTCAATGGTCTGTAGTTTCCAGGGTCATCTCTGGAGTCTATTCTTACTAGCTTTTACTTTGAACTGACACTTAACTAAAAATAAAAATAAAAATACAAAATACAAAATACAAAATGTATAAACACAATTTAAAAAACAAAAACAGATCTCGTCTTAGTTTTGACTTGGCTTTAAATCTTGGTTATGGGTCCTGATTTTCCTTATGACACTGCAGCTATTTGGAATTCACAAGCTCATTGGAATGGACACTGCAGCTATTTGGAATTTCACCACCTGAAAAGCTCTTGCTTGCTCCTCTAAGTCAGCCAGAACACTCACAGGTGATATTCTAAATTCGCATAAACTCCTGCCATATGCCGACATCTCCCAGTTCAAAACAAACCATAGGGACTAGAATAATAGAAAATTCACAAAAGGGGACGCAGCAGTGACAGAAAGCAAATGCATCTCTCCTTCAGAGAATCAAAGATGTGGGTAACGTTGGTCAGGGAAGAACTATGGTCCGGTTATCTGGGATTTGGGATCCATCTCCTGAGTAGCCTGGTACAGTATGATGGGGTAGCCAAAAGGACTACAGTGGTTAGGTCATGTTCAGATGCTCTGCGAGAGGACTGCAAGACAAGTGCTGGCCTGAGCACCACCTAGGGGAAAGTGAAAGTACGGGAGCAAGGAATGCTGTTGCAATAGGAGTAACTTATGCAGAGGTCAAGAAATTGGTTTTAGACAGAACACTGAATGAATTATGTTGCTTTATGTGCCAGTAAGCTCAAGAGAAACCAATTATTATTATTGTTGAGGCTTCCCTTCAAGTTCTTGGTGCATTAATTAAACCAGTCACCCCATGGTGAAACCACCAAGAACGGAATTACTACATGCTCTGTCCAGGGTTGTATCTTTTGCCAAGTGCAGTTGACATCAGACGTGCGATCAGGTGGAAAGCTACCCCTCCCTGTTCTAGTTGGAGTGACTCTAGTACTACACGTATACAATTTCTATATAGCCATAAAGGCAATGTCTAAAGTCCTTAACTCTCCATGACATCTGCAGTCAGTGTGAATAGTATTGTATCATTTGACCCTAACAAAGGCCCTTACTAATGTTAAGTCTCACTGAATCTGCTTTACAGTGCTTTCTTCCTTTAATATTGGTTTCTATTACTAAATAATACCACCTGTTAGACATCTATTTTTATTTTTTTAAAATAATATTTTTTTTAAATTCTGAGTATTTGTAAAGAAGAACTAAATACTATTAGGGAAAAACTCTTCAGGGTAGCTTTCTAAAAGGTAGAAAGTCATCATTTGTATTTCATGAAGGAAAGTCCATCAATCAAGAGGCAGGCATGAAAAAAGCCCTCTGTTCTGCAGAGTGCTCTACTAATAACTAGAAGTAAACTAAGGATAATGTGTTCTGTAATTTACTTTAATGGATAGAAGCTTGCATCTAATATCTGCAAATTTAGGGGGTAATCCTAACTCCAATGAAATCACTGGCAAAGCTCCCATGAAGAGAGGATTGCAACTTTTGGATCTGTGTTCAGGACTGATGCTGAAACCTTTCCCCATCAAAAATTTAGGATATGGGATTTTGATTTGGACTTATCTCCAATAAACATCAATTGCAATATACAGTTTCGTATATTCAAGTCAAATCAGTTTTAACACCCTCAGAACACTTTACACTAATCCCAATAAAGACTAGCCAACTAACATGAAGTGCACTAAATCTTACTACATAATTTTATGGATTCCCATTCCATTCATGAACTGTTCCACAAAGGAGAGCAGAGGATGGGTGCAGCAGGACTTAATATGGGGGCGGGGGGGGGCGCTTGCCAGGGCTCAACCCCGGGGCAATTAAATTCAAGGGCGGAGGGAGGGAATGTTCCTAGTAGGAGAGTGTACTCCAACATGCAAAAGACCCCAAAATGGGCTTGTCTCCTTTGTGCCTGTAAAATGCTTAAAGTACTAGCCCACTAAAACCTAAACATTTTCTTTAGACTAAGCTCTTCAGGGGTTAGAAGGACCCTAGCAGGGACATAGCTCAGTTAGAATGGTCACTGGTTCGGAAGATGGAATGGCCCCCAGCTCCCTATCCCACTGACAGGAGACACAGCTGCACCAGGAAGAGTGAGCTTGGTGAAACTGCACCACCTGCCTCTATTATAGCTACGCCCTTGTTTTTGATTTGTTTTTACAGTGCTCAGCACAACGGGTAAAAACAAACAAAATGTTAGCCCACTGCAGCCCAGGCTCGGTCTATGCAACCCCCACTCACATTTAGCATGCCCAGCTTAATAAAGGGGCGGCCCCTCACATATCCTTTATGCGCTTGCAGGCAGCCTCCACTGGCAGTGCCAGTGACAGCAAGAGCGGAGAGATGGGCAGAAAGCGTTTGCTCTTCTGACACACTAGGATTTCTGCCCGCGACTCTATGGTGGTGGCAGTTGTACCTGTGCACTGCCTGCAATCTGACAGGATGCAGACATAGGCGCACATTAGCCCATATGGCAGGCTACACATTCTCTGAGACCAGAGTGTGAGTGGGAGCTGCGGGTCCAGTGGGGGGGGGGGTCCCATGTCCAGTGGGGGTAAACACCTAATAAACCGTATGGCCTATGGGTGTTTTTAGACACGTGCCTCCCCACCTATTATACATGTTGCAGAGCTGCACAGGGCACCAATGTTAACACCCAATGAGAAACTGCTTAGGACTGGGCCTCCTTGGAGCTACTGTAATACAAATATTGCAATACTCCTGTGCAAACCAGATCTCTCTGGAAGGGAGGAATATAAGGTGTACTCCTACCAGCTGTATACTGTACCTGCTCCCACAATGAGTAGCTTGGGTTCACAGCTTTGGATAGAATGCAGGAGAGACCTAGCCCGGATGTTGAAGTTGAGGAACGCCACCACACAGCCCAGCTTGGCCAATCCAAACCACAAGTGGATGAAGTCAGGCTCGTTGCTCATCAGCAGGGCCACAGTGTCGCCCTTTTTCAGTACCCCCTGCTTCAGGAAGACCTGGGCTACCCGGTTGCTCCGTCTGTCCACATCCCGGTAGGTGTAGACGTCCCCTTCGTAGAGGATGAAAGGCTTGTTAGGCTGCCTTTCAGCCAGCTTCACAAACCTATCCAGCACGGTGGAAACCTTCCCTCGCAGGCGGTAGACCTCCACGGTCAGCCCATACTTCACCACTCTCAGCAGGTATTTCAGGTCCTCCCAGAAGTAGGGGAAGAGGAGCCTCTGGATGAGATGCAGGGAAAGCAGCCCAGCCGCTGCCCCCGTTACCCAGGGAAGAACCATTGGAGCAGCAGCAGGGCGGGCGGGGGCAGCCCTAGCGCGCTCGAGTGGCTAGTGCCTGTGGCGCACTGGGTGTTGCACCCCCTGAGGAAGGGGAAGGCCGGAGGGGGGCAGCAGGAGGGAACTCTGCACGTGCGCTGCCTTTGTCCCCACCCAGCCGCGGCTCAAGGCAACAGGTAGGTAGGCGGCAGCAGAGCTCAGCTAGGCTAGCCAAGGCAGAGCTCACCGAGCAGCCCGGCGGCCCGCGCTGCACACCTGCCCGCGACCAAGCCCAACTTGGCAGTCAGCTTCCCCCACTCTCGGAGCACTCCCCCTGCCCTGCACGAAAAGCGCCCCCCTCCCACCTGCTAGGCGGAGCCGGGCCTGCCTCTGGGTGCTGCCGGGGAGTCTCTGCGCAGCGCTTCCCTGTGCTCCTTGCATAAGGCGCTAGCTGCTGCTGATCCCGCCGCCTTACTCCGCCCCAAAGAGAGCAGCCTGAGGGGCTGGCTCTTGGCTACAGCAAAAGCCAGGGAGCCGCCCTCTTCTTTCGCTCTCGTTGGAGCCGGCTGGAAGTGAGGAGAGCTGGGGTCACAGGCGCAGCGGAGGAGCCCTTTGCTGGAGCAGAGGAGACAGGCTGGGCGCAGCTCACGGTTGGTTTTTTCTTCCACGTTGAGAGCTTGCCGGCAAGTCACTTTTACCAGACCATGTGCGACTAGACTCGTTCTGTAACCCGCTTTGCCAGGAGTTTTACTTCAGCCGTACGAAGTGGCGTTGCCACCTGGACCCCTGCCCTTTCTGTAGCCAAGAAAGTGCTTTCTCCCGCACATCTCACCCCAGCAGAGCAATCCACCGTGTCCTTCAACGCCTCTAGCCGCACCTGCTTCTGCAGACTCCCTGATACCCCTTAGCTTTCTCAGCTCCCCACAACCCAGCAATCCGCATGTTCCTTTCACACAAGTGCCCACTCAGAGAGAGGATCCCTCTACTGGTGTTCATTGGGTGTTTTTACACACCCTTTTCTCCTGCATGTTTGCTGTTACGTTCTGAACTTTCTGTGTGTCTAAATCACTCACCCAGATCTTAAACATCAGACTCTTTGAACTTCTGGGTAGAACTTCTCCCAGAACGTTTGTGTGTAAAAAGTTCTCCTGGTAAACTGCTTTGCTCCAGGCAGCTGTGGTCACTTGGTTTCCATGGCAGCCTGTCCCGGCTACACCTACTTTAGGCTGCCTCAGGGCAGTGTTTGTGTGAAGAATGCATCCAGGAACTGCCTCAGGGCAGTGTGTGTGTAAAAAATGCATCTGGAACTTACTTGTGGACTTGTAAACCCAGAAGATTGAAAAATCCAGAACTTTAAGGTGTATGTAAAAATGCCCATTGTCTGCTACCCCTCCATACATTGAGTTATCTTTTTCTGTAAATACTGATTCTTCCCCCCCCCTTTTGGGGGGGGGGAGGGCTGTAGAATGTTGTCAGGAATGCCTTTTCTTTTAATGCAGAAGCTCCCCAGTTCGAGAGAGTTAAAAAAAAATAGAGCCAAAATCTTGCTTTAAAAACTAGTTTAGAGCGTAACCTAAATCTTAAAAATATGTCATTAGCAATTCTGATTTTGATATTGTCAATTTT
>QEPC01003612.1:2106711-2163040 GCA_003113815.1 Sphenodon punctatus
TCCCGCCCCAATTGAGGGGAGGATCCCCACCCACCCATTCCCAAATTGGACCCTCATCCCCTCCCTGATCCAAATCTCATCTATATCCCCCATCCCCTTACCACCCCACTGTAAAATAAAGAAAGAAGCCTCCCACAAATCACCCCCCACACTTCCCTCCCTTTAAACAATTATCCCCCAATACAAACCCTCCACACAATTCACTGCCAAGAGACAGAACCCCACAGCCCAGCCCACCCGGGCTCCCACCAAGGGCCACACCCAAAGGCCCTCTGAAGGCATGCCACTGAGGAACCCCTACTGGGGCCGATGCCCCACCCCCAGAAGCCGCAGGGATGATGGTGATCCCACCCCCTCTCCCTCTGCCACCAGGAGGGGGGTGGAGTCCCTGCAGCCTAGGGGGAAGGCGAGCCCAACTGGCTCCCAACTCCCTCCGATGTAACAAGCACTCCCTGAATTCCACAAATAGGGTGGCTGCCTCCGCCCACTAATGCCCCGCCAACGGCTCTTTGCCTTCAGGGCAGCTCCCTCTTTATGGAGTTACCTGCAAGGGGAGGAGAAGCAGAGTCACACCGCTTCAGGGGATCCCTCAGGGCAGCGTTTGCAGCCTAGCCAAGCCCAGGTCTTCCCAGGATCCCTGCCCAGCCCCCTCCAGCAATCCCTCAGTGCAGCTCCCTCTTTATGGAGTTACCTGCAGGGGGAGGAGAAACAGAGTCACACAGCTGCACGGGATTCCTCAGGGCAGCTTTTGCATGATACCTAAGGTCTCTTTGTCACCCAGTCACAGGCAGAATGAACTATGGGTCTTTACAACGCAGTAGGTGTTGGTGTTTGTTGATTGCCTACGTTGGGTGTTGGCATAAAGGCTGAAACTGGTAGTACTTTGTGTTAGTAGCCCACTTGAGTGAGGTGGTAGGGGAGTGAGAATTACCTCTAGTTGTGTCCATAACATTCCAAACCACTCTAGAAAGTTGCTGTACAACTTATTACAATAATGGCAAATTATTCCATAATTATTACATAATTAATTAAATGATTCCCATACACATATTTCACAAAGACAGTTGGTATCACAGAGATGTAAGCTTTCAAAAGAGACCTGACATGCTAGAATTGGTGAGAAATAGACCAAACGTATACTACAGAGGTGTAATGAATATGATGAGATTATTAGTCCTGAAGCGGCTTCAATCCCTAAAACGCTGACACCAAGGGGGTCTCAGTGTCACACTTTCCTACAATGTTTTACCTGTTACCAATCAATCAGAGATTTACTTCTCAAGACTAGTACTTCTGTTTACTAGTCAGGAGTGACTAGCTGGAAAAAGGTAAGCTTTGTGGGGCACAGGGACCTTCCTTAGGCATGTAACAAGTCAGAAATATAAAATAAGCAATGCAGGATGAATATTAAAAAAAAGTATAACTTGGGAGGAGCTGGTTCCCCATGCAACCATATGATAAAGTTGCATGTTTTGCACACTATGGCATTCCCTGAATATGTTAATGCAGCTTACGGTACTACTCAATGTAGGGGTGACTGAACCTATCACTAGAACCTATCCATAGTCCTTCAGACTTGCAGCCACACTGTTTCACTTTTGGACAATTTCCAAGCTTTTTTGAACTCGGGAATCATGCAAGTTTTTAAAAGAACCTCAAGTTATTGTATTGGTTGCCATCTCGAATACCAATCCAGTGAACAGTGCTCAAGCTTCTCGTTATCATATTTAATCTGTAGGTAAAAGTGCTGCTGGAGAGAACTTTCTTAGGTTTAGGCAGGTTATTTGGTTTCTGTGCCCTTAGGCAGATATAGGATCCAGATAGATTAGTTTCAACTTTCCTCTACTTTCTAGTTCTGCAGGTTCTATAGCACAAATTTAAACTTTATTTCTGTGCTACATGTCATTTGTTTATTTCAGTTGGCATCACCTTTTCCACCTTAGTACATAAGGTGCTGAACTTGGACCTGGGAAGCCAGGGGTCAAATTCTGCCCTAGTAGGACTCCTGGCCTTGGGCAAGAAGTCACAACCTCTCAGTCTAGAGAGCCAGTATGGTATAATGGATAAGGTGCTGGACTTCGTCCTGGAAAGCCTGGGTCTGAATCCTACCCTAGCCATAAACTCACTGGGTGGCCTTGGGCAAGTTACAATCTCTCAGCCTCAGTTCCTCATCTGTAAAATGGGAATGTGTGTGTGTCTGTCTTGCTGTGTTCCCTCACCCTTGTTAATCTTAGGCCCTTTTCAAATGGACCAGCAGTGCGGAGGGGATGGTGGAGGCCACGGCTGGTGGACCATGCGTGGACGGCCCATTACACGGACCTGCAAAGGAAGAGGTTTGGGCCGGGAAGACGAAGACAAAGTGTGGGTGCATGGAGCCTAACTTGTAAGTGAGCATAATATCTGAGACTACAGTGTCTTTACTGCTAACATTATTATTATTATTATTATTAAACATTTATAAAGCGCCAGTAACAACCTGGCGCTGTACAGAACATATAATCAGCTGTGGTCCCTACCTGTGGCTTACAATCGAAAAGACAAGGAGGGGGAGACAAGGAGAGGGGACAGTGGGAGAGACATGGGAGAAGACAAACAAACATTCAGGCGGATGCGAAGTCTCAGGCGCGTGTACTTGGCTTGGTTACAAGGTGGTCGGTAGCAGCAGTCAGCAGAGAAGGGCCGACAGTAAGAGCAAGGGGAAAGACTAGAGGGCATTGGGAAAGGCAGCATGGAAAAGGTGGGTCTTGAGGAGGGATTTGAAGGAGCGGAGGGAGGAGGCGAGGCGGACGTCGGCAGGGAGGGAGTTCCAGGCATGCGGGGCAGCGAGGGAGAAGGGACGAAGGCGGTTGGGCGAGCAGGAGAAGCGAGGGAGAGCGAGGGAGGGGACAGCGGAAGAGCGGAGAGCGCGCGCAGGAGCGCGTAGGGCGATTAGGTCCGAGAGGTAAGGGGGAGCTTGGTCATGGAGCGATTTGAACGTGAAAACCAGGAGTTTGAACAGGATACGTTCCGGAAGGGGGAGCCAGTGAAGGGAGAGGAGGAGAGGCGTCACATGGTCGAAGCGACGGGCAGAGTGAATGACCTTGGCGGCAGAGTTTTGGATCGCCACAAGGGGGAACAGGTGGGAGCGAGGGAGGCCAGCAAGGAGGAGGTTGCAGTAGTCGAGGCGAGAGATAACCATGGCATGAACAAGGATTTTGGCCGAGGAGACAGATAGAAAGGGGCGAATGCGGGCAATGTTGAGGAGAGCGAATCGGCAGGATTTGGCCACAGAGTCAATGTAAGGTTTAAAGGAGAGGTGCGTGTCAAAAATGAACATGGCAGAGACTTTAAGGCAGGAGCCTTAACTTGCAATTTCCATGCTTTTTAGTGCATGATTGAATTTGCAAGTGCCTTAACTCTTCTTGTAAACCAGACGTTTTTTTACTATGGAATTAGCTCTTACTCAGCGGTGATTTTTCTTCCATCTTTCTTTTGTGATGTATTTTCCTTCACTGCTTCCTGCAAAGATCAATGACTTGTCTGTATCCCTGTATTTGGTAATTTGCCTCTTCTCTATATATCCCATATAACCTAATTTTCAGAAGTATTCACATCTTTGTGTGCCTTAGTTTTGGGAGAAACCCAAGTTTTGTTTGATGATTAGTTACCTCTCTCACTTCACATAAAACTTATATTTTTTTCTGTTCCTGAATTAGGGGAGAAATAGGAGGCACAGCTCACACTGATGGCACTGTATGATTATTCCACATGAACTGACCCTATTGCAAATGGAATGCCACTGGCCACTTTCGAGCAATTCTATGCCAAGTATCACCCAAATCTCCTTTCCTGTCTGGCTAGCCATGCTTAGTGTGAGACTTTTGTCAATCCACTAGATTCCCCCGCTCGTCTAAAAACATCCCTAGAGTTTTAGCAGATTTATTTTGTTGCAGCTGCACTTTATGTGAATGGATACATCACTGCCTTCTCCATAATGCACACATTACATGTCCTTTGGGGCTTTGAATTTAGAGATATTTAAACTTAAACGTTTTAAAAATTATTTTCAGCTTTAGCACCTCTGAAAATTTAAGTTTTTAATAATGTAAATCATTATGAATCAAGTTCTGTGTTCAGTCCACAAAGTATATGCAAGTCTGTTACAGTTGCAGAGTCTGGCAGGTAATCCACCACCATAGTGTCAATATTTCTATGTCTTCCTGTGTGCTCTGTGGGCCTGATGTGTACTTGTATTTGTGCAAATGGTAGTTTTTCATGCTTTTACCTGCAGATAAAGAATGTGAATGAGATAAAGAATAAGAATGAGACTTTTATCTGCAGATGTCTTCAAATTCTAGCTCAGTGAAATGGGGATAAAAGAAAATGTAGCAAACCATTAACAATAGGGCAAGTATAGATATTATAAAGAATTAGTATTGCATTATGAAGAAACAGCTGCGCTCTTGTTTTTGACATGGGTTTTTGTGCCAAGGAATTTCACTTGGATTCATTGTAATCAGTATTGCATTATGAAGAAACAGCTGCACTCTTGTTTTTAACATGGGTTTTTGTGCCAAGGAATTTCACCTGGATTCATTCTAGAGACAGAGAGAGAACAGAACTGCGTGAGCAGCTCTATAGTTAAGAAAGATTGCACTTTCCATTAAAACCACAAAAACTCTAGCTGTTATAAAATTGAGATGATTTAATCTATCACTGTGAAATTTTGTATGAAGGATTGCTTAGGTGAAGGATAGGACCTGTCCAGATTTCAGAAAGATTCATTGAGAAACAGCTGAATTATTAGAGTTTGAAAATTGGAGGCAGAAGTGTGTGTTCTGCAGCTTGCGACCTTTTTTCTTGATGTAGAAAAGTTAGAATTAATTTATCTTTTTGGAGGTGTAGAGGTGTCCTAAAATTCAAGTGTCCTTTCTAGTTATTTCCAGGGTTTGTCTATATGTTTATGTTTTTGTGTCTTGATTATATTGTAAACTCCATGGAGCAGGGACTGTCTTTGTTATGTGTTTCTGTACAGCGCCATGTACTACTAGTAGCGCCATACAAATGTTAAGTAGTAGTAGTAATAGTTTGGATTTTAAAAATCTGAGGTTTTTCCAAGTTATGAGTTTTGGAAATTCTCATGTTATCTTTTGGCGAGAGTGAAATAGCAAAATGATGTTACTTGTTCGCAGAATAAATGTCACAGGTTTATTCTAGCACAGTTGTAACTATGTCACAGCCAGGGGCATAGCTAGGCTGAAATGGCCCACGTGCAAGAAATAGACTTGCGACCCCTGGCCACCATACTCTCCCCGGTCCCGCCCCCTCCCATCCTTCTGCTTGCTGCATCTGAGCCCTGGAGGCTGTGGCTGTGATGCTCCATCCTGTGACGCCTGCTGAGTGGGTCCAGGTGCTTCTGCTCAGCTCAGTCTCTGCTCAGCCACACTGCAACAGGGCAGGATTTGTGTGCCCCCCCTCCCTCCCCCGCTTGAACTGCTTGGGTCCTACCCCAACTTAGGCCCCAGGATAAATGTCCCTCCTGTCCCTATAATAGCTGTGCCCCTGGTCACAGCTGGCACAGGTTTTGCGGGTGGGCTTGTTCCTCTGGAAATTTGTCACTGTAGGATGCCTGAGGGAGCTGCCAGTCCATCCCTCCCACTCCCAAGAAGTTTAGGAGCAGCTTTATGGAGGGGCGGGGGTTAAAAGTCCTGAAATGTCCAAAAAAATCCAAGCGTCATGTGGACCCGTAGGTGCCCCTCTCCAGAAGGCCACCACCCTGGACGGATTGTCTGTCATGTCCAATGGGCAGGGTAAGCTGGATTGACACTAAGGTGGCAAACCTCATGTTTTATTTCCTGTGAAACCATTGATCATTTTTTATTGAGCCTTTGTGGCTCCAAATCTAGGAGCTGGCTACTTCTCTTTTCAGTTCCTGCATGTTGGGACACAGTTTTAGAGTTTAATCCCTTTGGTTGGGTGCCACTGTGATAGGATTGAGACCTCTCTGCCCCACTCTAGGCTAACTGGGACTCAGTTTCCCCATTTACGCTCCCACTGGACCATCTCAGTCCAGAACTGCCCAGCCCATAAGGGATTAACTCTCTGTTGCCTTCACCTCAGAGTTTCCCTAAACACAAAACTCTTTCCAGGTTCGTCTGAGCTTCCTGGCTCAGAATCTCCCCAAACTGTGTTACTCCAAAGTTAGGAACTCACTTAAGCACACAGGCTTAGTTAAAAGCTTAGTATAAGACCTAAGATAGAAATGCAAGATTGTGCTCAGAGTGCATTATATGAAATAAACAAATGATAACGCAAGTCTAGCTTTACTTAGTAAATTAGATCTTACCCTAGGCAATGGCATCTATAAATGTAAAGTTCAGTTCTCTTTTACAAGCGTCTTATCACAGCTCTGATGTTGGAACTGGGTGCCCTTTCTTCTGTTGCAGTTACTTTTCTCCTTTCACATTCTACTTCAGTCAAAGTCCCAGAAATCTCTCTCTCTTCCTGGTGCTATCCAGGCAGGCACCCCTTTAAATATGCTAGTTAGACCTATCTTCCTGCCTTTCCAGTAGACTGCTTGGATGTTTATTGGGGCCAGACTCCTTTGTGTGAGCTGGGCCAGGCTTATCTTGAATTAGTAACCATAAGCAAACAGAAAAAGTTCAAAAGGGTTTCCTGTTTGATTCTTCACTGTTACAATAATTTCATTTTGGCTTGTACAATTGATACTTCATGTCATCTAAGCCATACAATGTGGTTCTATGCATTACACTGATCAGTTAGAGACCAAACATAGATACACAATACTACTACAGAGAAGTCATTTGTGAACATGTATGTAACATGTATTTTGGTTTCCTGATCTTTACCACGGCCTCTTAACCCTGCTCCGATTTTAAAAACCTTCTGTATTAATCTGCTAATGGGGCATGATATACCCTGATTACAGCGCAGTTGAAAAATATAAATATGATTGATTTGAATAGTACAGTTTAACATAGAAAAATTAAATGTTATTAGGCTTCTTTACACAAAGTGTGATAGTAGAGAACACCTTATGGGGAGGTCATGTCTGTCTGTGACCCTGTATCATTTCCAGTACTACACCAGTCAGATGTGCAATACTTCATTTTAAAGGTCTCACAAAGACAAGCCCAGTATGCCCACCCCGATGTTTGTGGGATGAAGGGTTCCAGAGATATGAGGGTGTACTGGTTCCAGAGCTGCTATTGGCCCCTGCCTAGTCATGTCACAATGGTTGTTGATTTCATGGTGACCAGTGACCTGCCTTAGTACTCTGTGTCAGAGTGATTGCCAGGGAAGGGGCCAAGGGCAGTGGGGACTGGCTGGGGAGGGACTAGACAAGCGGGGGTCAGAGATACAAGGGTGTACTGGTTTTAGAGCTATTACTGGTCCCCACAGGGCAACGGCAGCTGGAGGGGTATAGACAAATGGGGCCAGTGGGGGAGGAAATAGGTCAGTGGGGATCCAGGGAAGGGGGGGGGCGTAAAGAACACCTATGCCTTGCATGTATGGACACCTTGGGAATGCATCTTTCCTCTCTTGTTGTGTTTGGTACAGAAATGCACGTTGAACACAAAATTTTGTGGTGTTACTAGAACACACCCACCCACCCCCCCAGTGTCAGGAACAGCACATTCATATGCAAACAAGATAACATTTAGCTGTTAACAAGTGTTAACATCACAATGTTCTAACCATTCATAGGCAAACAAAGATAGAGTGGGTGATAACTCACTGGCAGACAGCTCATCTACATTTCAAGAGCCTGAGCTATTCGGAGCTATCAGGAGCTTGTCTGCATTTCAAGAGCCGGCTGCCATAGTAATTAATGGTAGGATAAAAATGGCCCCTTCATCCTAATATGATTTTTTTTTTTTTCAAGAAAACCTTTCAAGTTGTGTTCAACTTGGTGTTCTGTACCTACCTTGAGGCAGGGGGTTCAATGATTGGGGGTGTTGTCTATTCAGCCTTGCCGTGGTTAGACCATTTCCTCCTGCGGGCTTGCGTTCCGGCACACCTACGGGGGCAGAGGACCGATTAGGATGGTCCACCCCTGGATATTTATGGAACCAGTTGGTTTCTGGAATGCGCTGTGGGATGTGCCTGTTGACTCATATAGCTCAGACTCCAATCTCACCACTGTCATTCATGCATTCGTCACCTCAAGGCTAGACTATTGTAATGTCCTCTACATGGGGCTGCCCTTGGTGATGTTCCAGAAGCTGCAGCTAGTGGAAAATGCAGTGACCCACCTGCTTACAGGGCCGGGCCGCAGGGTGCATATGAAACCTGTGCTCCAAGCATTGGAATGGCTGCCTGTTGTCTCCTGGGCCCAATTCAAGGTGCTGGTGTAAAGCCCTACATGGCCTGGGCCCCACTTATTTGAAGGATGGCCTCACTCCCTGGGCGGCCCCTGTGGTTGTCTGGGAGTGCCCTTCTGGAGGTCCCGCATTACAGGTGGGTCCGTATGGACAGGCGGGTGCTCTCGGTGGCTGCTCCGTTGCTATGGCATGCCCTCCCAGCAGAGATCCATATCAGACCAAATAATCTCACCTGCTGGCAGTGTAAAACCTGGTCAGGCATTTTTTGAGGGAGGGTGGGATGGGCTAGTGGGTTGGGGTTTGGTATGCATATTTTGCACAGAATTGGCTTTAGTATTGTTTTATAATGTATAAAACACAATAATAATAATATAAATAATGTTTTTATAGTTTGAATGCTATGGAAGCTGCCCTGAGTCGCCGTTAGATGAGAGGGGCGGGGTAAAATTATAAATAATAAATAAGTAAAGAAACATCATTACTATGAAAGGATTAACTGTTGTGTAAAGAAGAATCTAAAGATATAAGTTTGGTTTAAGTTGGTAACTGGAGTTTTCCACTTGGGGTATAATTGACACCCGCCACAGTACACTTGTAATGAAATTCTTCTGTACATACATAAAATGGTATATTCTGAAGCAGACAAATTTCTGTGTTGTGTTCGGGGCAAATATGGCCCCATAATTTTGGTTGTATGGTGCATTCATTTTCCCATTCATTCCAATAGGGGGTTAATCATACCCGATTCATATTCTAGTATTTACCTTCAATTTTTTGTAAAAAACCAAAAAAAAAATACAGCTAGGGGAGGCATGAACCAGTGGGGCACAAATGACACTATTATCCTTGAGAAATACATGGAATATGAAGCGGTACAGGTTTTCTTTGTACAACTTCCAGGGTACCATGCAACCCTAGTTGGAGGAGGGTTTTTATATGAATGCTCCAGGAAGCTTCCTTCATCTGTAAACCAAAGTATGGTAACCAATATCCAATATGGTGAAGAGAGAGGTATGATATGCTGAGAAACTGATTTTTTGTTTAAAAATGCACAAACATGCAATCTGCATATTCAAGAGCAGGATCAAGTAGCACAGTCTATGAATAGACTTCATTGCTATTCAAGGCATTCTTTCTTGAACTCAAAAACTGTTTCCATATCCAGAAACAGATAATGTAGCCTGCACTCAGCATAAAATGTAGTTCAGCCACTGGTTAGCCAAAGAGGCCAGTAGCCCACTATAATAGCTAAATTATAAACTACTGTATAAGTGATGGGAGTCTGGAGTGAATTTTAATGTAATTTGCATAAATTTATTTCCCACGCCAGCTCTATTGTATTACTCACATGAAATCACTCCTGTATAGAAAAGACAGTCCACTATTTACAGGACTGTCTGAGGGAATAGATATATTTGAAGTCAAAAATAGCCTAAGCCACATTACCACCATCTCTCTAGTTGAAAGAAAATCATTAGACATCTCTAGAAGCTCTGTTTTCCCGACTTTCTAACACGCCTACAGTTGTCTGGTGTGGTCTGATTACCGTCTCTGCATTTTTATGCATTGTTCAACATATGACCGCGAAGTGGGTTCAAATTTAACAATAGCTTCTTCAAACTGTTCTTTTAAACTGAATATTTTGCAGAATGTTTTGTAGAAATTTTCCTCTAGGAAATTTACAGGGTGGNTTAAACTGAATATTTTGCAGAATGTTTTGTAGAAATTTTCCTCTAGGAAATTTACAGGGTGGGTGGGTGGGTGGGAGCAGAGCACCGGCCCCATTCTCTGCCCACTCTGAAAATTTCCAAGTGGTGCTCATGCTGCTTGCAAAGCCCCCTTCCAACCTCCCCAAGTCCAGGTGCCGTGCTCAACTGAGCTTCCTCGCTCCATGGTAGCTATGCCTCTGATTTCGTGGGGTGGGGGGTACAGGGGGCACAAGCTCACCATTCAAAGGGCATAACCAGCAGTTTCTTATATTCGTGTCCTGTTTATTTTTATCTTAATTGAGAGTCTTGATTATCCTGACTTTTCTTTGCGTTAAACTAATTCTGAAAAACTGCATGAACATACAGACTGGATTTGTACTAGGGATGTACTTCCGAGTACACGAGCCGAATGCCGAAGTTCCGAATAGTCGGCATGAGTACTCGGTGGATAGAGGCAGAATTAGTTTAACACAAAATAAACAGGACATGAATATGAACTGTTTCCAAAATTTCGGATTCGGAATTCCAGACCTCGAGAAACTTCGGAAAGTTGTTGCAGAGTTCTTGAACCCACAGCCAAAGCACTACCCAGAAAAGCAGGCTAGCAAGAGTGGGGCAATCACTTTAGAAGACAACAAAAAAGTGCAACTGCGAGCAGAAATAATAATTAAAAAACCCAACAGTAGTGTACCCACAGCATGGCCCACCATCAGCAGTGAGTGCACCCACTTTTCCATTATGCCAACCAAGCAGCGCACAAAAATGCAGGCTAGCAAGGGACATTTGCTTAAGAAGAATACAACAACCCTCGCAAAACAGTCTGCAATGGGATGGAGAAATATATCCCACCAAAAAAAGCCAGCAAGCACAGGCCCCAGAAGCAGTCACAAAATTAAGAAACGAGACATTCGCGCGCACACACCCTGGGGCACCTTCTTCCTTGAAATGGTATTGTGACAATGGTAACTTGAAGCGACCAAACAAACTTGGGAAGTGAAACCAGGCAGAGAGATCCCAGTCTGAGTCTGGCCTCATGGTGCCAAGCAGCTGGCAGAAAAGTAGAAATTAGTTTACACTTTACAATGAATCAATTAGACTCTATTGTGTGCCATGCCACAGCCTAGACAACACACACAACCCTGCAAAACAGGCTGCAACTGCCTCTGGCAGGAGGGGTTGTGTATAATTTTTAAAAAATAAATAAATAAACTGCATGGAGAAATAAATCTCACCCAAAAAAGCCAGCAAGCACAGGCCCCAGCAGCAGCAACAAAATTAAGAAACCAGACATTTGCACCCCTCCCCCTCCAGGGGCACCCTCTTCCTTGGCATGGCATTGTGGCAATGGTAACTTGAACAGACCAAGCAAACATGGGAAGTGGATCCAGGCAGAGAGATCCCTCCTCATGGAGCCAAGTGCCAACAAAGCAGCAGGCAGCAATGTGGCACCCCATTATTATTATTATTTTTAAAAACTGCATGGCATGGTAAAGGGTATCCCCCAGCACTGGCCTTATGGACGACAAACCATACCAGGCCAGGCACCCCTCTCCATCCCCAGCTGATTACTTATAGATTGAGCAGCACCGTAGCATGCAGTGAAGCCAAATTCACCAAAGAGAATGGACAAAATGGCTGCAGTACAGATGCTTTTACTTTGCTCTGCCAGCCAATTCAAAAGCTGACTATCTGACTTGGCCAGCCAATCAAAGCTTGCCATCTGGCTTACCATCAGTCAATTGTCCCCTCCCATACCACCCTCCTACCAAATATGTCACTAAATTTCATTTCCAGAAGAAGTTCAACTGTCCCACCAGTCCCGCCACCCCCAGACACGCACAGTGGTTTCTGAAGTTTTCCGAATAACAGCCTTGGGCCTTGGAATTTCAGAATTCAGCCTTTCCGAACCAAATAACTTAATATTCGGCAAATTCCAAAGTTTTCCAAAGACTTTGTTTCAGCCCTAGTTTGTTCAAAACCAGCTTGCAAGGGAACAGATCTGCCACAGCAGTTAAAAGATTAACCCTAGCATGAGGAAGGTTTGCTGGCCAGACTCTTTAAAAGTGTAGAGATCTTCAGACAGTTGAGAAGCCACAGGTGAAGCTTGTGTTCATGTGGACAGGCTAATCCTTTTAAGAGCAAAGTTGATAGCTACATCAGGAAGACCATATGGAAAAGAGTGGGGAAAGAGAAAGCGTGTGTGTGTGTGTGTGTGTGACAAAGGTCCTTTTTACACAAGATGTACTCACGCATGCCCATGCAATGGACATGGGTGGGTGCATCCTGTTTGAAAGCAGCAGCGGGTGGGTGGGCGTGCATGCGTGTCCCCACGTAACACGCACTTCCATCTATCGCCCCCTGCATACAGTAATTGGTGAAAATGCAGGTTGCTTCATGCGTGTGGGATGGGTGTGCATCCGCCCCTACAGAGGCACACCGACAGACATGCCCGCCCCCAGACACAGCCCATTTTAAAAGGGACCGTGAGTGCGTGTGAGAGAAGGCCTGACCCCTTAAATTGGAATTGTTTTCCCATTCTCCCTGTGATCTCAATTAAAAAAAACAACTAGTAGAATACTTTTTCAAACAGTTTTTCTTCTATTTTATATGTGTGTGTGTGTAGCATCTTTATTATTTCCCTGAGGGAAGGGAGCACACTTGATTATTTGTCTTTTCCTTCTGCTCTTTCCACCTGTGCTATTCCTTGCTTTTTGTCTTTGTTTCAGAGGAGGAACTCCTGGGGATATCCCAAATCCCTGTTTTAATTGGCTTCTTCTGAGTGGCAGTAGTAATACAACTTTGCAAAGCTGACTATTTTTTTACTTTGCTTCTATTGGGGAAACACAGTAGAAAATCACCAGTTGTGCAGCTAAGCACAATTAAGAATCTGCTGTGTGCAGAAGCAGTTCTGATAAAATATTGGTCATCCATGAATGTGACAGAAGAAAGGTACTGTCTCTTGACCTATAAGTGCTTCTAGTGGTGTTGACTGCATACTTTTGTCTCTGTTACTCTTTCCCTTGGGTTCCCAACTGGAGCAATATTGCTGCTGTCTCAGTAGGCTCATAAGCAAAGATGGAAGATCCTTGTCTGTCTTGCTGTGAAAGGTGCCCATATCGGGGCAGCATTTTGCTGCGTGTGGAAAATTACTGATGATGAAAGGGAATCCCAAACTAAAGCTGTGATTGTAACAGATAGGTGCAAGAGTGTGTCTCATTTCTTTTACTGAGCTGTGTGGTGTGGAGGTTGGAAAGGAATCAAAATCTGTTAGAGGTATTCATAACGCCTAATCTGAAAAACGGTTGTGTATGGCATCACTATAGTGAATCCACTGAAGGAAGGAAGATAGTTGGCAAATGTAAATATTGTGGTCAGAAATATGCAAATAATGCAACAAGATTGAAAAGACATTTGGCAACATGCCGAAAGTGTCCAGAAAGAATACAGTACTCATACAAGAAACTGCTGCAGCGAAGTGGTAGAACATCATCTAGGAAAAGACTACCTCAGGAATAATATGTAAGTATCTAATATGGCTTCTACTATATGCGTGTTTTTTCAAGCTATATCTTATTTTATTTTGTAATATATTAACGTTTATGAAGGTCTGTGACCAAATAATAAACCATTCATATAAGTTAACAAATATATTTAAACAACTCTGTAGACTACTAGCATCTAGCACTTTTAAAATGATAAAGTTAATAATGCAACTCTGTAGTAGCCGTAGGGTAAAATCCTTTTCTATCTTTTGTGGCAGGAACTTGGTAACTCAAGTGAAACAGCCAATTTGCCAAACATGGAAATTGAAAAGGTTAAGCTGCCAGGTCTGGGAGAAGGCACTTTTTCAAGATCACAGGCGCAAGACACAAAAACTGAGAGTAGCTGTTCAACTTCAAGACAGTCAGTATTGAGTTTTGTGGATAAAATGTCAGTAGAAGATCAAGAAAAAGTAGATGAGACATTAGCTCGAGATATATATGCAAGTGGTACACCTCTTTCCATAACTCAAAATCAATACTGGAAGGAGCATTACAAATTAAGTTGTCCATCTTATAAGTTACCATCACATTATCGTTTATCACATTCTCTTTTAGACAGAGTACAACAGAGTTCAAACAATTGTTCAAAAGACTGGTCAAGCAGAATCACTGACACTGATGTCAGATGGATTGACTGATATAGGTGTTGAGTGCCTCCATCTTGTGTTGGATTTGGCCAGGGACAGATTAAGGGTGCTGCTGGTGTACCGTGCACCCAGTTACCCGGAGGCATCCCTACATGCTCTTGCTGATTTTGTGTCTGATGTGATCCTCTGGACCCTGAAACTAGTGGTCCTGGGGGATTTTAACATCCACACTGACCAATCTTGGAGGAGTGAGGCATGAGTTCATGGCCTCCATGACAACCATGGGCCTGTCCCAAATCTGTGGCCCCACACATGAGGAGGGACATACACTGGATTTGGTTTTCTGCACCGGCCTTGAGGCGGGGGGTCAGTTAGTAGAAGTCAGGGGGATGGAGCCTTTGTCATGGTCTGACCATTACCTCCTTAAGACGTGCATCCTGGCGCACGATAGCCCCCGGCAGGGTGCAGGACCTATTAGATCGGTCCGCCCCCGGAGACTTATGGAACCGGATCGGTTCCGGAATGCTCTGGGGGAGTTTCCCCTGGACCTTGACACCCGCTCTGTCGATGATCTCGTAGCCTTCTGGAACACCTTGTTGGCCGAGACCATAGACAGGGTGGCTCCCAGGCGTCCGCTGCCCTCTCGAGTCTCCCGCAGGTCTCCTTGGTTTACTGAGGGTCTGCGGTGTTTGAAGCGGGAGAGCAGGCGGTTAGAGCGACGGTGGCGCCGGACTCGCGACCAGTATGATCGATCGCAGCATAAGAGCAGTTTAAAGGCTTATGCTGTGGCGGTGCAGGCAGCAAAGAAGCAGTTCTTTGCTGCTCTTATTGCATCTGCAAAGTCACGTCCAGCGGAGCTTTTCCGGGTGGTGAAAGGCTTGGTCAGTCCTGCCTGTCTCCGCCTGGACCTGGAGCAATCCAGTGACCGCTGTGACCGGTTTATCGAGTACTTTGTAGATAAGATCGCTCGCATCCGCCACGATTTCGGCACCACAGTTATTGCAGAGGATCATCTTGGGGCTATGGATGCCCCGTCCTGTCCTGTTTTGTGGGATCGGTTTCAGATGGTGTCGCCTGCCAATGTGGATTCCTTGTTGGGATCTGTTCGTGCCACTACTTGTGAGCAAGATCCATGCCCGTCCTGGCTGGTGAAAGCCAGCCAGGAGACGTTACGGCCGTTGTTGGCTGGGGTGGTTGGTGCCTCCCTTCGGGAGGGCAGGGTGCCTGACTGCCTAAAAGAGGCTGTGGTTAGACCCCTGCTCAAGAAACCATCTCTTGACGCTGATGCTCCTGCCAGTTATCGGCCGGTCTCTAATCTTCCCTTTTTAGGGAAGATTATTGAACGGGCTGTGGCACGACAGCTCCAGGAGCATCTGGACCACATCGGTTTCCTTGATCCCTCCCAGTCTGGGTTTCGGCCTGGGTATGGTACGGAGACGGCATTGGTGGCCTTGGTTGACGATCTCCGTCTGGCGTTGGACCAGGGTCGTCAGACCTTACTGGTCCTGCTAGACCTTTCGGCTGCATTCGACACAGTCGATCATGAGGTGTTGGTGACTCGCCTGCGGGACCGTGCTGGAATTGGCGGAACGGTCTTGGACTGGTTTCGTTCATTCCTGGCCGGGAGAACTCACCGGGTGGTCTTGGGGGAGTGTACGTCTTCCCCCCGGGACCTCACGTGTGGAGTCCCGCAGGGTGCCATTCTGTCCCCCCTCTTGTTTAACATCTATATGCAGCCATTAGGGGAGATCGTGAGAGGGTTTCAGGGCATGCAGTGTCATCAGTATGCTGATGACACTCAGCTCTACCTCTCTTTTTCCATCCACCCAGGCCATGCAGTCTCCTTATTTTCCCAGTGCCTGTCGGCTGTGGGGGCTTGGATGAGGTTGAGCCATGTGCAGCTGAATCCTGACAAGACGGAGGTGATGTTGGTGGGTGAGGGCCTGGGGGGGCCTGGGAGTGGTTGAATCTCCTCTTGTGGGGGGGGGGTTTCGCCCTCTCATGGTCTTGCAGTTACGGAGTCTGGGTGTGCTCCTCAATTCACGTCCCAGCCTGGAATCTCAGGTTGTGGCCGTGGCGGGGAGTGCATCTTGGCAGTTACATCTTGTCCAACGGCTTCGGCCGTATCTCTCAGACTCTGACCTCACCACTGTCATCTATGCCTTCATCACCTCGAGACTGGATTACTGCAACGCGCTCTACGTGTGGCTTCCCGAGAAGCTGGTCTGGAGGCTGCAGCTGGTGCAGAATGCTGTGGCCCATCTCCTTACTGGGGTGGGCCGCAGGGAGCACATGACACCTGTGCTCCAGGCTCTGCACTGGCTGCCTATAAAGCACCAGGCTAGGTTCAGGGTGCTGGTTTTGACCTTTAAAGCCCTTCATGGCCTGGGCCCTGCCTATCTGCAAGATCGCCTCACTTCCCATGTGCCCGTGCGACCCCTGAGTTTGTCCGTGGCGGCCTTTTTGGAGGTTCCCCAGGCAAGATGGCTGGCCACTGATGTGAGATCTTTTTCGGTGGCTGACCCCATGCTGTCGAATTCACTCCCGGAGGAGGCTCGGTTGGCCCCCCACCCTCCTGTCGTTTCGATGTTTGTGTAAGACCTGGCTCTTCCGCCAGGCTTTTGGCGAGGGGGTGGGGGAGGGTTTGGGAGGGAGGGTGAGTTTTATGATTTATTTTAAAATTTGTTGATTTGTTTTAAATGTTTTATTGTTAAATCTTTGTGGTGTTCGCTGCCCCAAGCTGCCTTTGGGCAGGAGGGGCGGGATGCAAGTTTTTAAATAAAATAAATAATTTAAATAATATACAAGGAAGTCCTTTATTGAACATTATGTTCGCAACATCTTAACCAATATTCCTGAAAGCAAGTGCTACCAAATCTTCTCGTCATACAGGTGACTATATAGCCAATTTATTGTGTGAAGAGACTGAAAGAGCAGGTCCCTCCAGAGTGCAAGCCCTTGTGACCGACAATGCGAGTAACATGAAAACTGCATCGCAAATATTAAAGGCAAAATATCCTTATTTAATAATATTTGGCTGTCTTGCTCATAAGTTGAATCTTCTGGAAAAGGACGTATTATATGTAAATACAATAAAAACAATACAGGTAAACTGCAAAGCAAGTGTGAAGGTATTCAACAATCACCATGTTGCTAATCAAACATTGAAGAGATTACAGAAAGAGAAGCAAGGGAAGGAAAGTGCACTTTTATTGCCAACAGAAACTAGATGAGGCTCGGCTACAAAGTGCTTAGATAGATTGCTGTGTACAAAGAACTGTTTGCAGTGTGCTACAATAGATTATGCAGTGCCCCAGATTATTTCTGTCCGCATTCATAAGCAGATTCTTGACAATAAGGTGTTTTGGGGTTGAGTCCAAGGAGCATTCAAATAAAACAAATATTTACTAAGAGATTTGAGATTCGCTCTCATCCAGTTCACCTTGCAGCAAACCTGTTGGATCCTTGATGCAGTGGACAACATTAATCAGAAAATGAATTATCTACTGCTCTAAATACTATTATGGAAGTAGCTAGGAATGTACCCAACATTGATGAAATAAATGTGATGGCAGACGTTGCTGAGTACCATGCAAAAGAAACTATATCTCCTCTCACATGGTGGAAGGGATATTTTGGAACCTGACAATTGTCCAAAATTGCCATCAGTAATCCCAAGTATTCCATCCACAGCTGCTTCTTATGAATGGAACTGGAAAACTTTCAGCTCCATCAAGACAAAAAAGAGGAATAGAGTAACAAATGAATGCACTGCTAAGGTTGTTTCTATTTCTCGAAATCTCTTCTTGTGTCAGATCAGTTTCAGGCACAACCATTGATGGTAGAACCATCTTTTCATGAAAGAAAATGTGAGTCAAGCAGTTCTGATTCTGAATCAGATTTGCCTCAACCTGAATTGGAACTAGGTAGCGTAAGCACTTCTACAGATAGTGACAGTGAAACTAAAGAGTGCCCTCAATAAAAGTTAACTGTTAGACAAGTAAATCAGTGGACAATACTGGCAAAATATGTTTGGGCATGCTAAAAAATACAGTGTATGTTAATATTTTTAGTGCCTGCCACCGCCTTTAATTTTTTCTCATTGTTTAAAAATGTTCTACTCTTGGGTTATGTTTTTAAGATATTTACAAATCGTCAATATAAATGTCCAACTTTTGAATTTGTTTCAATATAAAATAGTTAAACCACATTAAGTGTGTGTATTGATATTTTTTTCTCTCCCCCTAATCAAATATTGCAGTTGGCACTTGACAGGCTACTGGAAAAACGTTGAGATATTACAGCATGTAAAATTAATATGGTGAATTGTTTAGTGTTGTTTACTAAAATACAGGTTAAACATGCCAAATCACACCACAATCTATCTAAGAGATCGGGAAAAATTGCATAGAAAAGTTTTCTGAGCAAAAAAAAAATACACAAATTTCATGCAATATGTAAAAAAAATTAGTATGGGGAAATTTTCCAGAAAATTGTCCAATTCAAAATTTTCTGGAAAACCCACATCGCTGCCCAGCCATTGTAGCCTGTTTGATATGGTGTTATATTTGGACTGTTGGAACCAGAGTTCAAATCCCATCTTAACCATGAATGCACAAGATGGTCTTGGACAAGTCACTATCTCGCTGCCTCAGACTCTGGGGAGAGCCCCTGGGCGGTATAGACTGGACTGGGGTTGCTGCCCTACTAGGAGCCTGCTTACCATCTGAACCAACAAGGGAGAGACTGGGGGCTTTTTCATGTGCTGACAGCCACTGCAAACTGGGAGCTTGGATCCCTGGAACGCCGTGTGAGCAGCAGGCAGTGACATCAGACCCCAGCTGCAATGCAGCTACAGGTGTGGGGTATCCCCAATTAGACATTGCCAGAACTATATTTACAAGCCCGGCGCCTATGGCGGCGCCGAGGGCAGCGCACCTAAGGGCTGCGCACACAACGGCGCGACGGCAGGCAACGGCCCAAATCCTCTTTGTGGAACTCTCTGTTGCTCTCCCCTGCTATTGATGGTGGCGGATTTTCTGCCTAGAGTACTTTAGCCTTTCCTTGTGTGCTTCTGTAAAGCTGCGCCTTGTTTTGCTCTAGGGCGATCAGTCCCTCAGGGTGTCCAAAAAAAGGGGAAGATTGAGTCACTCGGGCCATAAAGGCCAGTCTCAATCTAAACAGTTTAAAATGGATGAGTATTTGTTTGCAGGGGGGGGATGGGGGTAAAGGGAAGTGATTGTAAGCAGTCCCCCCCTTGGGCAGCTCAGGAGGTTTCCACTTCTCTTGAGTCTCTATTGAACTTTAGTGCCCAGATCTCCCATTCAGGGAGGCAGGAGGAGGTCCAGACCCCTGGTCAAGTGCCAAGAACGTCTTCCCCTACAGTCACTGAGTTATTAGGGACACAGTGTGTTTACATTGCAGAATTAATCCAAAAACTATTGACGCAATTAGAACATATCACAGGGCTTTTAAAAGCCCAAAGAGTTCAGCTTGGCACAGTGACAGATTTCATTGCTGAACATAAGGCTGGGAAACTGGCTAAAGAAGCGCAAGGTTTTATTGCAGCTGCTTTTTCTGAAGTGAGAGGAGGCTCGGGAATTAATTCCCCTCGAGTGTCCGGTATACGGGGTTCTATAGGATGCCCTGAGGTATGGGTGGGCTCTTTGTCTAAACCTCCCTCCCCCCAGCAAAGTAATATAAGAAGATTAGATCCCAGGGCAGTTTCCTTTGAGGTTCATCCACTGCCTGGGGGTTTTCTTCCCAGGTGGGGTAGTAGGAGGGACATAGTCCATCATATAGCCTCTGTCTTGGGGCACCAGATTTTCAATTGACAAGTAGTTGATTTCCAGATACTGCCTGCGCCGAATTGGAGGCAGAGGCTGGTGGTCTGCTTTAAGATCCAGGGGGTGGTAGATCGGCTTTGGTCCCAACGAGATGTCTTTTCCTCATGGGGCATAATCTTGGGGGAGGCTTGGAAGGACGGTGAAGAGGGGTTGCCTAAAAGGGGGAGGCAGGGTGGGCCAGATGGAGATCACCCCAGGAGACAGGAGGAGTAGCGGAAGGAGCAGCGGGATGCCTTAAGGAAAGGCCAGGTTATGCCTCCAAAGTCTTGCGATAGAGGGATACGGCCCCTTCGATTAATCGCCGGTTATTGCAATTAGCAACGACCGGATCAGCTAAGTTGGGAGGGGTAACTGACCCCCATTTGGAATCTAAGGGGGTAGCCCGGGCAGGGGTTTTGCAGCAGGCTCAGACAGAGTGGGATTCCATGGAAATAGCACCGTTGACGCCCCTGAGTCCTATAGACATATCTAACTTTAAGTTGGATGGCTAGCATATCCCAGGTACCCAGGTGCGGTCTACACCTGTGGTGGGTGGGAACGATGGGCAGAGTTTAGTAATTAAGGATCCCCCTGTAGAGGATACTGCATGAAGTTTATGGTGTACAGAAGGGCAGTATGGGGAGGTGCTCATGATCTGTAAATGGAATATATCTGGCTGGCGTAGCCGAGTGGTTTAGCATAATTTCCTCTCGTATCTGGCCAAATTCCATCTGATTTTTGTTCAGGAGGCTTGGGAAATATCTCCCATTGTGCTGGACGATTTCCGGGTTTTCAGCAAGCCGACTGTGACCTCCCAGGTAGGGGGGCATGCGATAGGTGGATTGGCATGTCTCGTTGCAGAATGTCTTCAGCTACAGATGACCCATCGGTGGTGCAGGGATTGGCTATCTTTATTAAGCAGTTGCATATTATTTTCTTGAACATTTACATCCCGCCCAGAAATGCAGGGTCTTTTGATAAGAAGTCACGGGAAAGCTTGCATACTTATTTGGAATCACTTATGATTGCATACCCTACGGCACATTTTGTTCTGTTGAGAGATTTTAATTCCAGGCTCGGTTCTACGGATGCCGCGCTTCTTCCATATGTTGAGTTATCATCTGAGTCTAGGCACCCGCTTCTCAACACAAGGTTATTTAAAGATAGCCAGATAAACTCCTCTGGATTAAGACTTGCCTTATTAATACAGGATTTTTCGCTGTGTGTCCTTAATGGATCGGGTTATCAGGACTCCCAGGGTGAATATACCTTTATAGGACATCAAGGCTCAAGTATAGTTGACTATGTCATGGTTAGGGCTGTAGCGGAATATCGCAGCGGTAGCTATTTCCGGCGGAAACAGTGTTTCCGCAATTAGTGGAACGGCATGGCAGAGGCTTTCATTCCGCGGTTTCATTCCGCGGTTCCGCGGTTCCCATTCCGCAACTTAGTGGAATCGTGGAAACATGACATTTCCGCTATTTCCGCAATTCCGCCAGCACCAAAAAATAGCGGAATAGCGGTTTTCCGCGATTTCCGCAATTATTCCGCAATATTTCCGCAATTCCGCGATTTGCAGAATTCCGGCGGAATTAGCGGAATATCCGCAGAAAAGTCGCGGTGTGGTGCGGGAAGTTCCGAAATGGCAGAACGGAATCGCGGCGCGGTAAAAGCTGCTGCCGCATCAGCCCTAGTCATGGTTACTGCAGCTATTGTGGAAGATATTAGGTCCTTTAAGGTTGATGATATAACTTTGAGCGATCACCTCCCTTTGGTTTTTGCCCTTGATTTATTTGGGGTTACCCCTTTAGGTGGCTCTGATAATCAGGGGGCCATGTGTGATTTGCCTGCTATTCCAATTATTAGATGGTCAGCACACATGGCAAGTCAGGTGTTGAGTTTTTTACAAGAGATTGAGTGTGTGACTCTGCGGGGGAGGTTATTAGAAGCCCTGGGACCATTGGAGACACTGACATCCTTTGAGGACCTTGTTTAGGTTATTACCCAGCATATGTCTCTGTGCTGAATAGAGAGAGCGAATGACAAGGGGCCTCGAGGCCATCGATGGTTCAATGATGAGTGCAGGCAGGCTAAGAATTATCTTAAAGCCATGTAATGGGGTTATCACTGTATTCAGCAGCCATCCCTCCCTAGGGAGTACTATATAGTTAAACAAAATTATACGTTCCTTCTCAAAAAGAAAAAGCAGCTCTTTCGCTTGGGTCAGTGGCAGGAGTTACTGGATGCAGCCCAGAGGAAGGATGTCTCAGTCTTTTGGAGATTAGTGGCAGGGGCAGAAGTAAGGGAGAGTCCTCTGCGATCTGCCCCAGTCTCAGTGGGTGCTTGGGAAAATCATTTCAGGGCCCTGTATGCAGCTAAGGAAGTTCAAGCTGACGGCCTGTCATTTGATTTTATGATCTTGCCGGTCTGGCCGCCAGTTACAGTAGGGGAGGTGGCAGAAATGGTGGCCACTTTTCAAAATGCTAAGACATCTGGGATTGATATGGTCCGTATTGACTGTATCAAGACTAACATTGATTGGTGGCCCCCGGTGCTTGCAGCGCTTTTCACCGTGATAAATGATACCAGCAACATCCCGATGGGCTGGGGAATGGCCATTGTTGTCCCAATTTATAAAAGGGGCATTAGAGGGGACCCGGCTAGCTATAGGCCAATTAGTTTATTGAGCACAATTAGTAAAATCTATTGTAAGCTCCTTTTGACAAGGCTGGATTGTTGAGGAAGATATTATGAGTCTAGAGAAGGCCGACTTTCTGAAAGGAAGATCAACGATTGGACAATGTTGGGTCCTGTATTATCTTTTGGAGAAATACAGGACCCTGAACAAACGACTTTTTGCTGCTTTCTTAGATTTCAGAGCCGCGTTTGACACGGTTGACAGACGGAGGCTCTGGGACAAGCTTAGTGAGACCACGATGGACAGAAGATTGCTTATGCTCCTGTGTAAACTGCATTCTGATACATCTCTTAGGGTAAGGGTGGATAGGGCAGGCCACCTCTCGGGTAAAGTGGAAACTAGTCGCGGAGTGCGGTAGGGATGTGTCCTTGCCCCCACCCTTTTTAACCTATATATAAATGATATCCCCCCTTTGTTGGATGGATCTGCTTTTTTCCCCCTGAAGTTGGCGAGCAGGCCGCTGGGCTGCCTGCTTTACGCAGACAACCTGGTGGTACTATCTCAAACAAAGGTGGGATTGACCAGACAACTGCAAGCTATTGGGATATATTGCAGGCAAAACAACTTGAAATTAAACAACGGAAAATCTAAAGTGGCAGTCTTCTCAACTGAGAGAAAGGCGTACAATTGGGAGGTTGATAACATCCAGATCCAGCAAGTCCCGTATTTCAAATATTTGGGTCTTTATTTCCACAAGTTGGGGAAATGGTCTGAGCAGGTAAACAGGGCAGTTGCCGTGGCCAAGGGTCCTTCTTTGGCATTGGCTAGGTTTTTCTTCAGAATAGACAAGACAGCAGTTAACCTGGCAATCCAGGTCTTAAACACAAAAGTTAGGGCAGCACTTCTCTATGGGGCGGAACTTTGAATTCCCCTGAGCAGACATAACTTGAATGGGATTCAGTTTGCATGTTTACAGAGGCTTTTGAGAGTTCCAAGGGGTACCCCAGCAGCTGCCGTTCGGATGGAGGTGGGACAGCAGGGCTGGGATGTAGTGGCATGGGGTTTGGTGTTAAAATATTGGTTTAGCTTTATGCAAGCTAGCCAGAGTGGTAGAGGGCTGGACTCCCTTGTAATTAGAGATGGGTTTCGGGATTCCTGGTCAAGTAATGTGGCACAATTTCTGGGGAAAAAGGGATTTTATCTGGAATATATTCAGAGTAAGCCCTCTGTCTGTGCTCTTAAGGAAGTGCTCGGCCGCCTAAGTGATGTGGCTAGACAATGCGATTTTGCGGCAGTAAATGCGACCTTGCACTTTCGAGACTATCACCTTTGGGCACCAGAAATAGGGTTCATGGCAGGGTATTTGAGCTCTTCTATCTCCCCAAGGGCAAAATATTTGATCATGTGTGTGTGCAAGATTTAATGCCCTACCCTCCAGGGTCTCTGAAGGTAGAAGAGAGGGTGTTCCTTTCTTAGAGAGATTTTGCCCATTCGAGGGGGTAATTGTTGAAACTGTCCAGCATGTTCTTTTCACCTGCCATTTGTATGACGCCCTGAGGGATAAATATCTGTCCTCCCTCCTTTATGATTACCCGGGTAGGTCAGCATTTAGTCTAACGATATATGCCCTGTCCACCTCGGTTTATATACAGCCAGTTGCTAAGTTTCTGGTGCATGCGGCCGCTAGGAGGAAATCATTTATGGAGTATAAAACTCAGACTGATCTGGTTTTAACAGATCAAGGACTTTAATTAGAATGAAAGTGGACTTTGGATCCTGCCCGAATGTTTTGGCGACTTTGCCTTACTGTTGTGTTTGTACTCAAAATTGCTATGGTTAAAATTTTGTATTATTATCCTGAGATCAGATTTCTCATTATGTATTTACTTTAATTTTATTTTATATGTGTGACTATAGCCATTGGCTTGTCTAAATAAATTGAACTTGAACTTGTTCTCCATTTGTAAAATGAATAATAATGAACTATCTCACAGGGTTGTTCTGACGGTGAGGTATATAAGGATTGGAAAGCATGTCGAACACTGAAAGCATGATATAAATAATAATTGAAATATTTTAATATAGGAGTATACTATTCTAAGTAAATAATATTAAAGCAAACCTGTTGTAGTCAAACTGCACAATGAAGAGAAGGAATAACTGACTTTCAGAAGAGATGTATTTTACCCAAAACTCAGCTATTAATTTCGGGACAACTTACTCTTGGTTATATTATGCAATAAAGTATGCAAAGTAGACCTTTTATAAATGACCTATGGTCACATGTCATAGTTAGATTACTGTTACATGGAATAGTAGACAAATATCTGAAAATGATCCATTTAAATTTGCATGTGTCTGGAAGCCATTGGTACACCGTATCTACCGGGTCTCCCTTATCCACATGCTTATTTGCACCCTCAAAGAATTCCAATAGATTAGTGAAGCATGACTTACCTTTGCTAAATCCATGTTGACTCTTCCCCATTAAGCAGTTTAGGCATGAAGGGGCCAAGTCATACCAATGGTGAAGCGAAGTTTCGAAAGTGCTCTGTAGGGCAGGATTTTCAGCAGATTTTTGTGTTCTATCTTGTAGTCAGCAACTAATGCGAAACATAAAGTAAAGAATCCTAGACATTGCTGTTCAGGGAGAGTTAGCAAAGGTTGCTGCTAGTAAAATTGCCCCATGCTATAGAGTATTTAAGACTCCATTCCAGTTTGAATCGTATCTTGTTCAGCTGCCCTTATTTCACCTATGAAGACACATGACATTGGCTCATTTTTCATCTTGTTAATTCTGCAGTCCTCAGGGGCAGGTATGCAGGAATCCCTTTTGGAGACAGATTATGTACTTGTTTCCTTGATGAAATAGAAACAATAGATCCTGGGTTTTTTTAAATTATTATTATTATTTTATTTATTATTTTATTATAAACATTTGTATAGCACAAGCCGTGTACCTGGTGCATTACAGAACAAAAATAAAGACGTGGTCCCTGCCTATGGCTTACAATCTAAAAAGACAAGGAGAGGGGACAAAGGGAAGACAAGGGAGAAGCAAACAAACATGGAAGCGGCTGCGAAGTCTTAGGTGCGCGTGCTTGGGTTGGTTACAGTTAGGCAGGAGAATGCAGAGGAGGACAGACCATAAGTATTTGGGGGAAAAACAACTAGCAGGCATTAGGAAAGGTGGCATGGAAGAAGTGGGTCGTGAGGAGGGATTTGAAGGTGCGGAGGGAGGAGGCAAGGTGGATGTTGGTAGGGAGGGAGTTCCAGGCATGGGGGGCAGCAAGGGAGAAGGGATGAAGGTGGTTAGGGGAGCATAGGAGACAGGGGAGAGTGAGTGAGTGAGGGGACAGAGGAGGAGCGGAGAGTGCGTGCAGGAGTGCGTAAGGAGATTAGGGCTGAGAGATAGGGGCGAGCTTGGCTGTGAAGTGTTTTATAGGTGAATACCAGGAGTTGAAACCAGATGCGTTCGGGAAGGGGGAGCCAGTGGAGAGAGGAGAGGAGAGGCTGCATGTGGTCAAAGTGACAGGCTGAGTGGATGGCCTTGGCAGCGGAGTTTTGGATGGTGATAAGGGGGGACAGGTGAGAACGAGGGAGGCCAGCAAGGAGAAGATTGCAGTAGTCAAGGCGAGAAATGACCATGGCATGAACAAGGGTTTTGGCAGATGAGATAGAAAGGGGCGGATCCGAGTGATGTTATGGAGGGTGAAGCGGCAGGACTTGGCAACAGAGTCAATGTAAGGCTTAAAGGAAAGAGGAGTATCAAAGATGAAACCGAAGCTATGGGCTTGGGGAGCAGGATGGATGGTGGCTCCATCAATATGGATGGACAGGGAAGCGGGAGAGGAAGAGGAGGGAGAAAAAATAAGGAGTTCAGTCTTGGCCATGTTGAGCTTGAGCTGGCATTGGGACATCCAGGCGGAGATGTCAGAGAGACAGTTGATGAGGCATGAGTGGACAGAAGGGGTAGAGAGGTAGAGCTGAGTGTTGTCAGCGTAGAGATGATATTGGAAGCCGTGGGAGGCAATGAGTTTGCCAAGGGAAAGGGTGTAGATAGAGAAGAGGAGAGGGCCAAGGACAGAGCCTTGGGGAACCCCAACTGAAAGGGGGAGGGAGGAGGAGCTGGAATTGCGAAGAGATACATTAAAGGAGTGGTCAGAGAGGTAGGAGGAGAACCAGTCAAGGTCAGAGCTGCAGAAGCCCAAGGAGCAAAGTGAGTCCAGTAGGAGTGAGTGGTCAACAGTGTCGAAGGCAGCAGAGAGGTCAAGGAGGACAAGAATGGAGTAGAGGCGCTTAGATTTAGCGACAAGTAGATCATTGGTGATCTTGGCAAGGGCAGTTTCCGTGGAGTGAAGGGGGCGGAAGCCAGATTGGAGAGGGTCCAGGGAGGAATTGGCAGAGAGGAGATCCAGGCAGCAGGAGTAGACAACACGTTCCAGAAGCTTAGAGGCAAAGGGAAGGAGGGAGACCGGCTGGTAACTAGAGGGGTCAGATGGGTCCAGGGTGGACTTTTTGAGGATGGGAGGATCTGTCTGTATTTGGAGGTACTAAGGTCTCTCTGGATTACCCCGCTGTATGGAGAAAAGGTGTTTTGTTCCCAGGCACAAAAGATTGCTTTTTTGTTGGACTCAGAGGATCCCTCTGTTATGAGAGCTGTCTCATTTTCTTTGTGCTTGCCCTCTGCCTTAAACAAAAGTCTCCTTTGACTTAAAGTGAATTGCTTTTCTTGTTATATTGATTGTACCAATTGTATTTTTGTTTTAAATGGTGAATAGCTGTAATGAATTTCATGATGATGACTCTCTTAGCATGCTTCCTGCTTCTGATGTACTTGAAAAAGTTTTTATTATTAGTTTTATCATCTTTAGCAAGTTGCTCCTCAAATTGCTTTTTGGCCTACCTTATTAACTTTTTACATCTACTTTGGCAACGCTTATGCTCTTCCCTGTTACCTCATTGGGACTCTCTTTCCATTTTTTTAAAGGATGCCTTTTTGGCTCCAATAGCCCCCTTCATGTCACCATTTAGCCACACAGGCAGACGTTTGGTCCTCTTCTTACCTTTTTTAATTTGTGGAATACATTTAATCTGAGCTTTCAATAGTCTCCACACTGCCTGTAGACATTTAATTCTTGCAACTGCTCCTTTAAGTTTCCCTCTAACTAGTTTCCTCATTTTTACATAGTTCCCCTTTCTAAAGTTATATGTTACCGCAGCGGTTTTATTTGGCATTTTCCCTCCTGTGAGTATGTCAAATTTGATTATATTATGATCACTATTGCCCAGCAGCTCCAGCACTGTTACCCCTCACACAAAATCCTGCACTCCACTTAGCACTAGATCCAGAGTGGCTCCTTCTCTTCCAGGACAAGCTGCTCCAAGAAGCAGTCATTTATGACATCTAGAAATTTTATCTCTGCATCCCGCCCTGAAGAGACATTCACCCTGTCAATGAGGTACCCATTATTACTGCGTTTCCGACTTCTAGTAGCTCATTTAATCTCCCTTAGCATTTCACGGTCGGTTTCATTGTCCTGGGCAGGAGGACCATCTGGATGGTCAGGTTGCAGTGATGGCCTGGAGCACTTTTTACCAACTTCATCTGGTGAGAAGGCTGTAACCACTGCTAGTTGCTCCATGGGTAGGTGTGGGTGGAGATGGGTGTTGGCCGGGAGCAAACACTCACCAACACCCATCGAAAGTGGCGTTTACACAGACGCCCCCACCCATCTCCACCCAGGGAAATGCTCCCCACCCACCAGACAACACCCATCTCCACCCAGAGGAACTGGGTGGAGGCATAATGTGTGCAAAGGGCCCATGGTGATTGGCTGCAGTGGTGCCCTGCAACATGTATAATAAAATGTAACACCCATTTTATGGGTGTTAGAGAATCTGTGTATAAAGGGCCATAGATAATTGATTAGATAAGTTTTCCTTTTCCCTTCCCCTGTCTTCCTTAGATTTAGATAAATATTAGTTGTGAACAGGAATCAATAACAATACTGATACCAAAAATAAAATCATCTTTTGAAACGGTACCAATATTGATAACAATATCTATACTGATAATGAAAATTATATAAAAAAGATACCAAAAATAACAATAAAGATCACGAAAATGACATTGTTAATAACAATAACCAAAACTACATTTTTGAATAACGAAAACAGAAAACGAAAACAACGTGGGGGCCTGGTGCACACTCCTAGCTAAAACTAAATATGTGTTGTTTTGAATGTTCATGGAGTAAAAATTACTAGATAGTTAAGTGAATAACAATAGAATTCTGAAATATAGTACTGCCAAAACACTGTGGATGAGATACATATATATTGGACTGGACTGGACTGGACTATTGCAATGCGCTGTACGTGGGGCTGCCCACAGTGATGGTTCAAAATGGTTTTGCAGCTGGTGCAAAATGCTGCAGCCCGTCTCTTGACTGGGGCAGGTCGCAGAGAGCCCATTACACCGGTGCTCCAAGCATTGCACTGGCTGCCAGTGCCTATTGTCTTCTGGGCCTGATTTAAGGTGCTGGTTTTAACCTGTAAAACCCTACATGGTCTGGGTCCTGCTTATCTGAAAGATCACCTCACCCCCTGAATAGCCCCTGCGGTCGTCCGGGGGTGCCCTCCTTGAGGTTCTGCGTTTTCGGCGAGTCCGTAGAGGCAGGAGGGTGTTCTCGGCAGCCGCACCATCACTTTGGAATACCCTCCTGGTGGAGATCTGCCTCAGCCTGAATCTCCTTGCCTTTCACCGAAATTGTAAGACCTGGCTCTTCCGCCAGGCATTTGACACGGGGGGTGGGATGGTTGGGTAGAATGGGTTAGAGTATTAAATTGGGGTTTCTGCTCAAACTGCTGTGAATTTTAATGCTATGAATTTTTATGCTTTGTTTTACTATTGTTATTTATCTGTTTCTACTGTTGTTTATTTTTGTATTCTGGTTTTATTGTTAGCCGCCTTGAGTTACCTTGTGCGAGAGGAGCAGGATAGACATGATTGAAATAAGTAAAATAAAATAAATATTACATTGATAGCATTATTAAAGGGAAAAGCTCAGGCAAACGTATTCCTTCATATAATGATTGTGACTTTGTGCCTGTGGATACAGTGTTTTCAGAGCAGTTATAGTATTTCCATTCAGTGAATGGAACTGTTGTCTTATTCAGAGCTGACATCATAATAATTTCAAACAGTTTCTACCCTTTGATGCAAATTAGGTTCCCGTTAATGCTTATCCCAGTGAAGTGCTTATTGCTGGGTGTAAACTGCTAACTTTGTCATCCAACTATTAGATATATCATGTTCCCAAAACATTTTCTTAAGTGGTGCTATTCCTGGTTTACAAGCCGTATGTCTGTAGGATCAGGCTATGTAACTGAAATTATTCTTTCAGTATTAGAAAGGATCAGGTATCAGAAAGCTTCAACTCTGCTGTAAACAAGTCCTATTTTGTTAACATTTGGATAAATTTAGCTGCTAAACTTAGTTTGCATACATTTCAAGTCAGAATGTTTGGTAGCTGAAACACAAGACTGTTAATTACTTGTGAGTGAATTGTGTACTTAAGAATGGTGTATACACAATGTCCTCCATAAATGCACCAGAGCAATTTAAAATATGTTATAATCTCAAAATGCTGCATTGCATCAGCAGCTTTTGCCATGTTTTCAAAATATAAAAGTCACATTATTGTAGCCTGAGTTACAAGACACTGGGCTTTGTGTCCACCAGTCCTTGAAATGTAACTTTTTGAGACTGGTATGGTAGCAACAATAGAAAGATACATTAATTGTATAAAAGATTTTATTTAAAAAATATGGTTGGATCTTAACCATCCTTCCATATTGCTTCACTGACTATTTTATATTAGCATTCAAAATTATGCTTTAAGAGATTTTTCCTCCAGTGCTACCTTAATATATGATGGTGTAAACAGATTTTTTCCCTGAATGATAAATGCACTGGCATAAGCGAGCAAGTATCCTTTCTGAAATATGGTCTAGTAGCCATGCAATATGCCTTCTGCTCCAGAGCAGGGTCTCTCTAGAACCGATGCATTAAATCAGGGGTGTGGAACTGAAGACTCATGGGCCAAGTCCAGTCCCTGGCTCTTCTTACTTGGCACCTTTCCAATTCCTGGTTCTGGCTTATGAACAGAGTACTTACTCTCAAACACTACAAGAGTGAGCTAAGGGGGAGGGATCAGAGAGGAGGGCATGCAGTTAAGGAACAGGTGATAGATCCATAACATAGATCCGTGTTCTATGGACCCTCCTCTTACTTCCGTGCTCTCATCTTGAGCACACGCTTTGCACACCCCTACCCCCCAACTCTTACCCAGCTCCTGGATAGAGCTTTTACCAATCTTCAAAGTGGTGCATGGGGGGAAATGGCACAGCATTGTTTCCCCATTTATTATATAGTATGGCACAATATCTATTCTCTTAAACAGGACACTTGTGCTAATATCTAAATTAATACATGTTTAGAATATTACAAATACTGAAATTTGATTGCAAGATGATTGAGTATGCTGCCACCTTCTGGTTGTGCAAGCAAGTTTCATTTAGCTATTTCTTTGGGTATATTAACAAACTAGACAATAGCCCACACCAAGTGGGTGTTCGCCTGCCCATTTATTAGGTGTTCTCCCACGCCGGTCACATATCCACCACCCACTGAACCCACAGCCCCCACTCACAGCGGGGTCTCAGAGAATGTGGAGCCCACCGTGAAGGTGATTGTGGGCTAGTGTGTGCCCCCGTGTATGCATCCCGTAAATGATGTTGCATGCAGCACCTCCGTGTGTACAAGTCTGGCAGCACCATATACATTTAATTAATTAAATAGTATCATGGGTGGAAAGCCTAGAGCATCCAAAGAACGACAGATTTCTGCCCTTCTCTCCACTCTCACTCTCACTGGTTCTGACAGTAGGGGCTTCCTGCAAGCACATGGAATACACAGAGGGAGCTGCCTGTTCATTAGGCTGGACATGTTAAACATGTGAGTGGGGGCTGAATGAGGTCAACACGGACCAAACCTGGACTGCAGCAGGCTATTGTCTCGTTTGTTTACATTCTTACTATGTGTAAGGGTTAGGGTGGGTGAATGGATGGATGTAGTGTATGGGGATGGATGAAAGGTTGGTGTTACAAACCTACTTCAATTACTGTATCTAATATGTCATATCACATCCATGTTGTACATGAACTGTGCGGTACCATGTTTTCTGATGCATGCATGCACAGTACTTGATCAGAAAACATACAAAGCAGTACTTTGCTTACCAGAGAGCAGAACTAGCAGGGCCCTTCATGGTCAGACTTCATTATTATTTAGTACATTGTTACCCAAGAAAACTTTGAAATCTGGAGACAAATGTTACTGTACAGTCAACCTATTGAGGCTGCTAGGGAACTGAAGCTAGTAACGAATACGTAATTGCACTACCTTGCACAGGCAGGAATGTTTTATGATCCAGGGGGTCTGTTGGGTTGTTTTAAAAGTAGGATGCACTGGCCATGAGCCGGGCTGATTCAGAGTAACCTCTGTCAGCAGAGCTCTTATTTTCTACAGTTGTTTCCCAGCCTGCTTCTCTGGCATAGAGTCTCTGAGGGAGCACAGAGGGTGACAATACCACCTTGAATTGAATCCCACCTGGGGCACACAATGATCATTTGGCAAAAGAAGATGTCATTTATAACCTCTTGTTCTAGAGGTTATAGGTCCATAGGCCACCCTATCTAATCAGCTCTAAGAGGAAGGCAAGAAATATAAGATGTTAAATGTCAGTCAGAATAAAATACTATAGCAACACAGTGAAACACATGGGTTTTTTCCCCCCATAAAACATAGCAGTCTGATAATTCCATTAGATATTACAATTAAATTTGCTTACTGCCTTGTCTAGAAGCTTGAGCTGATTTATTTAGATTTTTACTTTAGTATGCTGTTTTGCTTAAGATGCATTCTGTTTATATTCTCGTTGCTGATATTATCTGTGTACGTTTTTTTAATGGTAAGTAGATTAAAAGGTTCCTCTTTAAATGTTGGAAATAAGCTGCAACATAAATCTCTCTTTACAGTAGTGCAGCTCTCAGTTTAGTTTAACTGAAAATCAGTAGTTCTCCTGAATGCCGCCTCTGTACCTTCAAGCTACAGAATTCGTTGTGAGAGAAAGCTTCAGACGCAGGGTTGGGGGCCAGGGCAAAACTAAAATAAGGCGCTCTTTGTAACAATTGGCAGTCCAGTGCTTGCTTTTATTTTTATTTATGTAATACATTTCTACCCCGCTCTTCCCGCCACAGGCGGCTCAGAGCGGCGAACAACAATAAAAATATAAAATATAAAATACAAATATAATATAAACATTTTAAGACATTTTAAAACATTAAAACACAACAGGGGAAAAAAACCCAAACACCACCCTCCCCACCCACCCTTTACCCCTCTCCCTCGCCAAATGCCTGGCAGAACAACCAGGTCTTACAGCTCCTGTGGAATGTCGGGAGGTCAGGGGCCAGACAGGCCCCCACTGGCAGGGAGTTCCAAAGGTGTGGCGCGGCCACCGAGAACGCCCTGCTCTGTGTGGCCCCCCGGGAAACCGACCGCAGGGGCTGATCCAGAACCCGTGGAGTGATGCGATCTTGCAGGTAAACAGGGCCCAGGCAGTATAAGGCTTTATAGGTTAGAACCAACACTTTGAATCGGGATCGGAAGACTATTGGCAGCCAGTGTAGAGATGGGAGCACTGGTGTAATGTGCTCTCAGTGACCCAGCCCCACCAAAAGCTGGGCTGCCGCGTTCTGCACAAGCTGTAACTTCCGCGCCATCACCATCAATAGCCCCATGTAGAGGGCATTGCAGTAGTCTAACCAAGAGGTGATAAAAGCATGGATGATCGTGACCAGGTCCGGAACCAAAACCAGCGGCTGAAGCCGCCGCACCAGATGTAACTGGCGGAAGGCACTCCTCGCCACAGCCTCCACCTGGAGATCCAGACAGAGCTGCGCATCAAGGAGCTCCCCCTGTTTCCGCACCTGGGACATCAGCAGAGGGCACACTCCATCAATCGATGGAGCTGTCAACTCCACCGACCTACCCACTAACATCACCTCCATCTTGTCAGGATTCAGTCACAGTTGGTTAGCCCTCATCCAGTCCCCCACAGCTGCCAGACACCAGGTAAGCACCAAGACAGCCGGGACTGGGTCGGTCAAAAATGAGAGATACAGTTGGGTGTCATCCGCATACTGATGACACCTCACCCTGAACTCTCTGATCACCTTATGCTTATAATTTTAAACCCATTAGTGCAATGTACAAATGAAAGAACATTTAAGCATTTTTTTATTAATGGGGAAGTATCTTTCTACATTACTCGGAGTGGCCAGGATTGGCTGAGCCTCCAGTCACTCTGCCAAGCCTCACATGCCTACTGAACTTAAATCAGATCCCCCCTCATCACTAGCACCTGCCCCCAATCCTGAACCCCCCAAAAGATAAGACACAGACCCCACAGCAAGTGTATCCATGGCTACAGGAATTCCTCCATGACAGCACTAGAGAGCAAACAATAGCAATGAGACTGAGAGGATGGATGGATTAGATAAAGTGTATGGGGACAGCTGGAGGGAAAGGTGTTATGGGATGGATGGATGGAGTGTATGGAGATGGATGAATGCATGCTACCTCCAGCCCCCTGAGCTACACACCACTGACTTTCATGGTCTTGGCTCTTTGTGCCAAATGTGCTCTGCACCTGCTCGCTGCACATTAGAAGGTGCTGTGACCATTTCTGCGTTTCCCTGGAGTCCTCATGAGTGGTTGTGGCAGATCCCCAGATTCCAGCATGAGCTCCTGGGGACAGGCAGTGCCCAGAGCAGCTGGCCCCGCCCTAAGGCCAGCTCTGCTTACAGCAGCCATATGCAAAAAATATTCCTCAAAGACCAGCATTGGCACTGTTGGCTGAGATGGTGTCATTGGGGTAGATATAGTGCTGATGGTACCAATGCTGGTCTGTCAAAGCTGTCTCTCCAAAAGTCTCATCCCACTACAAATTCTGTAGCCTATAAGCATGAATATACTGGAGCTTTTTGAAGAAGAGCTGCAGTATATAAGGAAGTAACTTTTGTTTCTAGGTGAACCAAAAAGTAAGCATTTGGTGAGAAATACCATGTTTCAGGTTAAAAAAACCAAGTCTGACTGTATGATAATGATAATGAAGTACACCTCAGTTTTATTCTTTGCCATCAAAGATAACATAGTTCAGTTTTTATTTTCATATTACATTTGACATCTGACTCCTTTTATAAAACTCTTTTATATTGATTTTCCTTGAGTGAACACAACAAAGATATAGTGTATTCTGCATGTTACTGAACAAAGGTGAATGTACTCTTCACAAACTTATTTCACCAGAAACTATTTTCTCATGAATCTCTGTAGTCAAAGGTATATATGATTTCACCACCTCATCCAAGACGTACAAGGGATCTACTATAATTTCTGGATTAAATCCTTCATTCACCAGATATCCTTTCTGATGCTTGAAAGTTGAGGTAGTTTTCATAACATCCTAAAAATGAGTAATTAAAAAAAACATAATTAAATGTATTTATTGCTGGGAAATTGCAGTTATTGAAAAGGATTCATATCTGACAATCTAATCATTTGTTTTATAAGAAATCTTATGTTTGAGAGAGTGATCTTATTATCCATTTGGTGTGCATCATTAAACAATGTAGTATTAGAACCACATTTGAAGAGTTAACTTGCTTCTCTTTTAATATATATTCATATACATTACAGACAAGATGATATGTGCTTTTATTTTTAACTTTTGTTAATGCAAGTAAGATGCAAAACAATTTGATTGTCTATAATAAGTAAGTAATTTATTTATGCCAATAGCCAAAATTAATGTATAAACATAACATACAAACAAATGACAGATAACCATATTAGACAACAAAACAACATTAAAAATATAACAATCGTTTTCTAATACTTAATTGTCTCCATTAAAAGAAAATAATCTGCATAACTTTACCTCAACAGTAGTTATGACTTAACCAAAACCCTGCTACCACACCCTAAACATCAACGATGCCTTACTCTTTCCGAAAGTTGTTTCAGCCGAGCTTAACTCCTACTTGAAGGTGAATGGATAAATGCTTTCCATTTGCTAGTTGGGCAAACCATCCAATGAGTTTTTAACCAGTATAAAATATATAAGCTCTGTTTGTAACCTAGTCCAATTCATTACAAAGATACAGACAGGTATCTGAATTACATATAATATTCATTTCTTCAGCTACGTGCATGGTTGTCTATAGAGAGTTGGCTGATTGAAATATGCGTGTACCATTTCTAGTTTCTAACCATCATTAGATGGTTAAAAATACATTGTGTTTTTAACTAATACATAATTAGTTAAAAATACATTGTGTACTTTCCTAATGTTATGTTTCTGTCTTCCATGACTTTAATTGATACAGGGAGATCTTGAATGAGTGTCAAGCATATAGTTTGCACAATTGTGAATGGGAGGAGAGGTGCCATCAAGATAATATGACTTTTAAAATGTGTTCTACACCAAAGGAAAAGAGTAGGAACTCCAGGCATTTTTAAATGTAGCCAGAGCTTTATGTTGTGCTTCATCCTCAAATGGACTGCTTTTATTCCCTGTTCATTTTTAATTTGGAATGTGAATAAGTTTTGGGATTTTTTCTTCTCTTTTTTTTTTTTTTCTTCAAAAAAATTCCATTTCTATTAAGTCCTTGGCCTCTACTGAATGTTCTAATAAGTCTGCCAATTAGCTCACTTGTATTGGCAGGTTATGTGATAGGAACCATGCTGAGACCACCTAAGCATTTCACAGGCCGTAGAACAGCTGCCAGCTGGTGGTAATAACTTTCCATCACTCTCAACCTGGGTTGGATTCAAGCTGATTACCCAAAGTAAATTTTGCCCTGGACTCCAGCATTGTTCAAAAGCCTACAGCGTTTAGGGTACAAAAGTAAACAAATAACCACTACATATTTTAGTAGAAGAATATTATAACTTTTTCTTTTGTTCAGAACGCCTTCCCATTATTAATTAATTTCTCATCATACACCAAAAATGCCTTCCTTTTTAAATTTAATTTCCTAGATCTTTTAAAATAAGATTTTATTTTATAATGGCATGGAGTAAGAGTTTGTATCGCTATTAGCTGCATTGTGTTTGGTCATAATTTCAGTAAAGGGCCATAATCCTACACAATTGCTAAGAACCTAGATAAGTGGGGCCAAAATATGCTTTGTATTGCTGAAAAGAGAGCATTCCACAAAGCATAATCTAGTGTTGTACGAAATGGGAAAGCCCCTGTATGTCAGAGATATTGTTTTCCTCCTTGTATTTCTACTGGGATTAGCTGTGCAAGAATTAGCTGGCTCTCTTTTGTGTATTTATATTCTTGTATTGCTTCCATTACTGCCATATCTGAAGTCTCAAATGCCTTAAAGTCTTCATATTTAATCTGTGATTAAAAAAATTAATTTGTGAGATTCAAAGACTGGTCTCCCAGCAGAGGGCACTCCTGTCTTAAAAGATCTTGTAGACTAACATATATATGAAATCTTAAAGAGGCTACTCTGTTCCAAAACTTACTATTTCCAGGCTATTTAAATCAGTGGTGATGTCAGTGACTGTTCATTTTGGTATAAAAAAATCTATAGTCTAACCAATCTGGTCTGTTTTACCTGACAAATTCCCATAGAGCCCTTGACTCATTCCAAAAACCACTCATATTATAAGCATATAAAAACCAGTCTCTGCCTCCTCTGCACTCATATTATAAGCATATAGACACCTTGTTTTACAAAAGTCATCACCTTTCTGGCTCTTTCTACAATATCTGTTGTGACAAATGGCGTTATTAAAACAGGAAATGTATATCACATGTAAATTTCAAAAGTACCCTAACTGCAGCATTTCCACGCACTAGCATTTCACAAACTGCTAACACTCTGGGTGTTTTCAAACGAGATGCTACCTCACATGGCCACCCAGGAGCCACAGAGCTGACCGTCTGTATCGCAATGGAGCAGCTGGATATGCGCTCCGGTAAGCCACACGGCACCCACTCATGGCCACACACGGAGCACTGCCATGATATCTGAAGTGCTCCATGCAGGGTCAACCAAATATATGGTGGCCACTTCTGTGGCCATGGTAGGCACACTGGGAGCTGCCCGTTCAAAACACTCCCCACCCCACCTCCATGGGTGCCCCACAGCAGTGCTACTCAGTGGCCATGGACCACCACCTCCCTCAATCTCCCTGCTCATTTAAAAACACTGTGTAGCTGACAACTTTTGTCAAGACTAGGACAGAAGTTGCATTATGAACTTTTTATATCTATTTATTTATTTATTTATTTCTATTTACTTTTAACCCGCACCCTCCTGCCCACATGGCAGCTCAGGGAGGCTCACAATTAATCAAAAATATACAATATAAAAACTCAACAAAATACATCAACAAATAATAAAAGTACATAAAACTCATTATGTTTGGAAATAAATTTTAAGATTAAAAAAAAAATAGTAATATGCTCCTGGTGGCCCATTCCCATAAGGAGATGAGCTGCTGCATTCTGCACCAGCTGTAGTCTCCAAACTGTCACCATGGACAGCCCCACGTAGAGCGCGTTACAATATATTAGTGAAGTGTGCCGCTGGGGCACACTAGTGTGCTGCGAGACTGGTGGAAGTGTGCCTCAAAAAATCTTTTTCTTTCTTTCTTTCTTTCTTTCTTTCTTTCTTTCTTTCAACCATTTATAATGATACATATCATACATAATTATTTAAATGTTTAAAATACAAAAAAAGAAAAGTATCATTTTTTGAGGCACACTTCTACCACTCTCATGACACAATAGTGTCCTCAGTACACCCTTTGGGAATCACTTTTCTAGTATGAGAGACTGAGTATGGGAATGTATGAAGCAGCCCCAATCCTATACACACTTGCTCATGTGAAAGTCTCATTGGAATCAATGAGACTTACTCATGCGCAAGTATGTTTAGGATTGGGACCAGTGTGTCCATACCACGTATGTTTCATCTCCAGCACACTGGAGTGGTGGCTGAACATTGGTGTCTCTGTGGCAGTTACTAAAAAAAAAACCATGGCAGAGGATGGAGATATAAATATTTTAAAGGAATTAGACATGGCATCTATGTTTCTTCATACCCAGAGGCTTCAACACACTATGCAAATGCTGGAGAACAACTGCAATTTCTGCTGCATTTCATAAACTAGAATAGTGGCCAGGAGGAAGGCAGGTGAGATCTACCCTGGAAACTTGTCAATAGAAAATTATATTTATTAAAATAACAAATATGTAGCAAAATCACTTGATTCGAATAAATGCACCTCTGTCCCCATTAATCAGACACAAGCACTTCAGTATTAATACTAAAGTGTGCAGCAGATACTGAAATTCTGCTTAGTATTTAAATTTGAAAAAGGCACCTTTGCCATCTGCTGGGCTCTGTTCGGCTTGCTCTGCATCTTTCCCCACTTGTTAATTGCAACCCGGCCAATTTCACCTGGGTTCTGGCAGCAGCAAAGCAGCCTCACCTGCATCCATTAAAAGTCCTTAGCCTCTGGCATTTATAGTAGACACTTTACTAGTTTTAGAAACCCCATGGATCTTTTTCGCTTGACTTCTATGGTGAAAATTCCCATTGACCAGACCTGAAGAGGTAGCATTGATTGCCATTCTGATGTTTACTGTTGAAATTTCAGCATTCTTGCCACCAATCCAATGGCATTTGGTGTCAGTTTGTAACACTTTCCGACGTTTTGCGTCACTTTCCAATATAACAACATTTCCGATAAATTAAAACATTTCTGACATTTTGCAACAGTTTCCGGCTTTTGCGACCATTTCCCTCCTTTGCTTTCCAGCACTTTCTGGCACTATTCTGACGCTTTCTAATCAACATCATAAGAAGTGGCGGACTTGACTGGAAATGCCATGTTGGGAAAATGGCAACAGATGAGCAGCTTCCAACAGAACTGTCGAAATCTGCTACATGTCGTTTCATGCCTACCATTGACTTCAGTGGGAAAAGGCTCCCGTTGACTTCAATGGAAAATGAAACAGAGCAAATACAAAAGCAAGCAAAAATGAAACAGAAGTAAATACTAAAGTCCATCCTTAATTTTTACCATGATTCTCACAGCTTGAGCCCTTGCGTTATTTTTGTATGAATTAGAGGAGGAGAACTGACAAAAAAGGAATTCCATCCAAACTAAAAGTGGCAGGTACAGTGGCAAGATTTTGGGGTTCCTGTCACTCCAGAACTGTCTTTGTGCATCTCATTGGTGATGTATTGACAAGTGTTTTAAGATCCTATGATAATAAGGGCTTTTTCAGACTAGACACTCCCCACCCACTTTATTTATTTATTTATTTATTTATACTGTAATCTGTACATGTTATAGGGCAACACTGCAGCCCTGCAACATGTATAATTGGTGGGTGGGTAGTGGGTGGAGAGTGTGTTGTCTGAAAATGCCCAATGACTGCTCTATAAATAGAATAGTATAAACATTACTATGACTCCACAGACTTCAGTCTAGCCACTGGATTCTGGTATTCCCAGAAGCTATGTGGCTCTACTTTGGTCCATCTTGCTTAGGTAGTTTTATAGCTACTTGCTCTCTTTTAGGACCATTAACAACCGTAACAATAAGGCTCATGCAAGTGTACTACCACCAGTATCTAACAATGAGGCATATCTTTCAATTTAATTTCAAATGCTCTGTACTGAATTCACTACCGCCCTCCCCCCATCAGCCAATACAAACTGGCAATCTCCTGATTACTGTAACCCTTAACTTCTGACTCCTACTTTTCCTCTACCACCAACATTCCACTCTGACTATACACTCAATGAGCATATGCCTTTTTAGGGTGGCCATTAGTCCGGAATGGTCCTAGACTGTCCTCTATTTTGGGCAATTTGGGCTGTCAGGATTAGGACTGGGTCCAGATGCCCTGTTGTTTAGAATTAGTCTCGCCCACACCACTTTATGTTTTTCCCAGTCAGCCTGCTGGCTTTCCCCAATGCGACACTGGCCCAGGGCCAACCCCAAGCCCCCTCCACAGCAGCCTGGATGGGGGGGAGGAACTGCCACCACCCGCCTGCCGACCCGCATCCAATTCTGCCTGTTGCTGTCCCTGTTGCCGCCACCGCTGCCATAGCATTACATTTCCACTGTGCTTCCTAGTGTGGCATGTTGGGAAATGTAGTCCCAGTGTGCCAGACTAGGAAACTGGAGCCTGGCAGTGGCAGAGTTCCTTCCCTGCCATCCAGAGTTGGGGAGGGAAAGTGCGTCCAAGCAGCTGCCAGCTGAGGAGTCAGGCAGGCAACTAGCAACTTTTGCAGCAGCATGCCCTACCCTAGAGTCTTAACAAAGCTCCTAATTCTTTTGGGCTGATGATGAATGAATCTCTTCTGGTGGCAGCAGGAATTTGACACAGACACGCAAAGTTAAGTGTCACCTTGTCTTCCTCTAACTTTTTCTGAAATTGGATCCTGCACTTTCACATAGACACTGGTAACGTACGAGTTGGTGATCCAGCATAGGAGCAGGCAGATGATGTTGTTCATTCCACTCAAGATCATGCAAGTGGATACAGTGTGTGTGTCTGTAAGAGAGAATGCATATGAGTGCATGTCACTCGTGTGTGTGTGAGAGAGAGAGAGTGTGTGTGAGAGAGAATGTGTGCATGTATCTCTAGTGCATGTCACTGTGTTTGTGGGTGTGCGGGTGTGTGTGTGAGTGTGCGCGTGTGTGAGAGAATGTGGTGGGGGGAAGTGTGAGCGTCTGTGTATGTGAGAGAGGGGGTTGCTCCCTCTCCCCTGTGTTCCTTTCTCTCCCAATGGCTGTCCCGTTAGTGCCCTTCAACAGCACCTTATAATGGGCAGGGGACTGAGCAGGCGCAGGTGGCCTGTTCACAGTCTTCCCCACTATGGTGAGTTGTACTGTCATTTCTATTTAAATTTGCATAAACGAATGTAAATTAGCATATGTAAATATTATGCAAATTATTGTCCTCTATTCTGGTGATCTGTCAGTGGCCACCCTAGCTTTTTACTCTGGACAATGCTGACCTGCTGTAAGGATTATTGTCTGACTCTCACATGATTAGTTTATTCTAGCTATCAGCTTTCTTTGATCCATTGTTAGAACAGCAGAAAGCAGCTATAAAGGGCCATCAAATATATAGATCTATATCTAGTTTAGTTTATTATTAAAGCTGTCTAGCCACGGGCCATAACAGTAATTAAACAATACAACAGAAAGAAACAATACACCAAAAAAGATAAAAACAAATAAAATCAGACACTAATCCGAGCTACAATTCGGACAGAAGTGCTCCAGATGATCACATAAGGCACAGCGGTTAAAATACAGAAAGCCTCCCAGGGGCTATATACAACGATTGGTCCCTATAATTAATGATACTGGATTTACTAATGCTACAATGTATTTAGTTAACAGAATAAGGGAGAGGGACAAGCCAGCCCCAGCACAATCCCAAACAAATGAATAACTGCTGACATGGGATGCCACCCAATCCCCTGAGACAACCAGCTAGAGTACTAGCATAGCGATGCTGTGTGGACTTCTAAGGCTTAATTTAAAATTAATTAAATGATACAGGAAATCGAACACAGCACAATACCAACAAAGTTCAAGTAAATTACAAAGCTAAAATAAACAGATCAATGCAGTATGTAATGGCCTACCAAAACAGCGGGGAAAGATAAGATCAATCCCAAGCCATCAGATCAGGAGGGGGAATACTACCCGCCGAGTGCCCCAAACCCCTCGATAATCATCGCTTCTCCAACTGGAGAGCCAACTTAGCTAGACTGCATATTACTTCAGGTGAACGTGATGTCAAACATAATTGGAGGAGATGGGCTGGAGGGAGGTATAACCGGCTGCTAATCACGGAGGCAGATATAACTCGCGCCAATAGGCCGTGAGAGGGCAAGAAAACAACAAATGGGGTAAATCCCCTATATACCCTGCATTACACAAACATACCCTTTCCCCATAAGGCGTGCCATTTCTTCTCCCCATAAGTACTGCAGTGGGGAGAAGATCAAATCAGAGCAGAGTCAAGGCCCTGCATAAGCTGGGAATTCCCAATGCCTCCAAATACAGCTCACAGGCAGAGTCCGTCTTAAAAAAGCGATAGAATGGAGCACAATTTAACGCTTGGATGACCCCCAGATCTAATTGAATGGCCTGGTCCACCAGTTGTTTTTTTACTATCCTACGCCTTTTGGAAATAGGAATCCCCCGTAGAAATGCGGGCGAGAGACCCAGGTCATACAATTTTTTAGAAACTCTACCCCACCAGAGCCTGGAGGACCATGAACATGACTCCTTGAAGTAGAGAAGAGGCAACCAACCACCCTCCATATCCAAAACCTTGAGCCAATAGCTCAAGGGGCGGAGAAATAACTCAACGACCAAAGGCAGAGACCCCATCTCAAGGCGGAGCAAACAAGCTGGAGTGGAACGAGGCACCCCCAATAAGGCCCTGAGCAGAAAATTTTGTAGAGATTCGATATTACCAGCAGAAAAAAGGGCCCAAAGTTCAGCCCCGAACAGGGCGCCCACTCTAAACTTTAAATTAAATAACTTCAGAGCAGGGGGGATAAGCTTCCCCCCATGGTTCCTCCAGAACCTTAGAAGGCCCCCAATGGCTTGCTTTAATTTGAGACAAGCCGACCTGACATGCAGAAGCCAGGATGATTTGCTGTCAATAATCAAATACCTATAGGACGAAACTTGTTCCAGTCGTTCCCCCCCCAAGAGACCAAGTATGCGACCTAACCCGACACCCCGACACCACAACCTTGGTTTTGTCCGAGTTAATAGTCAAGTGAGAGTCCTTACAGAACTGGCTCACCACCCCCAACATCCTATCCATTCCAAGAACTGAGGGGGAAAGAAGCACCATATCATCAGCATAAAGTAGGATGGGGACCAAATGGCCCCCAACCCTTGCCGGAATTAAGAAATCTTTTTTAAACAAATCCACGATCCCATTAATAAAAAAGTTAAAAAGGAAGGGGGCTAGGATGCAGCCCTGCTTAACCCCATTAGTCACAGGGACCGGACTGGATACTTGACAGCCCGCACCTATCCTAACCCTCAGGAAGATGTGGGAGTACAATGCATGGACCAGAAAGATCAACCTCTGGTCCATGTTTGTGCTGTATAACCTTGACCACAGAATATCCCTATTCACCAGGTCAAAGGCTGATCGTAAGTCCAGAAAGGTCATAATCAAACGGCCCGACCTAATTCTCACATACCTCTCAATAAGGTGCCATAAGGTGATCTATAACTGAGTGGCTGGCATGAAACCAAGCCTGTTCCTCAAGAAAGAAATCCGCCTCCGCAGCCCAGTCTTCAAGCTTATCTAACAAAAACCATGCATAGGCCTTAGCCACCACACAGAGTAAACTGATGGGGCAATAATTCTGGGGAAGATTCCTGTCCCCTTGTTTATATATATGCTGATATTTCAGCCAGCTGGAATCACCCCACAATTGCTGATGATGGTGAAAAGCTTGGCTAAAATGGGAACCCATCAGTCCATATTATGCTTGAACAGATCAGCAGAAATACCATCGATCCCAGGGGCTCGCTTGGCCTTAAACTGAGTTAAAAGCAAGCGTACTTCCTCAGGATCGACAGGAGGCCAGAGAGGGAGGGTTGCAAGTGACTCCCGCCTGAGAATGGTAGTGTCCGGCATTCTGGAAAAAAACTCCCATAAAATGGGATTGCCAAACCCCCCCATCTAAAAGGCCCTGCACAAAAGGGGATCTGCATCCCCTTTTAACCAGCACCAAAAAACCTGCCTGGTCCTGGACACGCACTGCTGTAACTAATTCCTTCCAGGCCTCCAACTGAAAGGCTTTCTTCTTTCCCTTAAGCAGTTTTTTATATTCCTGCTTGATGGCGACATATTGGGCGACCGCCTTTGAGGTGTCTACCCTGAGAACTCTAGCAATCTGTCTAAGAAGGGACCTTAGCTTTAAACATTGCCTATCAAACCATTTGGGATTTGCAGGAGAACTTGCAGCTGGTGAAGAAAGCCAGTTCTCGGCGGCCAGATGGACCCCAAATTGCTCCAGTAAGTTGGCAAAGAGCGCATAATAATAAGAAGATGGCAACTGATGGGAGTCCAGCAAAAGCTGTTTCAACTGGACAAAATTATCCTGGGTATAAAGCCCTGTATAGGTTATACCAGTCTTATCAGACCATCTCAGTCGGGGGACTACATCACCTGGCCCCCCATCCAAAGCGAAATGCAGCTGAACTGCATCTTCACCATCACCTAAACAGGGTGTGAAAGCCAGAGCTATAGGGAAATGATCGCTAAACCCTTCTAGCAGTACAGCAAAATCCCTACACTGGTCAAAATAGGGATCCTGAATGCAAAAATAGTCGATGGCACTTTTGCCTACATGAGAGACAAATGTGTATTGACCCAGCTTGTCTGAATGGGCCCTTCCATTCAGGACCTTCCAACAGCCAGTATATAGGAATTTAAGAAACTGGGCTCCAGCGGCATTCAACTCCTGATCACTAGAAACACGAGGGGGGTCAAAGAACTCGTCTGAGGTCTCTATTCCCAACAGAGCCGCTTGTCTAGCACAATCCATGCCAATTCTAGAATTAAAATCACCTGCCAAAATGATTGGGCACCCAAAAAATTCCTCCTCCATATAAGCAACATATTCCTCGATGTAAGACCAAAAGGCCACATCCATAGGCCCCTTAGAGGGCAAATACAGATTCAAAATTATAAACCTACCACCAGCCTCTGTAAAAAACACCATTGCAAGGGTATTAGAGGGGGGCCTAGGCAGTAAGGTCCCCTGAATGGGAGAAGAGGAATTTAATAGAATCATCAAACCCCCAACAGCCCGACCAAACCTAGGCATCTTAGAAGCCGGAAGGCCCCAAGTTTGAAAGCCGGGAAGAGAAAAGGAAGAAGTATGCACCAACCACGACTCCTGGACACAAATGATGTCAAACTCACTTAGAATTAGCTGGACCTCATGGTTCATTAATCAACCCCAGCCGGAAATGTTCCATGAGAGGAGCCTGAAATTGGGACCAGTCCGACCCCAGGCCCCCAAAGCCCCTAGTCAGTCCGAGGACACACCATCCCGACTCCGGGGGGAAAATCCCCGAGGGGAAAATCCCCCAGGACAGGAAGGAGAGGAGGATAGCAATGGGAAATCAGACACAGACCTATCAGGCGCTGGACTAGTTTCCCCCCCCACAGAGAGGGAGAGATGGAGAGCCTGACCTCCCCCACAGGAACCTCCCATTGACACCACCCTCACCACCAGGCTGGGACTGAGCTACAGCCACAAAGGATCTACTTGGAGACTGTCCTGAGAAGCTCTGGATAGGAGAAGGTAGAGCGAAGCCCAAACCAGACCGGTCTACAGAGGTAGCCAGGCAGGCGCCCGCCGGCCCAGTCCCATCCCCTATAAAAGGTGGCGCCCCTACCTCCAGACCCTCAGGGGACTGAGCTGTCCCCTTGAGAGTGGTAACAGGAGCGGGAAGACTGACCACCCCCTTAGTCAACACATTATCCCTGCTTAGCAATTTGTCCTGCAGTCAGAATAGTCTGTCCATAAAAGAATCCCGCTGCGTAGAGGTAAGGTTATCAAAAAAAGCCTCTACCTGTGCCTCATTAAATCCTGGATCCAAGGGGCCCAGATTTGGCATACACTGACAAATCATCAGGGCCACGCCAGGGGGGACATCATCACCAACCAGGTGCGCCACTTTCCCATCCCTATCCACCAGCGGATAGGGATGGGAAAGACATTCCATTGACTCAGGGGACGAGACACTCAGAACATCCCGTAAACTGCAACCCAGATTACTCTGTACTGTCACCTGAGGAATTAGAAAGGCAGCGGAAGGAAGTATGCCCGAAGGAAGTATGCCATCACCTTCCCTCTGTTCGGCCACCAGGCTAGGTGCGGACGGGGATTCAGGCTCATATGAAAAAACACGGTCCATAGAGATGCCCCATTGTTTCAGGGCATATCTTGATTTAAAAAGTCTAATAACCCAACTGGGATCACTAAAATAGACCTTTAAGTTACAAACTCTCCTCTGATCATTAATAAATACAATCCTATCGATCTCCCTTACATGTAACTTTATTCCTGTCAAAAAAGAGAGATTACGAGCAATCTTTTACCTAGTAGCCCAGCTAGGGATTATCCCGTTCCATAGTGTTCAAGTGATAAGATGTATAACGGATTCATGTATTATAATTGTCCTGGCGGCAGACATACGATTCCCTGCCAACAAACGGGTTCGCAGCCCAGGCCTGGCCCGATTGAGAGTGGCCCCTCGGGCCACAGAGGAGGATGCCCTACTAGGGGCATCCACACTCTCAACCATTGGTGCTGCACCCCACCCAACCCCTGCCCCACTCTCCCTCTGCCTGTACTCATAACGATGATACAATGGTTCCACTGTAAGGATGCCAAGTTTGGCAATAATCCCTTGCAGTTGCTGCTGGGATTGCTTCAAAAGGCCACCCCATGACTTTACAGTGTCCTGCCACAGGGAAACAATTCCCAACAACTTTTCACAGCACAATTTAATCAGCGCACCGGGCCCATCCAACCCTTGGACCCCATCCTGTGATGGGGCTACCCCCGAAGGACCCTGGGAACCTAAACCACCCAGGGGGGGGGGTCCCTCAGGTAAACGGGACTCAGGTACTATCTCCTCACATATGGCCACACCTTGATTAAAGGGCTGGGATGCCTGAAGGGCAGAGGTAGAACTTAAAGTGTATGTAAAATCTACAATACATGCCTGCTTTAGGCGGGGCAAATCATAAGGGCCCAATGGGGAATTTGAAGGTCTGCTCCTCTTTTTCTCCATAAGGTCGATAAACCAACCCCTACCCAGAACACAGGGCACACAGCCAAATATCCAGTTAAAACCCAGAACCACAAACAGTGGAACCAGCCACCCGGCATGCACCTAAGGTCGCGCGCACAAGGGCGCGTCCTTGCGCGTGCTGCCCTTAGGTGCGCTGCCCCGGCGCGACCAGGAAACCCACTCCTTCTTGAAAGGCCCAGCAGCGGAAGTGATGACAGAGGGAATTCCCCGGGATGGTGGGGAAACTGGAGCCTGGCCCAGTCCACAACGTGGGGGGCGGGGGGAGACACCAACGTCACCCACGACAGTTCCCACACCTTCCTGCTGGCCCTCCTAGGCACGCTCAGTCCAACACTCGCCCCACAGTTCCACACGAGGCACAGGCAGCTACACCGGCGGGGAGATCTGCTTCACTTAGCCAGCCGCTCCCAGACCTACTTGCTTCAACGCCGCGGCCAGGAGCCCCGCTCCTTCTTGAAAGGCCCAGCAGCGGAAGGGACGACAGAGGGAATTCCCCAAGGATGGTGGGGAAACTGGAGCCTGGCCTAGTCCACAATGTGGGGGTGGGAAGACACCAATGCCACCCACGACAGTTCCCACACCTTCCTGCCGGCCCCCCTAGGCATGCTCAGTCCAACACTCGCCCCACAGTTCCACACAAGGCACAGGCAGCTACACTGGCGGGGAGACCTGCTTCACTTAACCAGCCGCTCCCAGACCTACTTGCTTCAACCTAGATCTATATCTATATGAGTCTGGAAACAGTATTTTAGGAATAGTTAGGGAGAGTCTCCAGCAGCTTCAAAGGAACCCTCTTTTCATTTGCCTACCTTCCAAAGGCATTATAACACCATTTCTATTTGGCCAGGCACTTGGTGAGCAGGGATTAGGGGTTTACGAAGGGTTGGGTTTCTTATGGGGATTTGTATGTTTTTATTTATTTATTCCTATTTTATATGTTGTTGCTTTGAGCTGCTGTAATCCACCCTGTGCTTTTAAGATAGGGTGGGATGAAAATTTAAATAAAGTTTTACACTGAATTTTTCTCACATCTGCCCTGTAAATTCTTTTAATTTTCCTTGTCTTTTCATCCTGTGATAATGATCTCTCACCATTTGTTCCGCTCTACTGAAATTTCAAAGTTCAGCTAAGAAAATGCTGGGTTATGTAGGTGACCTAAGTGATTACACATAATATTCATCTAGTTTTTTATTCATGTTGAATCAGTTTGATTGATATTGTAAACTAAATAGATTACTGTTGACTTTTAAGATTCTAAAACAAAGGAATGTCTTACTTTTTACCCCAACTCCATACACGTTGGCTTCTTGAATAAAGTCCAACATACAGATCACATGAGAGACTTCTAGGGTAGCAACATTTTCTCCTTTTCATTTAGTGAATAAAATAGTATAGTTATCATATTACAAATAAATACAAATACAAATATTACAAGTCTGATAACACAGTATTATTGTTTACAGGTACTGGATAGCTTTTGTTAATATGGCATTACTATAATCTACAATGAGTAGCTAAATACAGCCTTCTAAGAATTTAATCCCTTCCTTCCTGATGATCTGGGTCATTGGGCTGAGAGGCCTGGGTGTGAAGCCAGGACTTGCTGGATGGCCATGAAACAGCCTCTCTCTCTCTCTGCCTCAGTTCTCTGTCAAATGGATAGCAAACAATCCTGACCACATGCTTCATGATCACTCTAACATGAGACTCAAATTAGGGTGTGGCTCCCTTCTGCTTCATTGTACTGGTGGGTGGGCAGACGGGGATCTCTAATACATGTGTGCACTCTTATTATTATTATTATTATTATTATTATTTATTATTAATTAATAATATTTATATAGCACAAGCAATATACCTGGCACTGTGCAATCTATAGTTACAGACAGGTTCCTACCCCTAAGGGGCTTATAATGCAAGAGACAAGGGAGAGCAAGACTAGGGAGAAGTAAACCTCAGGTGAGAGAAGACTACATTCATGAGGTTGAGAAGTTGCAGGCTCACATGCTTCACATTGTTACAGAGAACTAGATTCTGAGTGAGGTGGGAAAGGATGCAGTTTCATGACAAGCTAGGGAAGGCCTGACGGAAGAGGTGGGTTTTCAGGAGGGACTTGAAAATTGGGAGGGAAGGAGCGGCGCAAATATCTCCATGGAGGGAGTTCCACACTTGAGGGGTAGCAAGGGAGAAGGGGCAAAGGCGTTTAGAGGAGCAAGGGGTTCATGAGCAGGCAAAGATGGGGACAGAGGAGGAGCAAAGCTCCTGGGAAGGAGTGTGGTGGGATAAAAGAGCAAAAGATAGGGGGGAGCAAGGACATGAAGAGCCTTGAAGGTGAAAACCAGCAGCTTGTGCTGAATCCATTCCTGTAGAGGGAGCCAGTGCAGGGCAGAGAGATGGGGCTGAACATGATCAAAGCGATGGGCAAGGTGGATGATGTTGGCTGCGGAGTGTTGAACAAAGTTAAGGGGGGTGCACTAAGGAAGAAACTGCAGTAGTCAAGGTGAGAGATGACTAAAACATAGGGGTGCGACTTGGGGCAAAAAACCGGTTACCGGTTTACAAAAAACTGGTTTACCAGATTACAACCAGTATACCAGTACCGTTTTTTTCCCATTGATTTCAATGGGGAACTGTCCCCATTGAATCAATGAAAAAAAAACCCATACTTCCCCCCTCCCCTTCCCAGGCTGTGCGGGTGGAAGGGGGGACGCTTCCCACCCACCCTGCCCAGCCTGGATTAAAAAAAATAAATTATCACGAAGTCCGGCTGCTAGTGTGGGCTCTGGGGGGGTGTTAAACCACCCCCCACCCCAGGGATCACCCTGGCTGCTGCTGGTGTGGGCTCCGGGTCACCGCCACCAGCGTGGCGGCGGCCCGGAGCCCGCACTAGCAGCCAGACTTCGGGTTAAATTTTTTAAAAAAAATCTAAGCCGGGCAGTGGGTGGGGGGGTGTCTCCCCTTCCACCCGCGCAGCCTGGATGGGGAAGGGAAAGTGAGTGGGGGGTTTCTTGGTTGTTTTTTTACATTGCAGCCATTCATTTCAGTGGCTGCAATGTAAAAAAATCCAGCACAGGGAACCGGTACCGGTACCCCAGATTACCGGGTTAATCCCAAACTGCCGGTACAGCAAAATACCGGCAATTTCGGATACCAGGGGAACCAAAATTCCCACCCCTACTAAAACATGGACTAGGGTTTTTGCAGCAGCAACAGTAAGGCAGGTCCGGATTGTAGCAATATTATACAGAGCGAAGCGACAGGATTTAGCAACAGCTAAACAGCTATGTCTGAGGCTTAAAGGAGAGGGAGGAGTCAAATATTAATCCCAGGCTACATGCCTGAAGAACCGTCTAGATGGTGACTCCCTCAATGAAAATTGAGAGGGAAGTAGGAGGGGAACGTTTTCGGGAAAAGATGAGTTCGGTCTTGGCCATAATAAGTTTGAGTTGGTGACAAAACATTCAGGCAGAGATGTCAGCAAGACAGTAAGTAATATGAGTCTGGATGGAGGGGGAGAGTGTGGAAGTGAAGAGAATTGCATGTCATCAGCATACAGGTGATTCTGGAAGCTGTGGGTTTCAATGAGTTTATTCAGAGAAAGAGTATAAAGGGAGAAGAGAGGGGGCCCAAGACAGAGTCTTGGGGTATTCCCACAGAGAGGGGACGCGACGTAGAGGAGGTACCAGGAAGAGAAACATTCTCTCTCTCTCCCTGCTACTCTGTCAGGAACCACGGGTAGTCCTAGCAGCAAACCCTCAATTGGGTGATGCCAAGATCACCAGGGTACAAGGTAGCCTCCTTAGTCACAGAAGCGGAAGGGGGCAATGGTTAACAGCCAGAGAGCAGTACAAACTGGGAGTTGCCAGATGAGAACTGGGTAAATGCACATGTGCTGGAACCAAGTAGGTGTGGCCACTAGTACAGGGGGGAAAGGGAAACTTGCATAAACCTTCACCTCGAATCAGTCAGGCAGTAGTGCAGGGGCAAAAGAGCAGCGGGCTCAAGGCCCTGACATAGTCTAACCATAAAAGGGGGAGATGTGTCTGGCCTCAAACTTTAAGGAGTTACTTATTTGTGAGATCCTGTCAGTATCTGTCTATGACTAATTGACTTCATTCCACACCTTCCAGCAAGTGTATGACAAGGCTCAGACCATCCCAATCATTTCTAACTCCATTTTGTACATGGAGGCCATTAAGTATTTCAGCTTGGCTAGCTGGGTTTATTTGGAATTCCCGCACAATATAACTATGCTTATAAACAGATGTGCAGGCGATGCAACAGCTCTCCAACCTAGCCCAGGGCAGGAAACAGTGGTAGTCACTTGGTGGGTGGCACTGAACTAATGTACCTGCCACTGGGAGAGCCACCCCACCTCCTGTATGACTCAGGTGGGAGGGCCCACAACAGATGTGCAGCAGCCAGCCCCGCTTCCACCCTACTCCCAGTGCCCCACCCCCATCATGATGGACAGCCATAGCACTCAGTCATGATGACCCACAGCAGGGATGGTGGGGCCTTGTGTGGGTGGCTGTTCATCTGGAATCAGCACGCTAGATCTTCGGGAGGACTCATGACATGCTAGTAGCATACCTGCCCCGGTGCTGTAGCGGGCCTGCATCTGGTGGCACAGGACCACACTTGTGGTGAGTCCTGGGCCACAGCAGGCTTGCATCACATCAGTTTTTACACACTGGTGCAGAGTGGGGGTAGGTCCAGGACAGATAGAGAACTGCCCAGAAAGATGCAGATAAGTGAACTAAATTCTTTTGGATGGAAATTGCTCAATTTGTTATATGTCAAAACCTGGCCATGCCCTCATGGTTAAAACACTAAAGCTTATCCAACACAATAAGAAGTGCATAACTTGAACTCAATTAACTTCTTTGCTGCTTTTAGATATAGCTATCATCAGGTCACTCTTATGAATTATGTGCTTGAAAAGTTGACTCTCTTATATTGAAATGTACATGAGTCGAAGACCGTTTCCTTCTCTGTGTTTTATACAACAGCAAGTACACGAATGGTGTCCTCTCAGTAGTAAACTTTTTGTGGTTCTTGACAGTGATGTTTTATTATATGAATATGATTACAGTATTAGGAATTGATTAATCAATTTTGCTATTATGAATTAACTAGGCCCTATTCATAATAGATATTATAAATTAACTATTGGCCATGGTCAGAGACACAGGCTACATGAGGCCTGAACAAACTCAGTGAACCAGCCAACTTGAAACATAGGCCTCAGGCTGGCACAGACAAAAGAGGCCCATAAGAAGGAGAAGTAATAAATAACTCACACTCTAGCAGGAAGAATGTATTTCCAAGGCCGTACCAACTACCCCAGATGGCCACTATCTCTAAATAATGAGGGTTTGAGAGAGATAGATAACCTCAAAGGGTCAGATTGGCAATTAAGCAGTGGAGATGGATAAACTCCCCAAAAGTGAAAGTAGTTTTAATGAGATGAAGTCATCTTATTCCTGCACCTGGTATGATTCAAGAGGGGACCCTGCAACGTGTATCTCTAATAAATAAAGCTATAAGAGGGAAAGCCCAGCCCCTTACCATTTGTCATTGACGCTAATGGCCACTAGCATTTGCAGTGAGCCACATGGGTCTTTGATCTTAACCGATGCTCTCAAAGATCCAGAGACTCCTGCCCAGCTGCCTGCTGGGCCCCCTTCCCTTCTCCTCTGAACCAGCCAGCGTCTTGGACTGTGCCTCTGACACGTAAGATATCCTGGGTTACTGGGGTTTGTAACTGAGAACACTGTCCTGCTAGATGTTAAGTGTCTATCCAATAAAATAGAGTTGTACCCACATACTTTGGCATGTTTATTGGCAACCTTCGATCCCATTTGGGGTAAATTGAAGCACGCCACCTCATTTATTTCCCAACAACTGTTTGTATCACTGTATTGACTAACCACAATATAGATACATGAGAAATAAATTAGTCCTTTCTCTAGAGAGCTCAGTCTGCACAGTGGTTAAGAAGACACACTGGATGTGGAAAGATGAGAAAATGATAAAACAAGAACAATTTGTTAGAAAGCAGAAGTCACAAGGTGTTTATATATGTGATGATAGCCTAAACAAGGAGGGTGTTCAGCCTGTGTTCACTGCCCATTTATTAGGTGTCTGTGAGATGTGCGCTTCCATGTGTCACGGAGCCTCCACTCTCGGTGGAGTCATGGGGTATTGCGGGCCCACAGTGTGAGCCAGTCCAGGCCAGTGTTTGCCCATGTGTTCACACCCGTCTATTAGGGTGCACACAGCCTCCGTGTGGGCAAAGCACCTAGAGTAGTCGGAGCAGAAAGCACACTCATCGCTCTCACCCTGGGGCTTCTACTGTTTTGTTTCCGAGTGCTCAAAAATGGTGCTCCAAAAGGTGGGGGAGGGGAGGGACAGAAAGCAAATGGCAGGGGGAGCTTCCTGGACCCAGAATTCCCCATGGGTCGGGTGGTTGTGGGCGGAGAATGGCACCTGCCTATGCATTGGGTTTGCCATGCAAACTCCCTGACATTGGGACTGCCAGGACCAAACATGGGTCTCCTGCAGGCTATAGTCCATTTATTTTCACCCACAACTTCTTCCTTGTTTGTTCTTTACTCAGCAAATGCAAGAGTGAACTGGAGAATGCAGTAAACAAAATATTCAATATGTGCATGACTCCATCAAGCAGTGATTGCTGGTATTACAGTAAACTTAGTACTGCACCTGAAAGTGTCCCCCACCCTGTCAGCAAAGTACACGAAGCCATTCTGATCTATCATCATGAGATCGCCTGTGTCAAAGTACACATCTCCTTTCACAAATACGTCCCATAGGAGTTTTCTTCGCGAATTTTCATCACTTCCAGCATAACCAAGGAATGGAGCTTGCTGAGTCACCTGACCAACCAGAAGGTCGGTTTCACCTGTAGCAAACTTACATCAGATCAACAGCATAATCTGAATCCCTGACTTTCAAATCGATTGTAAACAGCCCTATGAATGAGCTAAAAGAATAACTTTGTTAGTTGATTAACACATTCAACCCTTCAACTAGAACAAGCATTATGGGTTGGAAGAGGGACGTGACGCAAACCATGGCAAATGTGGATTACATTCTGTTTATTCAGATATTTTGGTTTGGATATCTCGGTTACTTCAGTCTTACTGTTTTGGTTAACTGAATAGTTGGATATGGAATTTTCAGTTCAGTTCTATTACATCAGGCAATCATAATGGCATTTTTCTAACTAACTCCTTAACTTACTCCTTGAGCTTTTGGGAATGAAAGGGCTGCTCCAACCAGTTCTAACAGTCTCCCATGGAGTATGGTGTGCCCTCCCCCCCCTCCCCGCTTTCATACTGACTGTGTGTGTGCAAAGCAAGATTATATAATTGGACAGTACAGAGTCCATCTTCCATTCCCTTTAGGAAGCATTGGAGTCTTTATTGCTCTACTGTTCTTGCCATAGTTGAGCCTTCTGTTGTCTGCACTGGCGAAGGCCCTGTGTGCGTATTTTCATTTTTTTATATTTGCGGTAGATAAGATCCCAGCTTCTGGTCTGTTTCTGAAAGGAAGATTTCCGCTTTTCAAATAATCTTATTGCAAACGCCCTCAACAGATTATTTGGAACTTTAGATGAAGGGAAGTGGAATAGGAAATCATGTTACAGCTCAGGAGCGAACTGGAGACAGGATATGTGCTTACAAAACCAGTTTTATAATCTAGTGAGACCTTATGTAATATTTAGAATACAGATTCAGGACTCCGTCCTTGGTCTTGCTTTGAGTTAAATTCAGGCAAGTCCAGTAGGCTTCATTTACTGTGTCTTGAGAGTAACACATCCCATCAGCCAACTTAAGTCTAGCTATCAAAGTAAAGGGAGCTCTTTGTTTAAAAGTAGAGTTACCGATGTGTTTACCCAAAATGTGATGACACAGATCAGGGTTTGCAAAATAGCTCCTGGGTACCTGGAATGTAAAAACGTTTTTGACTTTGAAGATTACCTGTCCCAGGTGGAGAACCTGGCTGCAAGAGCGGCCTTTACTAGACTAAGGTTCCAGTTATTTCCTTCGGCAGTCCTGGAAGGAAGATTTCTAGGTATTCCACATAGTTTGAGATTTTGTTCCTATACCCCAAAAAAGGTAGAAGACATCTTGCATTATTTTTTAATTGCCCATTTAATGACAACCTGCGGGCTAAATACATTGACATGCTGCTGATTGGGAAAGAACGCTGGGCGGGTAACTGGAAGCTGACATTTTTATTGGCAAACACAAATGTCAATGTGACAAGGCCCATGGCGAATTTCACCTGGTGAGCAGAATTAAGAAGGAAGATGGATCATTAAGTGACCTGGTAATTTTAAGGCATGATGATATTTGGGTCATCTATTTTTTGAGCCAGTAAGTTTATACTGATCCAAATTTTTGTGATCTGCTTGGTGAAATTCGATATATTTGGAAGCAATTTTCCTGGTTAACTTAAGGCCTGGGTGGTGGTGTGGGCTTACTCCTTGCTAAGCACTGCCAATTCAAAACCCTCTCCCCTCCTCCGTCCCCCTCCTTCCCTTCCTTTGAGGCCCACTCTGTGCGCTTATACGCCCCTCTACACCTTCGGGTTGCTGTCATCTACCGCCCCCCGG
>QEPC01003614.1:0-20064 GCA_003113815.1 Sphenodon punctatus
CACCAAGTGTCACGGTGCATTTTTTTTCTAACTTGGAGAGGTTATGACTTGCCCAAGCCAGTTGGTTCATGGATTCAAATCCTGACTGTTCATGACCAAGTCTAGCACCTTATTCATTACACCACACCGGCACTCTTGGCTAAGAGGCTGTGACTTGCCCAGGACCACTCACTGAGTTTATGGCTAGGATGGGATTTGAATCCTGGCTTCCCAGGTCCAGGTCCAGCACCTTCTCCACTACACCACACTGGCTCAACCTGAAAGTTGGCCACTACACCGCACACCAACCTTAAAGTCCACCAGCTGCCACTGTCTGCAGAGCCTACTGCTGGTGTGGCTGTGTTCCCTCCTTCCATGTAGCTTTTGTCACATTTCCCTGGGAGTCCCAAAGGCAGCTGTGACAGGAAGGCGTCCTTCCTCAGCGGCAGAGGCTATGGCACAGTTTCCAACCACTCCCCTTCCAGCTTGGTGGCCATTGCTCACCTATTAAGCTGGGACATTGAAACATTGGGTAATGTTCCATCTGTTTTCACCCTTCAACTCTTCTTGCGACTCTCACACAAGTTGTTCCACTGACCTCAATGGGATGACGATAAAGCAAACAGGATTAGTCTTGGCTGATTGACATTGCAGTGGCAATTGAAGCGAACTGAATGAAACTGAAAAAATAATAACCAAATAAAACAAGTGGTTTCAGTGGCAGCCTATATCTAAACATGTATCAGTTGACTTAATACATTGTATTTATGTGAGTTAGGGAAAATGTGATTTGGGTTTGGAGGATGAACCCATTATGGAAACAAGCCATCTCATTTTATGGCTACAATTCCCAAAGGAAAACCAGAATCCATTCCCACCACTGCCTGTCCCAATTATAGTTATCACTTCAGTGATCAAATGCATTGGGGACCCAGAAAAATAAGGAACTCATTTTAAAAACCCATGTCTTGTTCTTTCTGCTGTAAATTGTAATCACACACTGTGTGGCTTCAGTGTGGTTATCTTGTGTATGGGTTTGTGGCATTGTGGTGAGTCTGCATGGAAATGCATTTTGGGGGGGGGGGGCTGTTCCTTGGTGCCTACGGCGTGTTGTCCCAGATCATGCGGTCTCTTTCAGCTCCTGACCTCATTCCATTTCAAGATGAGGGCAGCTCTTCTTTCATCTCCTGGATCAAAATCCACCATAATAAATAAAATTCTTCCTGTCTGAAAGATACATTAATTTTGGTGGTCTCAAAAGTAATGAAAATAAATACTTGACTTGGCATGCAGAGGACTGACTTGACTGAAGAGCTGAATGTGTGCACTTGGAGCCATTTTTAGAAGAACATAAGCTTTAGAAAAGTGTGGCTTACGGGTTAAACATCCTTTGTATGTATAAAAAGAAAAGGAGAGATGTGGGTAGTTAAGTCAAAACCTTGGAAAAGCTGTGAAATGTTAATTTCTATCTCAATCTAAATCATGCAACAAAACAGCATGAAGGAGGGGGGGAAATTAACTTTAGGGATGGGTGGCAGAGTTAGGGTTAGGGAAAATGTTGGTGGGTAGGGGGTTATCTATCTTAGCTAGATAGATAGATAGATAACCCCCTACCCCCTACTTAGATAGATAGATAGATAGAATCCTCTACCCACCACCTTTTCCCTAACCCTGCCACCCATTCCTGAAGTTAATTTCCCCCCACTCCTTCATGCTGTTTTGATGCATGGTTTTTATATATATATATAAATAAAATCTTTAGACCAGACGTTTTTTTTCCAGCCACGGGTGTGGAGTGACGTATGTGACTACTTGGGAACACTGCATAATTTGCATAAATGATTTGCATAGATTGTTTCCCCCTCTGTTTAATTCAATTCAATGGAATTCAGTTTAATTCAATTTGATGGAAAGAGAGAATTAATCAATTCCCCACTCCACTTTGACCCCGCTTCAATTCAGTTCACTTATTCCACTTACTGCAGCAGTTTATGACTGGAGGCCTCGCATATGTGGAAGTGCTCTCAAGCACTAGCGACCTCTGGCTTGGGGAGCACTTGCACACATTCCCTGAGCACTTTGTTGTTCCTGAGCACCAGGTTGAGAATGTCCGCTTTAGACATTAACCACAGCCAGCACCGGCGTCTCTTTCGTTTTGCCGACCGAAAGCCAGTAGTGTTTTGGTTTTCACTTCAAGGCCTGTGTTGTTCCATGAAGTTGTTACAAATAAGGAGAAATTACAACACAAACAAGATAAGTTCAGTAAAAGGGAACCTCAAACCACCATTCATTTTAACTTAACAATATCGTGCAAGGGCTTCTTCTTTAACAAGGATTGAATGCAGAGGAGTGAGTAGGAACTGCAGATTTGTGCCCTGTTTGTGTAAATTAATTTTAAGGCAGTAGGCAAAAGATGGCTGTAATGCAAAAGCACACGTAGGGCTGGAAGGAGTTGCTTGTGTCTTATTGTTCTAATTCCCAAGTAACTCTACTGACTTCATTTGGGTTACCCCCAGCCTACACAGATGCAGCTAAGAGTGGGATCAGGCCCTGGGGTTTTCCAGCTGCTCAATGGATCAGCTTCACTGGCCAACTTGTCTGCTTGATCAAAGGAAAATCAAATCATTGCCCGAATTATGCGGGGGGAGGGGGTAGTTCATTTGAACTACCCAAGGGCCACAGAAAGCAAAAAGCATTAGGTAATCAGCTGACTTTGCTTTAAGCAGAGCTGTGTGGATAGGTACATGGTGCTTGAGTTTATAGGAGTATTTCCTATACTACAGATGAGAGACTGAATTTGATCTTTTACATACTTGCTTTATATTGTGTAATTCTAAGTGACTTCCTTCTTTACCTTTGTATGTAGAGAACCAGCACTTAAACTTACTTTTATCATATATATATTGCTTATTTAGAGAATAAAAACAGATTCGCTACTATCATTCTATTTATACTCAGTTTCTATTCAATTTCCCTGTCAGGTTTACACATGATCGCACAATGATGCAGCATTTGGGACTCACCACGCACCCATGCCACCGCACAGAACAACCCACGTTTTTCCCGTTGATCCATGTGGGGGTATGAATGAGCAGTGTGCAGTTGCAGGTGCACACCAACCACACCCCCATCCCCGCCATCTGAAGCACACACACACACACTCACTAGAAGTGTGCAACAATGCCATCTAAAACTGCCTATAAAAACTGTTTGGCAGTCAAAGAAACTGTCCAGGGATGTTGCGGAATCACCCTGCTTGGATGTTTTCAAAACCTGCCTGGATGAACATCTGTCCCCAAATTTGTAAACCGAGGATATCCTGCCTTGGAGCAGTGGGTTGTTTGGAGTAGGTGACACTTAAGGTACATTCTACTCCTACAGTCCTATGATTCTAGGATTCTAAAACACAGAATCATTAAGATAATATGGGGCCTGGGACAAGTGCTGGCCAAGAGCCTCATTTGAACTACCCAAGGGCCACAGTTTGGCTACCTCTGGAATATATATCCAAACAAATACTTCTGTACAGCCAAACTAATTGAGCCTGGTTTCATAGGAAGGGACAAAGCTCACTGTAGGTCTATAGGACTGTTTAGCTACAAAAGGGGTAACCTCTCTCTTCCAGGTGCACCTATTGTTATGAAGTGTTGGATCCCTATTCACCTTTGGACTGTATGTCCCTTTGCCAAAATTAATTGAAAATCAGCCTGCAGAGTCTAAAGTTAGTAAAAGGCGGGGGGAGAGAAAATACCCAGACTGCATTCACACCAGACACTAATTCTGTGAAAATTCTTCTAATTCTTCTTCTCATGAAAAGGAGCTGGTGTAAAACATGTGTAAACCCAAAAGTTTTTAACTTGGAAACCAAATTGGCCTGTGGGATCAAAATCCTTAAGGTAAGGCATATGCAGCATGCACATACATAAACATGGTGTTCATATAAGTCTTCTTTCCATAGGAACTAGGCTAAAAATGTTAAACGTGGTGCTCCTGCCTATCGAACCTCTTTCAACGATAGTGTAACTCCATTGGTTTTTCAAAAGAATTACTCCTGGTTGAAACTGAGATCAGGATGAGTCCTATACTTGATTAGAACAGATTTTTTAAATGGAAGTACTTCTGTTGATTTGAGGTTGTACAACAGCTTGTTTTGATGAAAACCTAGAGCTGAAATGGGTAATGGGTTTATTAGTCACAGGTATTATTCACATTTTCAGGCAACAGAGACAAAGTTGCCTATATTTGGGACCAACATGGCAAACCCTACTTTCTCACATTTTCAGATAGCACTTTTAGTACCCAGACAGCATCTGTGAACAAAAAAAGGTACATATTCAGTTTTTGGGGTATTCTGTTTTGGGGGTTCCCATTAGTTTATTTTATTTCTTGATCATTTTGGTATTTAATTGATGCTATTTTCTACAATTGCACATGCACAAGTGTTAATGTTGCTGAAACGTGGCAACCAAAATAACCAAACAGAAGGAAACGAAAACCAAAATGAAAAAGTAACCCAAAAATAACTGAAACAGATACCCAGGGCATAAAGAGACATCGGTTATTACCTAATACTGCCATTTTCAGTTCAGGTAGAGTATATTCAACAGGAATTATTTCTGTTTTTTCAGGACGGTTATCTCTTATACATTTATGAAAATGTGTTCATATGATCCTATCTCCTTGAAACCAAGATTTTATAGGTGTGCGCATGTTTCAGGATCAGAGCCCAGATTTGGTCCTGAGCATTTCCTTATAATGTAGCCACAGTACTGAAGTTGTGAGGGGTTTACAGTACTCTTAATAATGCCCAAAGGGCATCAATGGGAGTATTCTGGAGTAAGTGATTAAAATATTTAACAAAATACCTTAAAAAAAAAAAAAAGTATTAGTTTTTGCATTTATCATTCATTATCATGTATAAATGTTTATGGAAGCTTAAATCATTCATAAATATATTGATTGTGTGATTTTAATATAGGGGTGGGACTATTGGTATTGCCAAGAACCAAGAGTGGCCCAAAAGGGCCCCCGCGGTTCTAATCCGATACTACAGATCATTCTCAGTATAGGCAATATCAATTCTTTTACATTATCGTATTTTTAACATTGCAATTTTCCCCACTGAAGTCAATGGAGAAAACCGCAATGTTAAAGATCCAATACCAATACTATTATTATTATTATTATTACAAGCATTTGTATAGTGCCAGCAGTGTACCTGGAGCTTTACATAGCAATGAGATAGACGCGGTCCTTGCCTAAGGCTTACAATCTAATAGACTAGGAAGGGGGAGACAGGGATAGGGGACATATGGAAAGTGCACGTGCTTGGCTTGGTTGCAGTTAGGCGGACAGTGAATGTTGAGAGGGGAGTACTAACGGGCATCGGGGAAGGCGGTGAGGAAGAGGTGGGTTTTTGAGGAGGGATTTGAAGGAACTGAGGGAGGGGGTGAGGCGGATGTGGGCAGGGAGGGAGTTCCAGGCATGGGGGGCAGCAAGGGAGAAGGGACGAAGGTGGTTAGGGGAGCAGGGGAGATGAGGGAGAGCGAGGGAGGTGACAGAGGAGGAACGGAGAGTGCGTGCAGGAGTGTGTAAGGAGATGAGGGCTGAGAGGTGGGGTGGGCAGGTTGTGGAGGGTTTTGTAGGTAAATACCAGGAGTTAGTGAAGGATGCATTGGGGGAGGGGGAGCCAGTGAAGCAAGGAGAGGAGAGGCTGCACGTGGTCGAAGCAATGGGTTGAGTGGATGACCCTAGCAGCGGAGTTTTGGATGGAAATAAGGGGGGACAGATGAGAGAAGGGGAGGCCAGTAGTCAAGTCGGGAGAGGACCATGGCATGAACAAGGGAGGAGACAGAGAGAAAGGGGCAAATTTGAGTAATGTTATGGAGGGCAAAGCGACAGGACTTGGCGATGGAGTCGATGTAAGGTTTAAAGGAAAGGTGAGTATTGACGACGAAACCCAGGCTATGGGCTTGGGGAACAGGACGGATGGTGACTCCATCAATGAGGATGGACAGAAAAGAGGGGGAGGAAAGGAAGGGAGATAAATCTCCATGATAAATGGTGATCTGATACTGATATACAACCGATACTGAGAATTTACCCAAAGTCCCATTCCTAATTTTGAATATTACTTTAATTTGTTATCGATTTGATGGAAAAAGCTGAAGTGCATGCACCATGATTTTTCATTTAACTAAAAGGACAACGTGCTTGGTGATTTTTAAAAGTTATTTTTTTTTATTTTTTTTACTGTATAGACTGAAAAGACCCTCTCTGGTGAAATGTATGTAAAGTAGGATGTAGTTGTTGGACTACTTCATAATATAGTTAATGATGAAGTGTGAAAGTGGTTGTGTTTTTTTTATAACCTTGGCTCATAATATCTGTCTACAAAATGGGAAAGGTGAAAAAAGAAAGATGCTTCAAAGCTAAATGAAAGGTTTATATTTATTTTCACAGATCCATAAAACTCTCTGTAGAAAATGTACACCTATATGAAAATGTGTATATTGCAGCAACCAAACATCCTACAAACCACTAGCAAACAATACTGTGTGTTTTCAGAATGCGCAGACAGTAAATTTTATTTCAAATGTACATCTCAGAAGTTATCATTTCAGGCTAGTATTACTAAATATATATTGCACAGCAATATACCTGGCACCGAACAACAGCTAGACCCAGGTCCCTACCCTGAGGGGCTTCCCTTAGAGGTGCTAAGAAACACATTCTAATGGGGCCAATTCAGTGTTGTTCAATATGGTTCTATGGCAGAATAGAAGTAGAGATTAAACAGGCAACTGGTTCATTATTCGCAGGTGTTATTTGCATCTCCCGGTAGCCCTTTAAGTCACTGAATGTCGTCTGTGACTGAAGCAGGTACTCCCATAGCCATTTCCCCCCTAGTATTTCGGTATTTGTTCACATCATTTTCAGCCAATTGCATAGGTGCAATAGTGCTAATAAAAAATAAAAAAACACCCAGAAACCCCAAAAGAGACTAACCAAAATGGACATTTTTTTCCCCCCACCTTTAATTGATATCCCGCACTCTTCTTCACAAGAAGCTCGAGACGGCTTACAAATAAGTGAAACCCAACAAGGTCCACATCAGACCATAAATAATACATTGCATATCAAATAGGTCTACAAACAGACAAATACAATCCATCATTCATAATAAAGCCCCATTTACTTCATTACACTAGTGCCCCACCAGCAATCAATATTACCTCCCATATCAATTAGTAGTACAAATCCAGCAATCAAAAATTATACATCTTACAAAATAATCCATCCTCTACCGAAAGCTACCCCCCACCCCACCCCCCTCTGCCACCAGGGGACGAGAGGAGGGCCTCATCCATTCCACCCACGCACCCCTGCTCTCATCAGGGGACAGTGGGAAAACCTTCTCAACTAACAATCCCATAATATCAATAAATAAAAAGCCAACATCCCTAATCCCCCTTAACAAATCTCAGCTTGGGCACACATGAATACGGCAGTACAACAGAATACAATATCCAACTAGGAAATTGACACACACACTCCCTACATCTTAGAACCAGTCATCCACTTTACCTATCCTCTACACATTCCTTCCCATCCCCTCCTGTACCATTACCAGGGGGGAGTCCCCCCATTCTCCTCCTGCTCTCACCAAGAGGATACATACCTCTATAACTTAATTCCCTCCGCCACCACCACATAATGACATCAAGCCCCTTCTCCGGTCCCCAGCCAAAGGGCACAACCAAAGGACTCGCCCCTTTGGCCATGCCCCTTCGGCATGTGCCACATACAGTGCAAAAAATAAATAAATAAAGTTTCCAATCTGTGGGTAGGGACCCAGGTGTGGTCACACCATTTGCAGATAAGATCATGTTCTCAATACATGGAGTGTAAATCACTATCCATTATTACCCAAACCATCGTTTTCAGTTCAGGTAGGGTATATTCAATGAGTTTACCCATTTTATTTTTCAGATCTAATGTCAGCAAGTATAAATATTAAGAAACAAGGTAATAGGCCCCAGCCCTACGATGAACTTTATACAGAGCAATGCCAGTGCCCAAATAGATTGTTACAGAAGTTACATGCACAGAGTTTGTCATCTTTATTATTATTTTTAATATAGTGCCAACAATGTGCTGAGTGCTGAACAGTCATGATTATAGGGATAGGTTCCTATAACCGATACATGGGGCATACTGGAAATGGAAAGGGGCCAAAGGAAAGCCAGCGATGGGCAGAATTTGGTCCCATCCCTAATTACTATAGATTCCTGCTGTAGATTCCTGACCTCTGCTCTACAGCCATGACAGCAGGAGAATGATTTTATCACTGTCCTTTCTCTACAGTATCAGGGAGATTCTGCACTGGGCATATTACTAAGTTGGATTGAGGCTGGTCTTTGGAAGAGAGTTTAGAAGCAGGCTGACTCAGAAAGAGAGGGTAAAAATAGACATGTGGTTGGTGGGAATGCTTCCCAGGCTGCCCAGGGGCATAAAATCATGGGCGACATGGCCTGGGTCAGAACTGGGCACTGAAATTGCCATGCCCGCAGCCAGAGAGTTGTCCCACCGCCCTCATGGCCTAGATTGGTGTGTTTGCATGTGCGTGCGTGCACACAACAGACTTTTAGGGAACTGGTCTGGTCCTACTCCCAACACCCTGCCCCCCCTGCCAGGCTAGCCACCAACACGGCCCAGGGCAATCCTGGGGCAACATCTGGCAGCATCTGCACACATGTGCAAGTGGGTCCTGGGCTACAGCAGGTCAAAGTGGTCCACAGAGGGCCAAATTCCCATCGGTTTTCACCTAGGGTGTGTGTCAATATAGGATTTAGCTCCAAATGCTTTAGAATCAGAAGTCCATTTTATGTGTGTCTGGCTTTGGAAAATAGGATGAAGGACTCAGTCCACAACCATACGGATGGGGAAGGAAGCAAAACAGTTTTAATAAACACACCACCATTAGCAGAGTTTGAACTCATGACCTGCGGGTAGTCTCATGGAGAAAAACACTTTCTCCAATAGGCTACACAGTGTTTCATTACCAGTCAGGGGAATTTACAGGTGTTAAGTTAGCTGCAAGAAAGCTCCCATATTGCTCCTTGAACAGACTGAAAAAGAAAATAAAGACCAGAGCAAAAAGGGCTATAGAATTCACTCAAAACTAATTTGTCATTTCATTCAGTGTTCATTTAAAACTCTTATTTACAGCTGTATTTATTAATTGGTTAGGAAGAAAAGTAGAGTATGTACCACAAAAGCAAAGAGAATTTTGTCTGAGCGCGACAAAAGAATGAAAAGGAATGGTAGTATAGTAATTAGGGATGGGAATTTCGGTTTCAGATAGAACCGAAAGTACATGATAATGGCCATTTCTGATTAATCAGAAATTTTGGTTCTTTTTCGGTATTGGTTGTATCGGATCTTTTGCAAAGATTTTTGTATCAAATTTCTTACATTGCTGTTTGTTCCCATTGAGGTCAATGGGGACAAACCACAATGCTAAAAATTTGATACAAAAATCAGTGCAAAAGATCCGATACAACCGATACCTAAACACAATAAGCAAAATACACGGGACCCAAAACCTAAAGTAACTGAAACCGAATTTTTGCCGAGAGTCCCACCTCTAATAGCAATGATAGCATCAGCCCTGCCTTGCATCCTAAAAACCTCTCTTCCATCAGGCTTTCCCTAGCTCCTCACCCCCACTATCTGTTCACTAAAGCTCCTACGACTGTCCTTTCATTCAGGGTCCCCTTCTCCCTTGTAACTAAGCTAAGCACAAACATCTGCAACTTCTCAACTTCATGAATGTGTCTGTCGCTCCCTCTATTCCCCCCCTCCCTTGTCCATCCTAGATTGGAACCCACCCCCACCCCCCACCCAACCCCAAGGCAGGAGCCTGCCTCTAAATGATGATTCTGTACCAGGGACATTGCTGACACTAAATAAACGTTCATTGCAGGGTTTTATCTATCCATTTGAGGTTCTTACGCGGTACCCCCTTCCCCATTAATGAACTGTCGGCGCACCTCGCAATCGGAATGTATTTACCCCCTCACCATCACATGAGGCAGGGATGGGGGAGAGGTTACTCACAGCTTTTGGTAGGGAACTGAGGCCAAGAGAGACCAAGTGTCTTGCAAATTTTTTTAAAAAAATAACACATGAATATAGGGTTGCTACCTCTCTCAGCTTTGCCCAGAGACTCTGGGTTTTGACCCAGAAAGCGCCAATTTCTCCAGGTCAGCCAGGAGAGCCCCCAGTAACTCAGAAATTGGTCTTTGGGGCGTGGCAGGGCAGCCACATAAAAAGCGGGTGAGCCAGAGGGGACAGGACCTGCTCATATGGAATGTCATGATACTTCATACAGGGAAGGGTTATCCAACAAGACATGTCTCTGCCCCCTCTGGATGAAAGCACAGAGGGAGCTGGGTAACTCTGACCAAGAAGTTTGCCATTCCTACAAATTAGGACTGATACTTACTTACCTGATCCGTGTTCTCAGTTTGTTCTTGCAAATCAGAACAAGCCAAGAATTGCCCTGACTCTCGCTGAGAAAAGCAAGAATTTTGCCTCCCCCTGCACTTGTTGCACAAAAAAACCACCACCTTGTACTCCCCTGGCTGCCTCTCTCCAAGTCCAGGGCTTCTCCAGGACTCCTCGCTGCCCTCTAAGTTTCTCTGCAGGGGCAGGCAAGTAGGCGAGTTCGCTGAGGAGGCAAACCATCTCATATCAAACAATAAAAAACAAAAAATGGTGCATGCACAAAATGGCTGTTGGATCATTCTGTGCATGCGCTGTCCTTTTCCAAAACGATGCTGGCACTGTCAGCACCATTTTGGAAAAGGGCAGCCAGTCTGTGTGTGCATGAATGGCAGAACATCTGCCCTTTTCAAAAATGGTGCCAACGCTGCCGGCACCATTTTGGAAATCAACTGTGCATGGGAAGAATGGCCATTTTGCGCATGTACAGACTCGTTTTTAATTTATCGAGATTTTCATAAGATCTTGGAACGTTACTGAGATCTTGTCATGATCTCGGAAATGATTCTCGATTCTACAAGAATCTTGCAAGAACTGGGAAAGGTTCTCGATTCAGCCCTTCTACAAACTATTTTTCAAATTCTGACATAGTTGAAAACTCTATATTTTCTCCTGCAAATTTCACCTATTTCAAACCACGTTCCTTACCCTTGGATAGTACTGTCAAGGAGGAAAAGAGGTTGTTCAGAAAATTAATTTAATAGAATTTACCCTTAGAATCTGGATTAGTTTCCCCATTCACAATGAGCACAGTTCTTTTCAGTGTGGAGGGAGCCATCTCTTGGCCCATGCACCCAAAGCCCACTTTAAGTCCCATTTAAATATGTTTCCCTGTTGACCTAACTTTGCAGAAAACATCTCTAGATAAAAAGCAGCAGAGAGCAAAATTCACTTCATTCACCCTTAGAGAATTAAATCTCCTCTCTCTCTAACACTATTTATTTCAAACTAGTGTGAACTTCATAGTTAGCACCATTTAAAGACTAGCAGGCACTCTAACTCTTAGGCATGATTTCTGCATCTGCAGTGACAGGTAATCCCACAGATATAGTGAGAAAAATACACCAGTCAACTCTTTCATCAATAATGACAAGTCAAATCACAAACAACAACAACATACAGAAATTGCTATTCAAAATTAAAATCAACATATCAAAGCAAGTAGAATGGACTAACATTTTTAAAGTAGTTTCAAACAAAATTAAATTTGGGATGAAAGAAATACACAAAGTAGTTCAGATGAAATCTTTTAGTGGACCCACTTATGTTGGTGAGAGTATACAAGCTTTCAGGCTACAAAGGGCCTTCCTCAGGCATGTAAAAAGTCAGAGCTACAGAACCGTACAACCCCCTGCTGCGTGCTTGTTATTATCTATATACCTAGCTGCCATTTATTTTGTTTATCGTTTGTTTCCCCGAATTGTATTTAAATGCTTGTAATGCAAATGGCTTTTTCCTATCAGCCCCCTCATAAGTGAGAGCTATCATGTATGCTGATAGCATACATGATAGCACACACACATACACACACACATACACACACACACACACACACACACAAATAATAAGATCTCATTAAAAAAACACGTATACATGCAGTTAAAATCCCATAAAGGCAATTGGCTGCCCAAGAGAAAATACCTAAAGTCCACTACATTTACCCAGATCATCTCGAGAAAACGATCAATCCAGGTACTACCCCATGAGCTACTAGCATAAGCAGTCTAACAGGCACGATCAACATAATCTTGGGATCAAGCAATGCAAGGTGATTGATCAAATCTCAAAGGCAAGTTTTCCTCCATAATGGCAGTCAGCTCGGAGCGCTCTCAGGAAATTAGCATTATAAACAATGCAACTGCTTTAACTATTCCAGCATTTACAGAATTTAGTAGGTAGTCCAACTTTTGCTCTTGGGACAGAGCTTCCCAACCCTCCCAAAGTGGTAATACCCAAGTTGAACATAATAAGTCATATAACGGACAAACCAAAAGCATATGGGTTGGGTCTTCTATACAAAGCTCACTGCAGGAGCATATTCTACTGGCCCGGGGAAGATTAGCATATCAGCCAGTCAGGACAGCTGATTGCAATAGCTGCAGTCGAGCCTGCGTGAAGTACCAACGTAAAGTAGGGCATTTCAAAATATCCAAACATGGTTCGAAACTGTGGGAACGTTTAAGGACAGCATACTGGGGGGCAGCCTTCCAAGAGGAGATAGAAGCCAGGCCAGTCTGGATTACAACATCTCTGCTTCAAAGGGCAATCACGCTTTTAACCTACCGCTCGCTCCTTCCCACAAAATAATCTATAGAGAATCTATAGGTCTCACAAGGATCTCCTCACAGCAGCCAGCCATGGGTAATGCGGAGCGCCATCAAAGCTGAACTCCTCAAGCAAGCAGAGACTCACCAAGGTAGAAGCCTCGCCCTTACTAATCTTTGCCCAATAATTGAGCAGAGATTGCCTAGCCAAGCTGGTTATAGAGAGGATCCCCATTTCCACCCTTACAACAGTCCCTGGAGTCCCCTGGGGGAGCCTTAACAGCCCTCTCAGAAATTTGTTCTGTACAATTTCAAGAGGTTTAAGATTATCGGCAGATATTGTATTCAGCCCATATAAAACCACAACTTGTACCTTACTCTTAAACACCTTCAAAACTGATGAGATCTTAATTGGCTCAATCCTGGTGAGCAAACGTAGGACTCCCTTCACCATGGCACTAGCTTTCAGTGCCGTTTGGCGCAGATGCCTGGACCACAAAATATTGCTACAAAAAGTAACCCCCAGATATACATAAGAAGAGGTCTGAGCAAAATCGTTATTCCCAATCTTCGAGCTAAACTTGCGACGGGCTGCTTTGCCCAAAACCATAACCTGGGATTTCCCAGGATTGATTTCAAGAGTATTATTAGCACAATACTTCAATAAGGATGCCAACTGGTCCTTCAAACCCTACTCGGTCTGAGAGAACAGCACTAGGTTATCCACGTACATTAGTGCTGGAACTGCCCGATCTTTTATTCGCAGTAAATGGCTACAGTTAGATTCCAGAAACAGGATAAGGTCGGCCATAAATAGATTGAACAAGATAGGCGCAAGGACACAGCCTTGGCGAACACCCCTAGCAACTTTTAAGGCGGGTAACGAATACCCTCCAGCTCCGAGCCTGAGGCGTGTAGTATTCCCAGTATGAATTTGGACCAGCAAATCAAGTAGGGCATGATCCATCCCTAGATCCAGCAATTTTCTCCTTAATAACCCTCTTGATACGGAGTCAAATGCCTTCCTGAGGTCTATGAAGGCTAAAAAAAGACTACCCCTTCTGACCTTGGTATACTTAAAGATAATATGAGCTAGAATAAAGCAATTGTCACCCGTCACTCTATTCCTATGGAAGCCACTTTGCTCCTCCAGGATTAACTCATTGCCGTATGCCCATGCCTCCAAGTGTCTGAGAAGAGTCCTAGCATAGACCTTGCCAATCACTGGCAACAGGCTACTAGGCCTGTAGCAGGACGAGTCCCTAGGACACCCCTCCTTGAAGATAAGGACCAGAACACTCTGGCCCCAAAGATAAGGACCAGAACACTCTGGCCCCATTCTACAGGAACCAACTTCGACCTGTTGACATATGAAAAAAAACGAGCCAACAACGACACCCACCAATCAAGGTCTGCCTTCAAGATCTCAGGAATTACAAAATCGGAACCCGATGCTTTACCATTTCTCATATCCAATATTGCCTCTAACACCTCTGATTCGCTCACTCGGGGAGAAAATCTCAACCCCCTAGGCCCAGCATTCATGAGGGTATCAGTCAGTACACCATGCCATTCCAGATCATCCGCACTATAAAGTTTCTCGAAAAAAATTACCTAGGTATCTTCATCAATTAACGGCTCAGAGGGGCTGCTTGAAGGGGCACCTACACCATTAACTATGGACCAAAATTGCTGAGAGTCCCTTAAGGTAGCCGCTACCTCCAATCTAGTCCAAATCTGAGCTCTATATGCCTCCTTTTCCCCCACAAGTAATTTTTTGTAAAGTAACCTTTCCTGGTGTAAAAGAGTCCAAGTCTCCTCCGAATCTGAGCCAACTAGCTGCCTTTTTAATTTAATGACACTTTTCTTAGCCCTTTTACAATCTTTATCGTACCATTTATTCCCTCTTTTAGGCATGCCTCTTATCTCGTGAGACAGCACCTCTTGCCCCAGAATTTGAATGACCCGCCTAAAATCCCGAATCGGATTCCCCTCCTCCATAAGGCTCCCAAATATAATATTATCCTGTAAGTCCATTAAATATTGGCTCCTGGGGGTGCCAAGGGACTGGCAAAGCAACACCGGGGACCACCACAAGCGTAGCCTCCTTATTCCATAGTTCCTTACACTACAATATCATTCCTGGGCCGGTGGCCCCCTCGGCCAACAAAGTTCCAAGTTCAGAACCATATGCCCACTTTCCGAGCGTATCAAGATCCTAAAATTGGAGTGTTATGATATGGCCTGGGCCTAACAGAGATGCTAATTTCCTTGCTACAATGTAACCAAATCAGAAGTGCTTCTCTGACACAAATGTGCCAGAACAGACATTTAATGCTATTGTAACTCACTCTTTGTTGAAATGTAACCAAAAGTATACACTGGATTTATAAGTATGTAACACTTTGAATGTAACTTTTGTGTAGGCCATTGCAGCTGTTATTTAGAACTATATAGAACATTAGAAATTAGGTAAGACATTATTTAGTACATGTATTCATTCATTGATTTAAAAGAACAGAAAGTGTTAGGAAAGATGGTCAAATTGGTCAGAGGAAGCAATGATGTCTGAGAGAGAACAGAAACCCCATGTTCCCAAACAAAACTGAATAGTTTATAACTCGCAGGAACATTGAGGGACAAAGAGGAAGGTCAGAAACTGATAACAGAGTTAAACCATACGAGCAAGAGAAGATGGCCTTATCAGACAACCAGATGCCTCTAAGAAGGGTGTAGGCGACCCAAGGCCAAAGATTCAGCCCCACCCCTCCGGAGGGAGGGGTGGACCAGACCCTATCGGCCAGGGCAAACCCCCACACACACCAATGACTAAGCAGAAGGACTCCATACATGAATAGCCATAAGGGGGAACATTCTGGAGTAAGAGGCAGACAGCCCCTTAACATGGATAAGTAATAAGGAAAACTTGTATATAAGGCCAGCCTCTAGATCAGTTCTCTGCCCTTCACGATACTCGGTCGCTAGCCCTTATCAGGGTGTCAACGAGCTCGGTGATTTTGGCCCTCTCTGGGACTTCTCCTTGGGAAGTCCTGCAACGTGCCACAGCTAGGCTCGCTCTCTCTCAGAATCATTGGGCCCCCTGCCTGCCTTCCTTATGGAACCAGACCGTTGACCTCTGATCACGTAAGAATATATGCTTTGTATGTATTTGAGGTAGTCAGAGTAAGGTGAGGGATCATATGTTGGGTGCAAGTGTCTCCTTAATAATTGGTATGTTAATTGTGCTGCTATTATTGAATAAATGCCTATTTGATTGAACAAAAGAGTCATTACTAGAAATAGAAGAGGAGTAATTCCCCACCCTCTCAAACAGTAGTATTTCCACTTGATCCCGGGAATTAGAAAGGGACCTGCTTCACCAGGGTGCAGAAAAGCAGCTGAACCCCTTTCATTTCTTTTCAGGAGCAAAATTCCCACAGGTTCTAAAAAAAAAAAAAAGAAGAAGAAATCTGGTTTTCAGTAACATTTTTCATGTTTGGAATCCATTTTTCCTTCCAAAAACCCAAATGCTAAAACCAATGAAATATCTGGTTTTAAAAATGGATTGGATAAGTTTTTAGAGGATAAGTTCATAAAGCTTTTCCTGGGACGTAACCTCTGACTCTTGGGACCAGTAGCATGGAATGGATGTTGTACTGTGCCTCTCCAATTCTAATGCTCATTGTTATCTAACCTTTGCTCACAGTCCTTGCAAGACAATGGGCATTTTTAGACACACGTTAAAGTTCTGGATGTTTCAGTCTTCTGGGTTTACAAGTCCACAAGTAAGTTCCGGATTCATTTTTCACACACACACACTGCCCTGAGGCAGTTCCTGGATGCATTCTTCACACAAACACTGCCCTGAGGCAGCCTAAAGTAGCCGCAGCTGTAGACGTGAGGGGCTGCCATGGAAACCAAGTGACCACAGCTGCCTGGAGTAAAGCAGTTTACCAGGAGAATCTTTTACACACAAAAGTTCTGGGAGAAGTTCTACACAGAAGTTCAAAGAGCCGGATGTTTAAGATCTGGATGAGTGATTTAGATACACAGAAAGTTCTGGATGTTAAAGCAAACATACAGGAGAAATGTGTGTCAAAAAACACCCAGAGTTATGCATGCAGACTCTCTCAAGGAGAAACCTGACTTTTCCTAGTCAGAGTAAATTATATTAAATTAATTTCATCATCATCATATTGTAATGTACTTCTCTGAAGCGACTGAAGGTAGCCACTGCTGGACACTCAATTGACCATTGGTCTGACAAAGCATGGCACTTATGTTAAATCTTTTTATCCTCTGGGGAAATGTATCCCTTTAAGTATTTCTGCAAGGCTGGACCAAGAGAACTAAACAGCATGCATCTTAATCCTCACAGAGGGTACCATAATAAGGTCACCTTGTCCATCCACTTGCCCTAAAGCAGAATCAACTCTACCTAGGCCATCCCTGAGCGGGGTTTATCTAATCTTCTTAAAGACTTCCTGTCCCTTCATAATCTTTTACACTGCTTAACTGTTCTTATAACTAGCAAATCCTTCATATTTTTTAGCCAGAAATGTTCTCCTCCGATTTTAAGCCCATTAACCTATCCTAAGTGCCCACAGAGAACAGACAAGTTCCATTTTTCCTATAGTAAAACCTTTTACATATTGGAAAACAGTCCTCCTCGAGTCCTTTCTCTAGGCTAAACATTCTCAAGGGACTTGAATTCCAACTCCTTTGTCATCTTCGGGGCTCAATCCTTTCCAGTTTGTCAATGTCCTTCTGAAAGTGAGGATCCCAAAATTGGACAAGTACTCCAGCTAATACTTATCCTGGAGTAAAGTGGGATACATGTCTTAGAAACAATAGTTTTGTTAACTACCCACAAGGGCATTTGGTTTTTTGCTACCACATTGTTGACTTATACTGGTAAATTTTAATCTAAGATAGCTTCAGAATGCAAAGGGGCCTTACTCATGTGAATCCCATTAACCTCTATGCTATCTATTCATAAGCAGAAGCAACATTTATTTTATTTTATTTAATCTAAATTAGACAGTTATATGCATTGAGCAAAGTCCCCTTGTAAATAGTCAAATGCAACAGATGGAAAAAATATATTAAGTTTTTTTTTTATGATGCATGTGGAAAGCCAAGAAACTATAAAATGGCAGAAGATAGAAAAGAGAATTATAAAAATTTGTGCATTGCTAGCTATTTTCACTGGCAGAGACTTGGGGAGTGAAATCAGAAGATCATGTAAAGGTCTGAGGCTAGCAAAAGTCAGGATTCCCCTTGGGAGAGCCTGCATGGAGAACACCATCTTGCAAGGACTGTAGCAAAGGTTAGATAACAGCGAGCATTAGAAGAATTTTGCCCTCGGATGGCTTCCAAGCCTAGAGGAGCCATTCTGAATTTTCTATTTCCTGCTGCAAACTGCTGCCTCGCTGACCCCTCTCTCTTGGTAAATGAAACACCTCAGGTGGTGCACTGAGTTTGATTAAAAACAAGGAAATATAATAGGTATGATGCTTGCAAAATTTTGTCCCAATCCAACAGCCTTTATTCATTGACACCAAGGATCTACCCATGTAAGTATGGGTTGTAGGATCAGGCCCTTTATTTAAGATGAAATCTGCTTTGTAATGAATCACTTTTTTCTTAACCAACAAAAAAAAAAAAAAAAAGAGCTCTGTATGTTTTTTTCTCTAATACTCTGTCTCCTGGGGTCTCTCTACTCTCTCGGACTGAATCACAATTGGGCATATTTATAGAGCACCCAAAGAATCCCAAACCACTTAACAAAATATTGCTCTTCAAAGCATAAGCTCAGCTCCTACCAAAGTTAATGGAAAATTTGCAGAAACTTCCAAAGGGAGAACCTGTCCTTAAACATACACAGAATAATCCCCTTCTGGGGAAGGAACACGGCAAAGACTGAGGCCTTTTTTAGACGATCGCAGCCGCGATTTGACTGGATTGAAAAATCGACCCGGTCAAACGCGGCCGGAAAAGCATGCGCGTCCCCCTTCCGGGTGTGTGATTGCTGGGAGTGTATCGTCTGATCCCGGCTCCCGGAATTTTATCACAAGAAGCGCGAGCGCGCCGTGATCGTCTAAAAACTGCTTAGTCTAAGAAGATGCAAAGCACCATCAACTTCTACAGAAGAAGAGTAGGCTTAGCAACAAATTCTCTTCCTAAAAAGTAGGCAGCTTATAAGACCGAATTCCACCCAACAGTGCATGTAGGAGAGGAATTAAAGAATTCCACATCCAACTAAATAATTATCATTTTTGTAACACCTAGAGCAGAGGACCCTAAACGTTGGGTCGGGACAACAAAAAAGAGCCATGCCACTGGTAAATAGGATAACTACACCAACTGATGTTTTATAAACTCTGCATGTCATTGGGTATTTTCAAACGAGCAAGCCAATGGGGGGAGACGTCTGTGGCTGCCGTGTGGCTCTGCCACGGAGCACACGCACAGGTAGAGTGCATGGGGAGCGATTCAAATAGGCGGCTCTCAGTGTAGCTACTGAGGCCACTGTACATTTGACTGGCCCTGAACAGAGTACTACAGATTTCCTAGCATGGCTCCATGTGCGGCTATGGGTGCTCCGTGGTGCATCTGGCCATTCCACCTACTTTCAGAAGGGTGTAAGAAGCTGCCGGACTCTGGCGGCTGTGGGCAGCATGGTGCGCGTTGCCAGGCAACAGGGGAAAGGACGCCGTAGCGAGCAGGGCCGGAGGCGTGGGAAGCGGGAGGCGGGGCCACCGCACGTTCAGAGACGCGGGGGAGCCCGGCCCAGCTGCAGCGCATCGGGGCGAAGATTCCCGGGTCAGAGAGGGGTGGGGACTCTGCCCCAGATATCACAATAGGCTAATTGACTGGCCTATATTAGCCACCGGCAGGGCTGAGAGCCCTTGCCGGTAATCAGTTCTGAGAAGCTGACCCCCTGAGCGTCTTGATTCCAGTTTTGCCTGAGAGAGAGAGAGAGAGAGTGAAACTACTACCCTTGTCTATGTCTGGTTCGTTACCCTTCCCTGGAGAACGTATGGTGAGTGAAAGTGAGAGAGTGTGATATTGCTTGTGGGTCTTGTTTTGTGTTGCAGTAACTGGTGCCCCTTATACCTCTTTGTGCCTCCCTTTCCCCCGCCTTTAGTAGGGACACTTAACCGCCCCCCACCTTGCCTGAGTGAGCGTCCTTTCCCACCTCCCTACTCCCTTTCCCCCATCCCCTTTTCCTCCCAACGTTTCCCTGGAG
>QEPC01003614.1:20072-42468 GCA_003113815.1 Sphenodon punctatus
CCCCCCCATTCTCCACGGAGTCTCACGGTGTCCTGGGTCTGGGTTATTTCCCCAATTGCATGTTTCTATTGTATTGTATCCTTCATTGTTAGGGCAATTGCCTTGTCTCTGAACTTCCCAATGATGAGCAGGGCTACTCTCTGAGTCAGAGAGACAGCCCACCTAAGACCCTGAGGGATCATTTTCCCTCCGATAGATACCTGAGACAAGGCCTCCCCCTGTGTGTCTTTCCCTCTCTGGGGGTGTGGGTGGGTGTGCCCCCCTCACTCCCTCCTTCCTCCCCATACTTCCCCCCGTTTTCCTGTACCAGCCGTGACAGAATTACCGGCACCCCCTTTCTTCCCTTATCCAAAATGACTTCAGAGCAAGAAGTTAAGGAATTAATACATGCTGTCCAATCATTGACTATGGAGGTGAAAGACCTAAAAGAGGAAAATAGGGATCTTTGGAGTAGATATCGGGCCCTACAGGAGTCCATAGGTCAGACCCATACAACTCCTATGGAGGAGGAAGGAGAGTTTAGGGGTGCCACTGCCCCTCTCTCCTTGGGACCTCCTCCTTTCGTCCCTATTCCTCAAGAGCCAAAGGCCCCACGTCCTGCCCCACGTCCTGATACATTTTATTGGGATAGAAAGACTTGCCAGGGTTTTTTGGCCCTATGCAATCTTGCTTTTCAGACCCAACCCCTTACTTATAAAACTGACCAGGCAAAGGTAGCCTATATCGTGGGTTTGTTGGGAGGAGTAGCACTGGACTGGGTAACCCCCCCTACTAGCAGCAGACGATGCTCTTTTACGTAATTACCAAGGATTCTTAGCACAATTTCGGTTTTTGTTCAACTACCCACATAGGGTTAGGGATGCTGAACAAGCGATTTTGCATCTACGTCAGGGTAAGACTCTTTTATTAGATTATACCACCCAATTTAGGAAGTTGGCTTTTGATCTGAAGTGGAGTGATTCAGCCCTGCGAGCATTATATCGGCAGGGCCTTAACGACAACATAAAAGACCAGTTGGCCTGATTTACCACTACCCCCCAATCCTTGGAGGAGATGGTCACCGTTTCTATACAAATTGACGAGCGCATTATGGAACAAAAGAGAGAGCGCCGTCGTGATCAAGGTAGGGGTATAGTCTCATGGTTACTTAGGGGAACCCAATCCTCCTCCCCCTCAGGGTCCAACAGGGGTGGGGGATCCGGAACCTATGCAAATAGGCGCCTTGCGGGGACCCCTTACCCCTGAAGAACGAGAAAGACGTAGACAATTGAAACTTTGTTTTTATTGTGGAGATAGTTCCCATTTTTCAAGGGAATGCCCTATTAAGATCTCTCGTTCAAGGGTCTCAGGAAACGCCAGAAGCCGGGAGGAGGGGGGGGCTTCTCGGTAACTGGTAGTAACCCCCTTCTTGGACTGGGACTAACATCTAAGGTGCCCCAACAATTAAAAATCTCCATCACCCTCCAATGGTTTCCAGCTCGATCGGTAGTGGTAAAGGCTTTGATAGATTCAGGGGCCTCAGGCAATTTTATGGATACTGCCTTTGCCGATTTACAGGGAATTCCTAACCAGACCCGTAAGTCCATAGAAGTAATTCAAACCATAGATGGATCCCCTCTCATCTCAGGGACCCTTTCTATTTGTTCCATTCCAATACAGTGTACTATAGGTTTGCATACTGAAACCATACAGTTTGATCTAATTTCCTCTCCCCTGTTTCCCCTTGTCCTGGGATTACCCTGGCTACAAAAACATAACCCTACCATTGATTGGGTTAACAAGTCCTTAGCGCTCACAGCTCCTTCTTGCCATTCTCACCAGAACTCTAAACTTGCGGAGCTAGTTAACGATTCCCTGACCTTGTCCCATCCCTCCACCCTCCCTTCTCCCTATCAGGATTTAGCTTTAGTGTTTAGTAAGAGCGAGGCGTCAGAACTTCCCCCTTATAGGGCATATGACTGTCCGATTGAACTTATCCCTGGAAGCGAACCTCCACATGGTCGTATTTATAATCTCTCCCCAGGGGAAACTGAAACCTTGAGAAACTACATTAAGGAGAATTTAGCAAAGGGGTTTATACGCCACTCCACTTCTCCTGTGGGGCTCCTCTTTTTTTTGACCCCAAGAAGGAGGGGGATCTCCGACCATGTATTGATTATCATGGATTAAATAAGATTACAATTAAAAAACGTTATCCCCTTCCCCTCATCCCTGAACTCCTTGGGAAACTTCAAGGGGCTACAATATTCACCAAACTTGACCTTAGGGGCGCATATAATCTGGTTCGAATCAAGGAGGGGGATGAATGGAAAACCGCTTTTCGCACTAGGTTTGGCCATTTCGAGTATTGTGTGATGCCCTATGGACTAGTAAATGCACCCGCCACCTTCCAACATTTTATCAATGATATTTACGGGACTTATTGGACTTATATGTAGTGGCATATCTAGATGATATTCTTATTTTCTCTTGCTCCTTAGAAGAACATATTGGGCATGTGCGAACGGTTCTCAAACGCCTCCTGGTTAACCGTCTGTATTGTAAAAGGGAAAAATGCCTTTTTCATGCTACTTCTGTTCCCTTTCTGGAATTCATAGTCTCGTCCAAAGGAATTCATATGGATCCTAACAAGCTCGAAGCCATAAACCACTGGCCTGCACCAACCACAGTAAAAGCCTTACGATTCCTAGGTAGTGTAAATTATTATAGACAATATATCTCACACTATGCAGACCTTACTAAACCCCTCACTACCTTGTTATAGAAGGGGGAAAAATTTGAATGGGGACCTCACCAGAGTAAGGCTTTTGTTCTATTAAAACAAGCCTTCATGTCTGCCCCCCTTCTCCAGCACCCTGATGTTTCTCAACCTTTTATAGTAGAAGCGGACGCATCGAATATGGCGATTGGGGCAGTGCTAACCCAAGCCCTTAGCCCCTCCGGACATCATCTACCATGCGCCTACTACTCTCGTCAATTAACCCCAGCTGAAAAAAATTACCCCATTTTAGACAAGGAATTACATCAAGGCAGCTTTTGAGGCGTGGAGGCACTTCTTAGAGGGAGGCCCCCACACTATTTTGGTTTATACGGATCATAAAAATTTAGCCTATTTCCAATCCGCCCGTATCAACAATGCAAGACATGCAAGATGGGCATTATTTTTCGCACGTTTTTGTTTTTCTATTCAATATCGCCCTGGTTCTTTAAACACCATGGCTGATGCATTATCATGATATTATACCCCAACAGGAAGAGATGAGGAACTTCATGGACCGATTTTATGCCCTCAGGTTGTTGCTACTACTCTTCCTTCTCTAGGGCAGTTACAGGCCGTGAACCAGAAGGAGACGCCACGTTCCGGATTTACCCTGACAAATGGTTTATATTACTATAAAGGAAAAATATTCATTCCTCCCAAGTTTAGACCGCAAGTAATGTGGGCTCACCACGATTCCCCCCTTGCAGGTCACCCAGGATACCAACGTACCTTTTCTTTAATCCAACGCTCCTTTTGGTGGCCATCTCTTCGTAAGGATGTGGAAAGGTATGTCCAAGGATGTACCACATATGCCAGCACTAAGACTCCTCGAACCCTACCGGTGGGCTTACTACAACTTACTGATTGCCCCAAGGGACCATGGCAAAAAATTGCTATGGACTTCATCGTCGGACTTCCAAGGTCCGCGGGACATGATTCCATCCTGGTCATAATAGACTATTTCACCAAAATGGGACATTTTATTCCTTGTAAAGGTGTACCTTCAGCTCCTGCCACCGCACGTCTTCTTCTCCGTGAGGTTGTACGTCTTCACGGACTACCTAGAGAGATTGTCTCAGACCGAGGCCCTCAATTTATTTCTCGCTTCTGGAAAGCCTTCCTCTCTATTCTACAGGTTAAACTTCTCCCAACGACGGCATACCACCCCCAAGCCAATGGGCAAGTGGAACGAACTAATCAACATATAGAACAGTATTTACGTTATTTTTGTACCTACCTTCAGGACGATTGGGTTGAACATTTACCCCTTGCAGAATTTACTTATAATAATGGACCTAACGCATCACTAGGAAATTCCCCTTTTTTTGTCTCGTATGGTTTTCATCCCCCCCCCCTTTGTTTTCCAGAGGCGCCCCTCTCATCAGTACCTGCTGCTGGGGCTTTGGTGAAAATCATTCGCAAGGTACAACAAGTCACCCTCGACCACTTATGTCATGCCCGTTCCCGTTATAAAATTTCCGCTGATGCCCGTCGACTACCAGCCCCTCAATTTAAGGTAGGAGATTTGGTTTGGGTTAGGCGTCGTAACTACCCCTCCCCACATCCCTCGGCCAAGCTTGACGATGCTTTTATGGGCCCTTTTCTGATTAAACGCCAATTGAACAATGTTACCTACGTAGTGGGACTGCCCTCTCACATGAAAATTCACCCCTCTTTCCATGTCTCTTTGTTGAAAAGAGCCCATGTGCCAACATATGCCCTTCAACGGGATATCCCGCCTCCCCCTCTCATTCTTTTGAATACCCCTGAATATGAAGTCCGTGCGATTTTAGACTCTCGCATTTTTGGCTCTCGCCTATATTATCTTGTTGACTGGAAAAATTATGGCCCTGCCGAACGTTCATGGGAACCTGTTGGGCATATTCATGCCCCTCGTCTTATCCGAGAGTTCCACGTTCGACATCCCTCCAAACCCGGCCTCCGTACCCTAATTGGGGGGGGGGGCTTGGACGGGGGGGTACTGTAAGCAGCTGCCGGACTCTGGTGGCTGTGGGCAGCATGGTGCGGGTTGCCAGGCAACAGGGGAAAGGACGCCGTAGCAAGCAGGGCCAGAGGCGTGGGAAGCGGGAGGCAGGGCCACCGCACGTTCAGAGACGCGGGGGAGCCCAGCCCAGCTGTAGCGCATCGGGGCGAAGATTCCCGGGTCAGAGAGGGGTGGGGACTCTGCCCCAGATATCACAATAGGCTAATTGACTGGCCTATATTAGCCACCGGCAGGGCTGAGAGCCCTTGCCGGTAATCAGTTCTGAGAAGCTGACCCCCTGAGCGTCTTGATTCCAGTTTTGCCTGAGAGAGAGAGAGAGAGAGTGAAACTACTACCCTTGTCTATGTCTGGTTCGTTACCCTTCCCTGGAGAACGTATGGTGAGTGAAAGTGAGAGAGTGTGATATTGCTTGTGGGTCTTGTTTTGTGTTGCAGTAACTGGTGCCCCTTATACCTCTTTGTGCCTCCCTTTCCCCCGCCTTTAGTAGGGACACTTAACCTCCCCCCACCTTGCCTGAGTGAGCGTCCTTTCCCACCTCCCTNCCCCCCCCCCCCCCCATTCTCCACGGAGTCTCACGGTGTCCTGGGTCTGGGTTATTTCCCCGATTGCGTGTTTCTATTGTATTGTATCCTTCATTGTTAGGGCAATTGCCTTGTCTCTGAACTTCCCAATGATGAGCAGGGCTACTCTCTGAGTCAGAGAGACAGCCCACCTAAGACCCTGAGGGATCATTTTTCTTCCGATAGATACCTGAGACAAGGCCTCCCCCTGTGTGTCTTTCCCTCTCTGGGGGTGTGGGTGGGTGTGCCCCTCTCACTCCCTCCTTCCTCCCCATACTTCCCCCCATTTTCCCCTACCAGCTGTGACAGAGGGCGGTCGGATCCGTAGCTCCTGGGTGGCCATGCACGGTAACCTCTCATCTGAAAACACTTTTTATTGCTGTTGGGGGGGGGGGGAGGGTCACTAATAAACCAAACGGAAGTCTCAAAATGGAGCCACACCAGCCAAAAGCTTGGGAATCACTATCCTAGAGGCCCCAACTGAGATCAGAGCTTCTTTCTGTTTGGCACTGCTTATACATATTTATAAGGGATCATACATTGGACTGAAGAATTTAAAGTCTAATGAGGCAAGACACAAGGGGAAAGCAAGTATTGTTTTTCCTGTCTTAAGGAATGGAAACTGAGGCCAGATTCCAAACTCCATAGCAGAAAACATCTCTAATTATGTCCCAAAGGGGTGAAACCAAGCCTTTCCTTGAAGTATTTGTAACTGGGCTTTTCAAACTGCTACATCACCACTGTGAAAACGTCACCTGTGGCATGGCTTGAAATTCTGGATCTACTGAAGTCAATGAACTGAATCCAAGATTATATATTCTCAGTCTCCAACTGTTGATGGCCCGAGAATTCAAATCAAGAGTTGTATTGGAATCCCAAGCTAACCAAAGTTGGTTTGGGCTCAGATTCATTATTCCAGTTTGAGCTTTAGTATGGAGATTATGTCTAACTTCAATGTTTAGATCTGCATTTCAGACAGTAGGGATGAGAATTTTGGTTTCAGATAGAACTGAAATGGCCCAAAAATGGCCATTTTAGTTTTAAAACTGTAAAACCAAAATTGCAGTTTAATTTCGCTTCCGGCATTTTGATTTTTCCATTGATTTTTTTTTCTGTTTTTTCCCCCCTCATTTACTTCAATGGGAGATAATCCATTGAAGTCAATGAAAAAAACAGGGGGGAAATCAATGTTAAAAAACAAAAACAAAACTGAAACCAAAATTAAGATCAGAAAACCACAGAGAACCCAAACTGAAAAAACTGAAACTGAAATTCCTCCCAGAGTCCCAGCCCTACCAGATAGGGCGATAGAATCAGAGGACTGTAAACTTGGAAGGGACCTCAGGATCATCTAGTCCAAACCCCTGCCCTAACGTTAAGGTAGGATTCCCCGTACCTCAAACTTCCCCGACAGATGCCTATCCAGTCTTTTCTTGAAAAGCTCCAGGGAAGGAGATTTGCTAGGCAGCTTGTTCCAGTGTTTAGGAAGGTTTATTTTTAATATATAACCTAGCCCTACATTCCTGTCCTATCTTCAGTTTCCATGGAGAGCAAATGTTCTCCATTTTTTATTGTATCCTTTTAATTATTTGAAAACTCTCAACATGTCCCCCATTTAATCTTTTCTCCTTAGGCTAAACATGCTCAGTATCATCAAGCTTTTCTCATGGCCTTTGATTTCCTCTCAAGATTGTCAACATGCGTCTTGAAATGAGAAGGCCAAATCTGAACACAGTACTCCAAAAGAAAACTGACCAGTGCCAAGTATAGTAGTACAATAATTTCCCAAGTCTTGAATAGGATATTTCTGTTTCTACAACATAAAATGGCATTGGCTTTTTTTCCAACAGCATCACACTGTAGACGCATGCTTAATTTGGAATCCACTACAGTTTCCAAATCCATCTGCTGCCTAGTCAGTTTCTCCAATTTTATGCCTATGCATTTGGTTTTTCTCTTATGTTTGATACCTTACATTTGTCTCTGGTGAATTTAATTCTATTGTTTTCAGCCCAGGTCTCCAATTTATCCATTTTGAGTTTTAATCCCATCTTTCAAGGGATGCTTTCACATATGATGGTTCCCACCATCGCCACAGACTGCTCCGGGTTGTAGTGGGTGCCTTCATTTCAGCCGGGACTTGGTCTAGCTGATGAACAAACTTTACGGCAGCCAGGAAGGGGGTGTGAAGATGCACAGATGTGTGTCCACACGTCCCCACCTCCATGCTACGTGGAGTGGCCCATCCCCCTCCCCTGACAGGTGAGAGGCTGCCCAAGAGGGCCGACATGGCTTCCCAGAAGCACCACCACGCCAGACCGAAGTAAGTACAGTGGGCCGTCATCTGTGATGGGTCACTTTACCCCGTTGGGTAGTTCTTGCCTGGTCAGTGGTGATGCGTCACCTGGGCTGTGAGTTGGGGATGATCCTGTCTCTCAGCCTGAGCTAATGCCACCACCAACTGGGTAACAGACTGGGCTAGCATCTGGCAGGTGCATTTAGGTGGCACCTGTGTTAATCTGTACTAAAGTGGATTAACCCGTGCCATGGTCACATCTGAAAACACCCACGGAGTTTGCAATTCGCCCCAGTTTTGTATAAGCAGCAGATTTGATAAGAGTACTGTCCACACCTTCATCTAAGTCATTTAAAGATATTGAACAACTCTGGACCTAGGACTAACCCCATTTGACACCACTTTCCAGTTCACGATTGACCAATTAACTAACAGTTTTAATGCCATATTTCAACCAATTCTATACCCACCTGGTGGTAGTACCTTTTAGACTGCATTTTTCAATCTTGCTTAAGAAAATGTCATGTCGGACTAAATCAAAATCTTTACTGATGTCAGGGTATATTATCCCCTTATCTAGTCATCTGGTAACTTTAACAAAGGAGGAAACAAGGTTGGTCTGACATGATATGTTCTTAAAAAATACATGTTGGCTACTAGTAATCACCCCATTTTCCTCTAGGTGTTCAAAAATCACTTGTTTTATGACTTACTCTAAAATCTTCCCCAATTATTGAAGTCAGGCTAACTGGTCTAATCCCCTAGATCCCCCAACTCCGTTTAAAAGGTAGACCTAGGTGTGCAGTTCTCCATTCTTCTAGGACTTCACCAGTCCCAGGATTCCAGGCAAGTTTCAGATTCCTAGCACTTGTCTTCATGACAATTCCAGTTTTTCTGATAACTAGCTAGCTCCTTCCACTTGATTTTGTCTTAGGTCTTCTGATACTGCCTACTGATCTTGTTCCATCGTGGCTTGAACTGAAATGCCTTCTTAAAGTAACTTCGTCAATAAAACATTTACTAATTCTATTACCCATTGGCTAAATTGTAAATTGACTGGATTCTTGCGATTGACTTCAAGGGAACAAGAGGATTGAGCATCTTTTTCAGTCTAGACTTCCTACTGAAGCCAATGGCAATTATAGTCATAGTGGTAACTGCATAGACCCTAGAGTTTGGGGTGTGGTGCCTAGAGGTCATGGCTGAATTGTTAATTGAATTCCAGCCATCACTTCAGTAGATGTGTAGATTTTTCTAAATCCCTTCAAATCTGGTGTGCTAGAATAAAAGAGCATACTGAATAGTCTCATTAGCTGAGAGAGAGTTTGGTTACCATGCTGGTCCCAAAAATAAGAGATGGAGATGAAGTAGTTCAGAGACTATCTTTGATTGGTGAGGATATGCAAGCTTTGGGGCCACATTTAAAATACATAACATATGATAAAAGAAAAAGGGCTGATTCTGTCCCCGACAGACAGAGACAAGGATATATTTGAGAATTTGCAGGTGCACATGCTTAGCTTAGTTACAAAGGAGGGGAGGGATCCTGAAGGATGAGTCAGAATAAGGAGAAGCAGAAAGGAGCAATCTATATGGAGGTGAGGAGTTGGGGAAGGTCTAGTGGGAAAGGTAGGTTTTTAGGAAGGATTTTTAAAGTCCTGAAGGAGGGAGGGAGCAGAGCACATGTGATCAGGGAAGGCGTTCAAAGCATAAGAACTAACTTTTGAAGAGAGAACTTCAGATTCTCATATACCAAGAAATGGAGGTCTTTATATTAGCTATCTACATATAAAGTAGGGATGGGACTCCAGGGCAAATTTTTGATTGGTTTTTCTCTGATTCGGTTCTCCAAGAATTTCGGTTCTCAATTCGGTTTCAGATTCAGGTTTTTTGCATTGAATTTTGGGAGGTTTTTCTGTATTTAAAGAAAAAAAATGAATGTAAAAAACCCCCAAATCACCCAAACCTGAATTGAGAACAGATATTTCAGGAAAACCAAATCTAAAACTCCTATCCCTAATATGCAGCACTTGGATTTTATATACAAAACTCTCAGGATCAGCACCTATATTACAACAGTAAAAGTCAAGTCACTCTTTCCTCAACTTTTTAACCTTCTTTTATCCAGCAATGGCTGCCAATAGTCTACCGGGTCAAATTCAACATGCTGGTGTTGACCTATAAAGCCCTACATGGCCTAGGCCCTACATACCTGCAGGACCACCTCACTCCCCCGTGTTCTTGGTTGGGCCGTGGTCATCCGGGGGGGGGGCCTTCTTGGAGGTCTCTTGGACAAGGTGGGTGGCCACTGATCATAGGACTTTTTTGGTGGTGGAACTCCCTGCCTAAGGGGGTCCGATTGGCCCAGTGTCTTGTCTCCTTCTGCCGTGGTTGTAAGGCCTGGCTGTTCCATCAGGCGTTTGGTGAGGGAGAGGGGTAAGGAAGGGGTGGGGTTTTATTTTCCCAATTGCAGGTTTTTGTTAATATTAATTTGTATATGTTTTATATAGATGTTTTTATTGATTTTTATGGAATTGTATTTTATATTTGTTGTCACCACCCAGGGTTGCCAGAGGCAGAATGGGTGGGATAACAATATATGAGGGGAGGTTCAAGATCAGGATTGAGCAATAAGCCTCACAAATGGCTCCTTGTCTTTTCGGGAATGAGGTGAAATCCAAATCCAAGGTCACAATTCAATAAAATACCTAATCATATACTTAGGTTAAGGTGTGTCTCAGATAATTATTTCAGAAGGCTTTGTTGTAAAGGTCCATAGATTCAAAGGTGATTTCTCTCTCTATTTAGCCTATGCATTTAGTACCATCCCTGTCTCTCCTTATGTTCCCCTCTCCGTTGACTTTTGATTGTAAGCCCCTTGTGGCAGGAACTTGTCTCTGATCATGACTGTTCAATGCCAAGCACATTGCTGGTGCCTAAATAAATAAATAAATTAATTAATTAAATAAATATTCCCATTAGATGGGACAGAAAAATTGATTTGTCGACGCACCCCCTCCCCCCAAAGAAGACGAGGACACAGTATATGGGTTTGAACGGCCGCACTCTTTATTATTTAGCCAAAAGGGGGAAGAGGTAACCCTCCCACTTCCCCCTTTGAACTGGGGTCCTATCAATCTCTTATCCCTAACTGTTAACCTTCCCAACAGGAGGTTCCCCTATTGTGCCAGGCGTTGTCCTGTTTGCCTGGTGCCATCCTCTACCGTCTTCGGGTTAAGCCCGAGGGGAATCCTCCTGTGCCCTATCTTAACCAACTTTTCCAACTTACACCCTACCCCTACTACCGGTTTAACCGGGCCAGGGCGGGTTGTTCGCACCTATCCCCTCGCCCACCGAGGCGGGGGGTTTAAACAACAAGGATGAGGACACCGTAACCTCCTGTTTGGTGCATGGTCCGCCCAGCAGGCTCGGCCGCTCGTCTCTCACCCTTGGGCTGGCCATGCAGTGGGCCGCACTGAGCGGCTATGTCTGGCCAATACCCATCTCTTAAGGAGATGTTGCTACCCTATGCTATCCTAACCGTTTCAACTTTTAACCGTTGGCCTGAACTCAGCCTACCGCCACCAGAACCGCCAGCTCTGCTTGGCTGGTTCGCCGCCAAAATTCAACCTTAGAGGATTTTATATAGGCTTCGTTTCAGGACACCTAGATATATACTGCATCCAGCATCCGATAAGTGGACCCCATCGCTCCGATACAACTCGTCCTTATCGTGCCTAATTTCCGTATGAGAAATTGCGAAACCCCCTGTTCGCTGCAACCAGTTACCAATTTCCGAATTTGCTCTTCTTCTTGCCCGATCCACTCTACCCGGGTGATGGGCGTTAGCCCATACCCTCCTTTGCAACATTTCCGACCAAATAAGGGTGCAACCCTGAAACCGATCCTGCACCTTTTGCAGATCTGCCTTCGCCCTCTTTGTAAGCCAAAGCCCCGTGACCTTGGGCAGGTCATTTTCTCCCAAATGTATTATCATTATTTCCGGTGCGGGGAATTTTTCTGCTGCCGCAGACAGCGCCGGGAGCAATTGCTCCCACCGCATTCCGCGTCGACCCAGCCACATTATTTTTGCCCTATCGCCTAAACCCAGCTGGGTACCCCATCCACTGCGTGCGGCCATCTTTCCAGCCCAATGGACGATGCTGTGGCCGACGATCCACACCACCTTCCGTCCCCTCGGGGGATCCGCGTCTAGAAAAGAAACCATAGTTAACCGGTTGCTGACGGGTGCCCAACTGCCCCGACATTCTTGGCTCTGTGTCCCTTATGTAAACACGGTAAGCAGCGGACCGCCATCTCCCTATATTTTGTATCCGTTCTGCAGGTAAACCCATGCTAGCGGCCACCGATGCCGCCCCTATGCGAAAGGAATGTGCCGTGTAACAACCTGGGTCTAGGCCTGCTTCCCTCACGCACATGTTAAGGACTGCCCCAAACTGGTATCGCGTCAGCGGATTCCCGTCCTCGTGAATAAATAACGGGCCCTCTGCTTTCGGGCGGGATGTCAGGTACTGCGTTATTGCTTCAACCGGGCATGTAAGGGTATCGCCCGAAGGGCGCAGCCTCACGACCCTACCTTTTGCCCTTTGGTCCGTCTTTGATCTTTTTATATGTAACAGGAGGGAGTCTCCCTGCCAACCCACGTCATGTATTTGCAGGGCCGCACCCGACCTGTCTTTCCTGGATTGGGGGACGATCTCACCGATCCTGAAAGCTCCAAACAATGCAACGCGGAACGCGGCAGTGAAAAGAACTATCTCACTGTCCGAGTGACACACTTTATGTAATGCCTGGGTAATCATTGTGAGGAGCTGGGGGGTAATGGGGGCCCTCGCGTCTGGTGTACGCGGGGTGCTACGTGCCCAACTCTCCTTAAGACGGCTCATAAAAAAGCCGTTATCAGGGGATGGGTGTCCCGCTAAGCGGCTCATAAAGGAAATGGCAGCTATTTTTCCCCCAATCGTACCCGGCGCCAAACCTCGTTGTTTCAACTGGAGGGCAAATTGAAGCATCTGGCCCTCAGGGATGGGGAATCCTAGATCCCAACCCTTCCCTGACCTGTATTCCTGGAACTCTCCAAAAGCCGTTCCGTACGCCCGCCTGGTTCTGGGCGCGAGGGATCCCTGCACTGCCTGATTTAGGGCTAGAATCCAAGGTTCCACATGTCCCCTGGCAACGGCTCTGGGTACTCCATGGCATCTGGTGCGAGTTGGCGAAAACGGTCTGTCTGAAATCGAGAAAGGGCATCGGCTATGCCGTTATCTATTCCGGGCACGTGCTTGGCCACGAACAAAATGTTTGCCCGCAAGCATTTAAGTACAAAATGCCGTACCAGCCGCATAACCCTTTCCGACTTCGACGACAGTTTATTGATGACATGAACGACCGCCATATTGTCGCACCAGAAGAGAACCCGCTTGTTGGAAAATTCTGCTTCCCATAATTCTACTGCCACCACAATGGGGAAGAACTCGAGGAATGTTAGATCACGGGTTAATCCCTGTTCTTCCCACTCTGCTGGCCATGGGGCTGCACACCACTTCCGCCTAAAGTACACCCCGAACCCGTGGCCGCCTGCCGCGTCAGATTGTATTTGGAGCTCCGACTCCAAAAGGAGTCGTTGCCGCCAAAAGCTCACCCCGTTATAGCCCTGGAGGAAAGCCTCCCAGGTTGCCAAATCGTCCCGCATCACCCTTGTCACCCGGACATGATGATGCGGGGGACGGTCGCTCCCTATAAGGGCATACAATCGGGACATGAAGGCTCTTCCTGGTGCGATGACTCGGCAAGCAAAATTAAGGCTACCCATGAGGGACTGCAGCTGCCTGATTGTTATCTTGTTGGCCGCCTTGGTTGTTGCTATCAATTCCTTGAGGGTTTGGAGCTTGTCGGCTGGCAATCTAGATAGTGAGCTCACTGTGTCGAGCTCTATGCCCAGATATGTCAATTTGGTCGTTGGGCCTTCGGTTTTCTCCGGCGCCAATGGTACCCCCAGCTCTGCAGCCACTCTCTGGAATGTGCGCATCCCATATGCGCATTCCGCTGTCCCTGCCCTTCCCGCGAAGAGGAAATCGTCTAAATAGTGCGTTATCAATCCCCGCCCTCCACGTTGGCGCGCGATCCATTCCAAAATGGTGCTGAACTTTTCGAAGGCTGCGCATGAGATGGAGCATCCCATGGGCATTGCCTTGTCAAAGTAAAATTTTTTCTGGAACTGCATGCCGAGAAGCTCAAAGTCCTCAGGATGCACTGGCAGGAGACGGAACGCCGACTTGATGTCGCATTTCGCGAGAAGGGCACCCTTGCCGCAGGAGCGCACCATTTCGACTGCCGAGTCAAATGATGCGTACCTTACTGAGCAAAGTTCCGGAGGGATCGCATCGTTCACCGATTCCCCTTTTGGGTGGGACAAGTGGTGAATCATGCGATATTCCCCCGGGGCCTTTTTTGGGACTATGCCCAGGGGGGATATCCGGAGTGTAGGAATAGGCAAATCTACAAAAGGGCCCTGTATCCTTCCTTCTTTTACTTCTTTATCAATCTTTTGCTGGACTAATTGTTCGTTACCGATCACTGATCTCAAATTTTTTGCCCCCAGATGATAACGGGGGCCTTGGGTGGGGATCCTAAAACCAATCCTGAAACCCTCTATGACGTACTCGGCGGTTTCGCGGTCGGGATAGTGCCGAGTCGCCAGTCGTAGCGCCTCATGCTGCACCGGAGTTGGCGCCCTTGCCCACTGGTTGACTGGCGCCTCCCTGGCTGGGGGGAGGCTGCCTGTTACCTCCCCGCCCCCTGCTCCTGGCTCCGTACTGTCTAAATCTGTTACACGTTGAGGCGGCATGGTCGCCCGCACACTGGGTGCATACGTGTTTAAATTTACATTGGGTCCGAAAACACCTTCCCCCATCATTGAAATCCCAACACGTAGGCCCCCCTGAGGTCTGCCGAGGTCTGTTCTTCTGTCCGCCTTCACCCTGCTGCGTGCCCCCCATACGCGAAAGGACGTGGCCACTATCTGATCGGGGGGCATACCTGGAGCAGCTGATGCACTCCAGCCAGATATCGTGGGCATGGAGATCCCAACGCAGTCTCGGGTTGTTGGCCGCCCTACGCCGGAAGGATTCGTCGTAGCGTAGCCAAGCGCCCGGTCCTCCTGTATCAAACGCTCGGCGGACAATGTCCGAGTATTTAATCATCTCCAGCCCTCGTTCCGGAAACCTTACCAGCGTTACCCCCATATAAATAGTATAAGCAGCTGTCCAGTTGGACCAGGTGCGTTCGGCCTTTGGCCTTTTGAACTTCTCCTTTTCCTTTCTCTCTTCCTTATCATTCGGGTCTGGTATAGGGTCGCTAAAGAGGAGTGCGAATATATCAATGTATTCGCCACTCCATATTTTTTCCTTAGTGGCCTGAAGCAAATGTTCCCCTAGTGGAGCAGACACGTCAGCGTGCCCGCCCGACAGGGGTGGGGGCTCTTCCCGATGGCCACAGCACCGTGCGGTCTGATGCGCACAGCACTGCTCCGCCCCCCACACTCGGGCCGCTGATCTGTAGCCAATATTTGGGCAGCGTCCGCAAGCCACATTGTGGCTTCGTGCTGCCCTCCCCCCGGTTTGCCCACTCCATTCCTGGCAAGTTGGGTACTGACCCCATCCGGGCTCCTGGCGGGTACATAGCCTAGCGTGGGGGTTCTCCCCTTGGCCCCTAAAGGGTCCTGCCCCCCAGTGTTCCTCCTCTTCTTCTTCCCACCTACCATACCCCCCTTGCTCACCTTCACCGGGTTCAGGTCCGCCCCGGGGGCTTGGGCCACACATGTAGCTCGTTGATTCACTCTGTCTGCGCTGTGCCGGCTCCATACTTTCTGACAACGCACGCATGCCCTCCTGGAGTGCCTCAAATTGAGCTTGATAGTCGGGGGGGCCTTCTTCCCTTCGCCGGCTCGGTCCCGGTTCGTCGTCCCTGAAACGAGAAGGCAGAGCCCGACGCCGCCCACTGGCCGTGCGGCGTGGGCCCTCCTCGTAGCCTGGGGACAGGCCAACTGGCCCTTCCTCCCCCATGCTCGGTTGCACAGATTCCCTCTCTTCACCGCCATATCGCCCCGGGGGGTCACTGCGACCCGCTTCCAGTTCCTCTATGCGGGCCTGATATCCTTCCAATTGGGCCTGCATGGCCCTGAGGACTGCCTCCTGCGAGGCCTCACCTTGCTGCTGCTTTTTGGGGTTAGCCTTTTTAGGGGGGGCCTTACTTACCCTCTTTGTCTGAGCCTTCTTCTGGCCCTTACGGCGGGGGGCCATTTTGGCACCCTGCTGCTTCCTAATGCCTCTGTGTGTTACCCTGTCCCAAGGGGAGGTGAAGTTAGGTTCAGCCAAGGAGGGGGCCAAGTGCCCTTTGCCTAGGGGGGGGGGAAAGCCCTGCTCCAGTGAGCTACCCTCCCATCAGGTCTTGAGGGGGGGGGAAGAGGACCCTTCTCCGCTGCCCAGGGGGGGGGGAGGTGCACCACTCCACAGCCCCCCCCCGGGTTTATAATTTACTAGGGGGGTGGATGAGCCCACCTGACTCCCCTGCCCACAGAGCGGGCCTACTTGGCCCCCAGTAGCTGCACTGGCCGGCCTACTCCTGGTTGCAGGCCCAGCAGGGAAACCCCAGGAGTCAGAAGAATTCCCCCCACCAGTTCCCAACCCTCCCCCCCCCCATCCCCTGGGGGAAACCATGCTGAGCGAGGGGGGGGGCAATCAGGCCCGGTTCAGCCCCACCAACCCCCACACCTCGGGGAGAGGCACGGCTGCCATCCCAGGAAAAGGGGGGGTGGGGGTGGGAATCATGGCAGCACACCCCCTTACCCCCCCAACCGAGGGGGTTAATCTAATGTTCGGCTGGGGGGGGAAGGCAAACAAGCCCCGCTTGGGGGGGGGAAGGCAAACAAGCCCCGGTGGGTGTGGGGCCCGGCAAATTCCCGGGCCCGTCCAGGCCCGTCTGCCCCCAAGGGGGGGGGGCGGCAGTAATCCCACCAGCTCCACCCCCACCACAAGAGATCCTACGGGGCGAATTCCTAACTTCCCGCCCCAACCCGTTCCCCCCCCGCGGGGGAAAACACCCCCTGTGTGTTGGAAGCAGGGGGGGGGGACAATCCGACCCCCGCTCAACCCCTTCTCCGCTTCCCACTGCGGCTCTTGCTGCCGGGGACTGATTTCTGCTTCTGAATGTTGAGGAGCCTCAACTTCTGGCCCCGCTGACTCCGTCGGCCTTCGTGCCTCGAGGCAAGCGGCCTACTACACGGCGCTGCCTCGATGCACGTCCTTCTCCCCGCTCCCGCCTGGCCGAGTGAGGCGGTTGAGCGGGGAGCTCTAAAATGGCGCCCGGGACTTCCGCTCTCGCGAGAGTCCCGGGCGCGCTCCTAACAAGGTTGCCGTGGCAACCAGGCCTGCTCCGCCTCCCGCCTCGCCGCCGCGGCCGCTCCTTCCTCGCCTCCCTTGGCCGGAGGGAGGAAAGGGGGCGCCGCCAAAACCCCGCCGCTTTAATCGCGGAGGGGACTTGTTGAAGATCACATTGGGAGCCTGTGGCAGAGCAGAGAACTGGACTCAAGTCTCCTACTATGCATAACCCAAGTGCAATGTATTTTTAAATCATCATTGTAAGATTTGCAAGATGCCTTTTGCAGTGGTTTCATCAAGCCACCAAGTTTATACTTGACCTCACTGTAGCTAGAGAACTAAAAGGTCTATTTATGGTTGTCGTACTGAGAGCTCTCCCAAGTCCCACACTAAAGTTGTAATGAACTGGCTGCCCCAAGATTATGTTTTAAATACACTACCCTTAGGCTACTACTTAAAGTTCAAAACATTTGAAGATACACATAAAGGGCACTTTAGAATATTTTTGAACTGAGTAAAAATTCTCTTTGACATCCCAAAGGGCGAGTTCTAGGAGGTAAGTAACTATTCACAGTTGACTCTGGAGCCAAGTTAATTGAATACAAAACAAACATCTTTTGCTTGCAAGGAAGTAGGACTGCAATCTACAGATCACTTGCTCCAGAGTATTTCCCTTTGAAGTCCACACTCTGGAGTAAGTAGTTTGTGGATTTCAGCCTATGTTTTCAACTGTGCATCCTACCCATAAACATTAGGCACCATTGCTGTATTTATTGCTAGTTAAGGGTTAGATTCTGACCAATCTTTACATGGGTGCAGTTGCAGGGAGAGAGTACAAGTCATAATAATGATTCTCGCTTTTTGTGTGCCACTCATTTAAGGACCAGTCAGAACTGGAGTCACTGGGCTCCAGGGAGGTCAAGGCTGTAATGACGTTCTCCCAGCAAGGAGCATGATACCCAAAAGGCAGCAGAAAGGGAGAGGGAAAAGTAGGGAACAGTCCCATCCCCATCTCGCCCCACTTACATATTGACCAATGTACGGTCAAGTTCTTACAAACCGTTAATTTTATGTAGTTGGGCCTTCCTTCTGAAGTGTTCACATAAACAGAGCACTAAACTAACATGCTCCAGGAGTATGAAGGCAAGCACGTACTCTCCTTTGGTTTGCATTTCAAAGAAAACTGTGTGAACTTACCAATGTGAGGCTGGCAGCCATGGTACAGTGATTATTTTGTCTCAGCTGTGGGGGAAATTGACACTGTACCTCTTTGGTTTACACTGTTCTTCTGAACCAGGGATTGTCAACCTGGTGCTCGGGAGCACCAGAGTGTTCGGGAAGTGTGTGAAAGTGCTCCCCAAGCCAGCTGTCTGTAGTGTTCAGGTGTATTTTGAAACAGTCCTTCATCCATTGCTTACTCTGTGTCTGTTGGCTGGGGGGGACTGGATGAGGGCGAGCCGGTTGAAGCTGAATCCTGACAAGACAGAGATGGTGCTGGTGGGTAAGGCGGTAAGGAGTGGCATCCCCCATCATTGATGGAATTTGACACCCGACCCCCGACCCCCCGCTGGTCCCTCAGGTTCGGAGTCTGGGAGTTCTCCTTGATTCCCAGATTTGTCTCGATGCCCAGGTGGGGGCTGTGGTGAGGACAGCATTGCTTCAGTTATATCTGGTGCAGCACTTCTGCAGTATGTCTCAGACTCTGACCTGGCTATTTTCATCCATGCTTTCATCACCTCTAGACTGGACTATTGTAACGCACTGTATGTGGGGCTACCCATGGTGACGGTTTGGAAGCTTCCGCTGGTGCAGAATGCATTGGCCCGTCTCCTCACAGGGATGGGCCGCCATGAGCACGTTACACCAGTGCTCCGTTCTCTGCACTGGCTGCCTATAGTCTTCTGGGTCCAATTAAAGGTGTTGGTGCTTACTTATTAAGCCCTATACAGTCTAGGCCCTACCTACCTGCCTCAGTCCCTGGGTTCTGGATTGACCCCTGTGGTCAGCCAGGAGCACCTTTCTTGGAGTACCCCAGGGGGTGACTATGGAAAGGGCATTCTCGGTGGTCGCACCTAGGCTGTGGAACTCTTCTGGCAGAGGTCCAGGTGGCCTTGGACCTCTCTCCCTTTCAGCGACAATACAAGACCTGGCTGTTCCACCAGGCCTTTGGTGAGGGAGCTGAGTAAAGGGGGGGGGGGGTTGAAAGTTAGGGTTGTTGGGTTTTTGTATATTTTTGGTTTTACTTCCCTCAATTAGTATTAGCATTGTTTTATATGTATTTATTATATATATTGTATTTATATTATATAATTTTATTATTGTTTTAGCTGTTAGCTGCCTCTGGCAGGAGGGGTGGGATATAAATCTATCAATCAATCAATCAATCATTCAATTTTAAGTCAATGTGAGTTAGGCTATTTACTTCAATGAGTGGAGGATTACCCTTAATGTCCTGTTATTAGTAAGACAAACTATCCCTTTGTCTTTCAGCAGGGAATTTGTATAAATGCATATTTATGCAAGTCATTCAAGCAAATTATGCATTGCTCCCAAGTAGTCACTTACATCACTTCAGTGCTCGTGACTGGGAAAAGGCTGAGAATCCCAATCGGAACACTACCAATGTGGAGTAATTACTTTGATTTAATTAAATCAAAGTAATTACTCCACTTTGGTAGTGTTGAAATTAAATCAAATTTAATTAAATCAAAGTAGTTTCTTCAGTTTACCTCTGTTCAACAGAACATTGCCTAACATCCAAATCGCCTGCCTTAAGTTTGTTTGTTTGTTTGCAGAATCCAGTTCCCAATTACACACTACAGCACAGCTATCTTCACCCACATGCTCTTTGTGTACAGTGGTTAAACAATACCTAGTCCCACAGTCTAGGCACCCTGGGGTCTTACATGAGTTCCTGGTTCCCCATCTCAGGTTTCCCTTCCAGCAGACTAGAATCCCGCTTGGTCCCTGCTAGCCAGCTTTGTTTGTACAAGGCTACTACTAGCTCCAGTCTCAGCAGTCCTTGTAGCCTGGAGCCCTCTCCCTGGTGGTCTAGCTCTGGACCTTTTCACACAAGATGATGCCCGCCACACACATACATACACACCATGGCCACGCAGATCTGCTGTGTGGGCATGGGGGCGGGGGGTTGCCTGTGTGACTGCCGTGAACGATGGGTGGGGGTGCGTGCGCGCTCCAGCCATCGGTCCAATCACCAACGCACGGAGCAACTGGCAGCAAGAATAGCTGCTCCCCATGTGGAGGTGGGTGGGTGTCCATGTAACAACCATCCCCCCCACCGCAGCATCCACCCATTCCCACCACCACCACGATCCGTCTGAAAAGGGCCTCTGGTTGAACTTCAACTCAGACTTTTATATGGAGGCTCACCCCAGCTGGGTTGCAGTTTCCTGCCACACCCAGTGGAGGCCAGTCAACCCAATTGGCTCATGAAGCTCCTGGCTCCCTGTCAATGTGCCAACACTTGCAGCTCCCTGGAGGGCTTCTCAGGGGGTTACTAACCCAAACATATCCCAGCCCCCTTGGGCCAGGTCCTGCAAATATTTAGGGGCAACCATTATATCAGCAAAGCTAATCAGTTTCATGAAGAGGAAAATACAGCATTCAAACAGATGTAACAAGCTGTGATGGCAGTTCCATGGCATCCCTAATGCTGTACTGTGATAAAATGGTGCAATATAAATTGTAAAACTGCCTTCTCTAGAAGGTATTTTGCTGTTCTGAAGTTGGCCAACTTGCCATCCCAGCAAATTGAACCATGTACCTTTAAGGCCTGCTAGTTCTCCCCTGGTTTTTGTTTTAAAGCTGTCAGGGAATTATATTACCTGGAACAGCTGAACCTAATTAGTACCATAATCACAACAAATATTTAAAAGGTCTAGAAAGTTGTGAAGGGAAATTTGCTTTCCTCAGGGAGCTCCTTCGCCTTGCCTGCTCGGCAGAGCAAACATTGTGCCATAAATGACACACACTAGAGGAACTTCACAATTGTGTATTTTCATTATCATTCAGTGAGCTTGAGTAAAGGGAGCAGGGAAAGGGCAAGGAGTTTTGGTAAATATCAGGATTTCTCTGTCCCCACACCCCTCCCTCAGACTTCCTCAAACCATGGCTTGCTTCTAGTAACAAAACTAAACATCATTCATGGTTCTGAAACCTTTGATTTTAAGACATAGTTAAGGCAGATTCACATTTACTCCAAACTTTAACAGAACAGGAAATTGTGTTAAGGAATCTCTCTTATATACTTCTATTACAAAATACTTTCAAATACTATACTTTCATATCTTTCCAAGTTCAATTAACCAAAAATGAAACTTATTGTCACTTCAAATGGTAATTAATTTCAAATACACCTTTTACAAAACACCACATCTACATGGATTTACTTCCCTTCTGATTTATATCTATTTCAGTCAGGTTGTATTGATGAATTAACTCAAATTAAGATTCACCAAAACAAAAACTTTACAGTTTAAAAAAACCTTAAATGCACAACAGTTTTTAAAAGTAAAAACTTTCATCTTCGAAAACATCACAATATCATTTTGACTCTAGCTTAAACTCCAAAAAACATACAAAACTATTACAATTAAAAAAACATTCAACTCCATACATTGCAACAAGACAAATGCCAAAAAACATGGACATTATTTTAGAAATTGATGAATATTTAATATTTATCCTCATCAACATAAATCTAATATATGTACTTAATTCCTTACCATACATACTTTTATTCATTTGTATCAATTAAACTTTCACATTTTTTCATTATTAAACTTTAATTTATCATCATTTGACAATGAACATTTTTTTAAGAGTACATTAAGTCTGTTTCTACATAACTGCATTCTGTACAACAAATTCTATAACGTTCTCTACAGTCACATTGTTAAGTTCATTGTATGACGTGTATACAATTTTTATACATGTAAAGAATAAACGTATGTATGGTAAGGAATTAAGTACATATATTAGATTTATGTTGATGAGGATAAAAGATTAAATATTCGTCAAATTCTGAAATAATTTCCATGTTTTTTGGCGTTTAAGCTAGAGTCAAAATGACATATTGTGATGTTTTCGAAGATGAAAGTTTTTAGTTTTAAAAACTGTTGTGTATTTAAGGTTTTTTTAAACTGTAAAGTTTTTTGTTTTGGTGAATGTCAAGGTTTTTTGTGATATGATATAGGAGTACATTAATATATTAGTTGTTGCACAACTTTTAAGTGAGTTGTGGAATTATTTTAACAACTGAATAGCACTAGGGATGATAGGAAGAGGAGACAGCTCTGGGCTTATGGAGACAAGGTGACAGGTAGGTACAGGGGATGGGGGATCAATTTGGGGCAGTGG
>QEPC01003614.1:43021-61150 GCA_003113815.1 Sphenodon punctatus
AAGCACAAAATTTCCAGCATTGTGAACACACCTAACTTCCTAAGATCAAAACAGCCTAGGGGTGGGTGCACGGTGGTGGTGGGGAACAGCCTAGGGGTGGGATGCAGGGTGGGGGGGAACAGCCTAGGGGTGGGTTCAGGGTGGGGGTGGGGAATAGGCTCAGCCTAGGGGGAGGAGAAGGGGGGTGGAGGAGGTCAGGTACAGGGTGGGGGAGGGAGGGATCAGTCAGTCTTACCTGTTAGTCTGACTGCTCCTTCCTTCTCCTTCGGCGCCTGGCAGTCCTCCTAGGCGTAGGCAGGGGGAGTTTAGTTGTTTGTTTGTTTTTAAAACTTGCCCAAGTGTCCCCGCTCATGGAGCCAAAACGCACAGGCAATTAAGAAAAAAACAAAACCCAGTCCATCAGTTCCCACTGCCGTTGCCATTACCGCTTTCCCCTTCCCACCCACCCCCGCTCTGAGCAGCGAGCGGCAATGGCAGCGGGAGCAGCAGCAGGAACCGGTGCAGAGCTGAGACTTCTCTCAGGGACTGACTGAGGCAGGGAGGAAGCACGCATGTGCGCTTCCTCCCTTCTCAGTCCCCGGAGTCAAGCTATGCCATCAGGGCGGTCAGCGTGACTGCCCTGGCAAGATCTTCCATTGCACCCATTGAGCGCAATGGAAAGGCTTTGTCCCTCCCTCCACAGCATGTCCCATGCGTGCTGTGAATGGAGGAGTTCAGCCGCCCAAATCACGTTTTCCATAGGAAAACGCTTTGGGCGGCTGAGCAGCTGAGCCCTTTTTGTCCCTTCGGGGACCCACTCCCAGCATGGGTGGGTCCCCGAAGGGAGAAGAACACAGTGACAGCTACAGCAGCCTCTGCAGCAGCTCAGAGGCTGCTGTAGCTGTCATAAGTGGCAGCATTGTTTTTTTGTGGGTTTTTTTTTAAAGAAAAACAGTTTCGGTGCCGGTGGCCCCTGCAGTGCTTTGGGGAGGCACTGCCCCAAACTTCCTGCAGAGGGAGCTGCCGCTGGTTCAACTTAGGTGTTGCTTAGTGCTGCATGTAAGAAACAGTGAGCGAGAGAGATCAGGAGGGCTGGGAAAAGAGGGGGGAGATATGAAAATGCCTCCCTGGGCTGGCAGCTGGGAAGAAGTCGCTGCTGGATCTACTCTACTCTGTCCATTCCCCACTGAACAAGGACCAAGCGGATCTTCCGGAGAGAGATCGCCCACCAGGGGAAGGGGGGGTGGCCATCAGATTGCACTTGGCACATCAACAGCTGGGTCCATTGCTAGGTTATACAAAGAGGAGAGCGGCTTTGACACCAACTTGAAACCTTGTCAGTTTCATCAGCAAATCACGTTCCCAAGGAGCTTGGACTTTATTTTGGAATGATTCACCATCCCCCCATCACCCCCGTGAATCCGCTTCTCTCTTCTTTAAGAAACGTGGGCTCAGCACAAACCAGCCATCCCTCCGGGGCCCTTTAGATCAATAGCTGAAAGAGAAACCAAGCGCCAGTGCCTGTGCTCCTCGGGGGAGCCCCTACCCACCCCTCGAGCACTGACTCAAAGTTCCAGTGCATTTCAGGAGGGATGGATCATTTGTGGGCAGGCGGGGGGAAGCAGCAGCGCCTGAGCCTGTTTGCAAAGAGGAGCTTAACACACGCAAGTCCCATGTGTCATCTCCACCGGCGCATTCCGTCCTGTCCTGGGGAAGCGGGGCTGGCTGAGACACGCGATGCGAGCCCTGCACTCACCTCCTCACCTGTGCAGCAGCAACAAAGCCGGGGGTGGGGGAAGGGGGACGCTCCCTTGCCATCCAGGTGATTGAATATCAGGGGAAACAGCAGGCACAGCACCGGCCCATTCCCTCCGCTCGCTCGCTTGAGCCCAGCCAGTTAAAAGCAATGGCCTCAGGGTAAAAGCCAGGCACGGACTGGCTCCGCACCAATCCCACCCCCCCATCCATAATCCACCTGGGGCAGGCGGTTGCTGCTGCTGCCCTTGCCGGGCATTCCGATTCTTACCTTCTGGAGGCTGCTGCTGCTACATTATTCCCACTTGCTCCAGTGTCCAAGAGGAAGAGACGGTCTCACCCCCCAGGCCAGGTGTGCAATCCCCCCTCCGCTTCCCTCCTATCAACTGTGTGCACCCTGGAAAGAAAGAGTGCCCTAAGAAAAGATCATGTTCTCCTCTTGCAAAAACCTGGGCAACTATTCTGCAAAGAACCACCTTTCTTTTGAAAGATACATGATTCTGAAAGATACGTGAAAGATACCTGGCTTCTGAAAGATACGTGATTTTAAAAAGTAGATTTTAAACCCTACTATTAAAAATCACATATCTTTCAGAAGTCAGCTCCGTCACACACACTTTACACTCCAGTCAGTTTCATGTCAGTTACACAGCGCCCCACTTCCTGGCTCCGCTCCTCTGTCCTCTCCAGGAGCCAGGGAAGCGAGGCGCTGTGTAACTGACATGGAACTGGCTAGAGCTTAAATGAAAGTCTTTTTGACGGAGCTGCCTTCTCATAAAGTTGCGTGATTTTTAAAAGTAGAGTCACGTACCTTTCAGGTCAGCAGCTGCTCAACTAAGCATGTGCGACCCTGCAAAACCAAGTTGTATTTTTTGCCCTCAACTGAGCATGTGCAAGACTGCAGAACCAAACTGTATTTTTTGCCCTCAACTGAGCATGTGCAAGACTGCAGAACCAAACTGTATTTTTTGCCCTCAACTGAGCATGTGCGAGCCTGCAGAACCAAACTGTATTTTTTGCCCTCAACTGAGCATGTGCGAGCCTGCAGAGCCGAGCTGTGTTTAGCTGCTTCTCCATGTTAAGAATGGGGAGGGAACTAACATGTGTTTAACTCACCTTAATCTGGTCATGTGAACACACACACACATACACACACACACGATTGTGGGTGCAAAGGGTTTTAGTGTTCTTCTTCCCTTCCCCTGTGAAATTCAATAAAGTAAGACAGGGCTGTATTTTGAGCCCTGTCTCAGGTTATTGAATTTAATCGGGGAAAGGGGAAATAATGTTAAAAAACCCACGGCCACTATTGGGGGTTTCACGTGACCAGACTAATGTGAGCCTTTCTTAACGTAGGAAAGCAGCCTCAGAAGGACACCCTTTAAATGTTACTATCGTCTCTGAATGACATTATGATGTATGTTTCAGCTTCCCACATAGCTACCTTCCCCACTTCTATGACCTTCACCAATGGATATGCCTTTCATCGTATAAACACCTTAGTATATAGATGTGTAGTCTTCCAAGAAAAGTATGACAATTGAATAAAACATTATTTATCTCTCTATGCAGTGAAGGACACCCCTTAAATGTTCATAAATAAGGGTACATTGGTTGGAACGCCTGTATTAGTTGTAACACAACATCAACATTAAATGTACATCAACATTAAACATTAAATAACACAACATCAACATTAAATGTACATCAACATTAAATGACATTCATGATAGTTCTGTTTTTTACATGGTATTTTTGAATGACAGCATGTAGATTGCTGTTGTCTGAGGCAGACATTTGAACAGCACCACATAATGAGAACCAAATATGCATGCATGACATAACTTTTTTTCCATTGAATAGAATGACATCTTCTAGGTATGATAAATTTTGATCAAAAATACAAATTTTCTTCTAAGAACTACCAGCTGTTAGTATACAGCCTCCTTTAATTTTTGAATACATTAAAGTTAACATACACCTCTGAATAAAGGAGAAATGCCCTGCAATAGATGTGGTTAGAAACCCAGAAGTAAAGCGTCCCCAAACTCCAACGTAACAGTATAATTGGGATTCAATGAGAAAGTTGACTGGCGTTAACAAATAGAGCCACTATCGCGGCTGTATAATATGCTCCAGTGGTTTGATCTTTCCTACCAGGGGAGTAGCAAGGTTGTGGCAGGCCCAGCTCTGGGCTCCTGTCTGAACCAACAGTACTGCAGCTGATCTATCATTTTATGACCACAGAAACTAGTGAATCAGTGGACTTGGGCAGTCTCATTACAAGTTCTGGAGTTCATCAGTCTGCCCCTTCCAACCAGTAGGTGAACAGGCTCATCAATAGCTATTTTCAGCTATTAGAGGGGGCTCTTCATGCCCTGGCTTCTACAGAAGAACCATTAATGAAGTCAAGCAGTTGTATGGTTTGGAAGCTGAAGCTAGTGCAGAATGCAGTGGCCCACCTGCTTACCAGGGCAGCCCCTGCGGCCATCCAGGAGTGCCCTCCTGGAGATCCTGTGCTATCGGCGGGTCTGAACAGACCGAAGGCATTCTCGGCGGCTGCACTGTCGCTTTGGAATTCCCTCCCAATAGAGGTTCGCCTCAGTCCAGATCTCCTTGTCTTCTGATGAAAATAAGACTTGGCTCTTCCATCAGGTGTTTAGCAGGAGGGGTGGGACGGTTGGGTTAGTTCAATTGGGGGGGGGAGAGAAGAGGGGGATTGTTTTTTTGCAGAGACCTGTTTTTACATATGCTATTTATGTATGTTTTAAATTTATCGGTTTTTACTTTTTATGTTGTTGTCTTATTATTATTTATACTATGAAAGTTGTCCTGAGTCGCCATTGGTGAGAGGGGTGGGGTAGAAATATAATAAATAAATAAATAAATAAATAAATACTGTCTTCAGCCATAGACTCTGCAAGGAATAGACCAGAACAATTGTTTTGGGTTCTGTGCAGCCTGATGACTCTAGATTGCCTCAACCCATCTCCAATTTCTTCTATGCAGTGCTGTGAAGAGCTTGCAACATTCTTTGCAGAGATTGATGGACCCTGGTGGGGCTCTCTGGGACTCTCTGTAGGTAGAGAGCAGTGGGGTACCAAGGGATTCTATTCTCCTGATTGACTCTGACATGGTTACTGACCAGGAGATTCATTTGCTGTTAGGATCATTCAGGCCCACAACATGCGGTTTCAACTCGTACCTGTCCTGGCTGTTGAAGGTGAGCAATAAGGTGGTGGCACCTTTATTGACCAGCAGTGAGTGAAAACAGATGTAACAGCAGTATCCTGCATTGGCCTACTTTCACCTGGAACTCACCTCCACATGTGATCCATTGTCACCAGATGTTGGCACACATACGCCCCAGGTGGGCGGCTGACTGCTACAAGATGTGTCCTCCAGAAAACCTCCACAACATAACCCAGGCCAACATCTGATCACCCGGGCCAAGGCAGGCCTAGGTTAGACCTAGGACTGAAGTGGCAACTTCTTTTTCCACTCTGCTATTTCATTCCACCATTTCAGAATTGCCCACAACTTTCTGCAGCTTTTCCGCCAGTATTCTGCAAATTCTGCTGGCATTCCACTCATTTGGAAACTGTCTGAACAATCTCGGAAACTGCCAGAACAAGCTCGGAAACTGCCAGAACAAGCATTGTTCCACTACTTCGTAGTGCCGATGGAAATTGCGGAAGATCGAAACTGTCAGAACAAGCATTCGCAGCCAATGAAAATAGCAGAACGGCGGAAGCAGCAGAATGAACGTCTCTATCTCACCGTGCTGCTCATTGCAGAAGAGCTTTTTCCATCAGAAAAAGCTACTGCAGCAGCTTGTCATTTCAGCCCTAGTTAGGTCCCACTGAGCTCTGCTGCGTGATGAGGTCAGTGCTCAGGCCATTGCTCACACAGCCCCATCCAATAGCTGACTGGGGGACTGGAGGAGTGCACTCATCCGGCCTGCTGAACAGCTGATTAGCGCACTCCTCCAGCTCCTCTGCCCTGATCAGCTGTGGACATACCTGACCCACCAAACAACTGATGAGGGGGTGCTCCTGCCCCCCGCATCAGCCGCTTGGTGGTAGCTCTTTCTGGGACCCAATCCTGTGTGTCGCAACGGCCTAGGAGTCCTGTCCCTTGAGAACAGATCCTCGGGTGCCCCAAGGCATGGGAAAGACCTGTGTTGGCAGCCCATGCACCCAGATTAAGGGTAGAGGGCTGCTCACGTGAACAGCCCTCCCTTCCAAACCGGGCAGTGGCGACTGCAGTTGTTTGCCCTACAGTGGTTTCAGCACCTTGCCGCTGGAACATCTGTTTTCTCACCCATTGTTAACACCTCCTTTATGGAGGGAAGGGTGCCTGCCAGCCTTAAGCATGCAGAGGTTTGTCCACTTCTCAAGAAACCATCTCTTGATGCTGGAGTGCTTGCTAATTACCACCTGGTCTTCAACCTCCCTTTGGGAGGCCATGGAAGTACATCTGCAGCAACATTTGGACTCCAAAAACGTTTTGGGGCTATTCCATCAACCTCTTTCTCTTTCAGATGAGCGTAGATCAATTCCTGCATCTTAGACCTTACATATTTGTGGTAAGTGGCAGGAGAAAGAGGAGAGGCTGGAATGCGGGGGTCATGCCAAACAACAAAAGTGATAAGCTACTCAGATTGTTCACTTTTTCATCTATTATACTCCTGTAACATCCCTCCACTGAGGGATTTTATACATAACTGAGACATTTCTGAAAAGGCTTGTGACCAGGACAGAGAAGCAAATCTTACATAGCTGTTTTGCTCACTGACCAATAGCTCTTCAAAGCAGGCTTTCCTCCCTATGCAGGAAGAATAAGATTCCAAAATGTTCTACCGGAAGGAGACTTGTTAATACTTAGCAAACAATGGCAGGCCCAAAAGGAAAAGCTGGCTACTCTGACAAGGAAAACTATAAATGATGTTTGCCATCCCAGGATGATAAAAATTAAAATAGCTCAGAGGCTGAGCAAATATAGCTGGGGAGAAATAAATAGTACAAGAGACGAAATCAGCACAGTCAGCCCTGGAATTTCCAACATTACTCACTATGAGCCTAATCCAAGCCCCACTCAAGTGAGTGGAAAGATTGTCTCTGACTGAAATGACTGCTGAAGGAGGCCCCAAATTCAAGTTTAGGATTCTAATTTCAGAACCATTGCATTGAAAAACATGCCCCTATGCTCTTTATACCTCAGGAAGTAAATTTAGCCCTTGGTTACATTCACGTGATCTCAGTGAACCAGCTTCATAGCTTGGGTCTTGGGATATCAAGTTTTGCAGGGAAGTAAGAGTGATAAATCTTCTCCTTTCCCACCAGCCCTCTGCGCTCTCTGAACTTTATCTAGATGTGGGGTCAGCGCAACTGGCTTTTTGCCTCTCAACCCATGCAGTCCTTGCATGCAGCAGGTGCTAAAAACAGTTGAGCCAAGTAGCTCCGTTTTCCTCTGTCTCTCAAGAAGAGCTTAGCAAACGGTGAGGAAGCATTGTCAAATATTTGTTCCAGAAAAATATCATGAAATTAACTGAAAAAATAATTCAACCACCCTCACAAGCAAATCCACAAGGATATGCTGGGGAACCTTTTTATTTTTTTAAACCAAGGACCTGATCCAAAACCTGTTAAATGGATGAACATTTTTCCATTTACTATAATAGGCTTTGGAATGGGTCTCAGCTGGGGAATGGGGCACTGGAGAAGTCTGTATGCTGCCCAACTCCCTGTCTCTTGAGGCCTGCTCCTTCAGCTCTCACTGACTTCAGTGGGAGCTGAACCAGGAATAAGAGGACTGATTCCAAGTAATACCTTGGTTTCACTCACATCAGGGACTCTAAGAAGAGTGCCACAGAACAATCAGGTTTTTCTGCACAAACGCCCTTGGTCTCAATCCACCAAACTCATATCCACATCTATAAGGAGTCTTTCCATAGACTTCCCCGGAAGCAAAGATTTCTGTTATTTATTTATTTATTTATTTCATTATATTTCTACCCCGCACCTTCCTGCTCACAGATCAGTTATAGTCCAAAAAGCATTGGACCAAACTTCATCTTTAGTGATACTCCCCATTCTCCTTCCACAGAGCACTGTCAGGCGGGAAACCACCTAATTTCACCAGACTTGGGACGATAGGCGGTACACACGTGACCCCAGTAAGCAAATTGAGGGGAAAAAACTCAACCGAGAAAGTGTCGAGAACTGGGGGGTTTCTCGATTCTCGCTAAATAAAAATAAACCAAGAAGAAACCATGATTCTCAATGAAAATCCTAATATTCTACAAATGCATCTTTGATCAGCCTGTCATTGTTACCTAGTCATATAGTCTACATTATACCAAACTTTAAGTCACATTAACTTCCACCAGCAGACTAGGGTTTGTCTCTGGGTGTATGTACACTTCTGTGAGGGGAAAACCCTCAGCAACACAAGATTGCTATTAGGCCATTTTTAGACGAGCGCGCGATACGCTCACGCGTGGTTTCCAAAATCCCGCAAGGTGAGTCACGCGCATGGGAGGAGGAACGCGCATTCTTTTCCGGCCGCACTTTGACCACCTTGATCGCCAACCTGGTCAAATCGCGGCTGGAAAAGAATGCACATCTCCCTCCCCTGCGCGTGACTTGCGGCAGCGTCTCATCTAATCCCGTCTCACGGGATTTTGGAAACCACGCGCGGGTGCACCGCGCGCTCGTCTAAAAACGGCCTTAAGTCAGGTTGGTCAGGGAATGTGACCTCTGACCGTCAGGGACTGGGAGTGAATAGCAGGAAACAGATCGTTCCATTGTGCACTTCCCTGAAGCAACCAAAATTGTCACAGTTGGAGAAAGAACGTTGGGCTCAATGAACCATTGTTCTGACTCAGTAGGACACTTCTGTTCTTCTTACGTAAGATACCCACTACCTTGTTCCACTTAGGGGCTGAGAACTGGCGAATGCAGCCAACGAAGTGGATGAGGATGGTTTGAGAGATGGCACGGCCAAAGCATCCTGGAGATTAAGCCAAACAAGTGTTTAAAGCTGCTCTCCCACTAGGGCTGGGTCCTTCCTTATCTACAGTTGCTTCCACAGTTCTAGGATCTGTCTACAAAAAAAGCAAATTTGAATCTGGGCTTGGAGCAAAGATCGGCTTGTGTATGGATCTATTCATACTCATCCCTAATATGTATATGAATAAACAAAAGCCTGACTAGGCATACTTTCAACTCTGTAAACTTTATGGAAGTTGGCTATATTGTCTCTGCAATTATCCTTCTGCTCCCCTCATTAGAAACTAAGGGCTCCCTCTGCTGGATAATTTAATACATGCACACTTGGGGAATAGTTAAAAAAAAAAAAAGTCTGCATAGACTGGTTGATCAGGAAACTAACTGAGGTTTGGCAATTCAAGTCCTGTTTGAAGAAAGGGTTGGGGTTTTTGTCTGGTGTGGCAGAGCTAAGTGAATTAACCTTGTTTGCCTTTAAAATGGCATGAGGCCTGATTTAAACCATCCTCTGGGCAAGTGTGTGAAAGACCAGTTACACGGAAAGGAGATATGTTGTTTTTTTTAAAAGCCGGTAAGAAGAATGTTAACCATTTAAATGGTTAACTTAAAGAGTTTGGTCTAACTTGGCTCCACTCACAAACCCACACATGGGAGCTCTTGGCAAAAGCATATTGCACTAGTTATAGAATCATCTCATGGATTTAGAGATGGAAAAGGCCTATTAGGTTATCAAATCCATCCCCACCTGCCCGTGAAGGATTACTCCCTGTAGTCTATTCCTGAGTACTTTGTAGAGTTCAGTTTTAAATGATCCAAGTGATATGGTCTCCACCACTTCCTTGGGGAGGTTCTGGTACAGATACATTTTGTTTAACGTGATCGTTTAAATGGTTAACCCTTTTCTATCTTTATCCTTTTTTTTTGCCTCTTAATTTTATTTCCTCCTTCATTATTTGTGTGTCTAGTAAATTTTCAGGATCAGCCAGGCTGGTTTGCCAAGACGTGCATAGCGCTGAGGTATCTTCTGCCTACTACTTTCTACATGGACCACCGATATCAACCCTGGCATAGCACGGAGGCAGCTTATGCTACAGGGAGATGTCCTGCTGATAAGAAAACCATGATGCATCTCTTACAGAAGGTTTTTTCTTTAGGTCAAGGCAGAGGAACCTTCAGTCCCCTGGTCACTTCCAGCCTCATTGCCCTTTAAACCTTGTCCACTGCTGAGCAATGAGCAGAGAAGCGCCAGTGGACAAGCTCCAGGCCCATCCTATTCCAAGGCATCCAGAGTATAGGTATGGAGCATATATGGTAGGCAGACAGGCAGGGAGTAGACTGATGCTTTCTGCCGAACAAATTCTTGTGTGGTCGACTGGCCAATTTTTAAATGCCGCTGTGGCCACGAAGACAAAAATGGTTCTCCATCTCCACTTTTGGTAGTCCATTCACCGGCGCACAGTGAACAACACTAGACTAAGTGGCAATAGTTTAACGGCTTTCTAGCATGACTGTGTCTGAAGTTAAAACATTCAAAGTGGCTGCTGGCATAGTTTGGATGCAAAGCTATAACTGTCATTCATTGGGAACTATCTGGAAGCAGTTTTCCTCTATTGGAATAGTGTTCATTTCCGGTAGCTTCAGCAATCCATAGGGAAGAGTGAATCTCGGGAGGTTTCAGGGTTTACAAACCTCTCACACTGTCTCCAACAGTGGGGCACTTTGATTGCTTTCAAAAAGTGCACAAAAGGTTCACCGCAGAGTCATCCATTTCTGCTATTCACCTCAGGCCCCCAATAGTCAGAGGCGTCATTTCTTGGTCAATTTGGATAATTTCCATTTATGGACCTATCCATAAAGCAAAATCCATAAAGCAAAATTAATCCCAGGGTAAATACACAAAAGCCAATGGATTTACTCCAGGAATAGATTTGGCTATGTGCTCCCAACCCCCTTGATTCACTTGCTGCGATTGATTGACTGACTAAAAAGAAGCTAATGGTATATATTAGGGACAGAAGAGCATTCCCTGGATTCAAGCCAGTCAAGTCGGGGTCCCAGTAGGCAAAAGTCCCATCCCAGCAGAATGCAGTGATATCACAGAGCTACACGGAGGCAGACACGAATCAGGAAAAGGCAGGGAGTGTCTTGACCCTGCCCCTTTCCTAACAAAATCCCCATCCATATTGAGAGCCATGACATCACTGTACTCTGCAGGGATGGGGAGGTGCATCAGCAAAAGGGCAGGGGAGCATGATACCCACCTTTTCCTGACCTGGCCCTCCTACCCCCATGGAGCTCCATAAAAGGAGGGAAGAGTTAAGGCATTCCACACCCTTTCCCAAATGGCCTCTCCCACGTGGAACACTATGATGTCAAAGTGCTCCATGAAAGCAGGGCCACCCCATTTCATTGGGCTTGGGAGAGCCCATTGTATTGGGCCCAGGTTCAGGGTGGTCCTGACACGGCCATACCCAGGCAGGGCACTTCAAGAGACTTCTCACTAAAATACATAGATAATATAAAATAAAATAAAATACAGCAAGAGACTTCTCACCAAAGAAAAAAGAAAAAGAAAAAGAAAATAAAACCTTGTAGGAAAGAGGTTGTGAAAGACAGTGATGAGAGAAACAGCGTGTGGGGCAATACATGGCAACAAGTCACTGAAGAAGACATGGACGCATTACCAAATCCTCCTTCCATCAATACTGGCAAGAATAAGGTAAGCATCAACTCCATTCCCACTACAAAACTCCAGCCTACACAGACATCCAAAATCTACCAGGGCTAGCAATCATTTTTGTCAATTAATTAGTTTTCATTTTCTTGATTAATCAATGAACGTATCAATTTATGTTTATTTGCAGCAGTTTGGGGGGGGCGTATTTGCCGCACACTAACGGTAGCCGCCAAAAGCATCTTGCCCCGTACTGAAGAGCGCCAGAGCAAGGCGCGTGTGCCAGCTGGATTTGTCATGCTACAATGAGTAAGTGCTGCACCAAAAGGGGATGGCATTCAAATAAAGAGCTATAAAATTGATCTGGTAGTAAAGCATTAATTCGTTAATTAGAGCAATTAACTGATTAATTCTTTCAGCTTTAATATTTACTTTGACAGCCATTGTATACTTTGTTATACCGAAAAAAAATGTTTTATTGAAACCGAGAAACATCCATGGACGTGCCCATAGCAGAAGGCAAGAAGGCAGATTCCGACACACATCGAAGGACCCGATCCAAAAAGATCCAGCAAGCCAGGGAAGCTGCTAAACTAATTATTTCCATTTAGGATTTGTTCTAAATCAATTAGCTCCTCACCCCCACAAACTGGTCACTGATGCTCCTAGCGTCCTTTCATTTGGGGCTCCCTTCTCCCCTGTAACTAATCTAAGCACATGCACTTGCAACATTTAAACTTCATGACTGTATCCCTGTCTCTCCCTGCTCCCTTGTTCATCTTAAATTGCAAGCCATTCAGGGCAGCAACCTGTCCCCAGTTAATGATTGTTTAATGCCCGGTACATTCCTGGCACTATATAAATAATTGATAATGTTTTAATAAGTTTAGTTCAAACACTTTTAATGCTCATCAACAGCTAACAATTTCTGAGCTTCGCAGACTTAGAACACACACAAATACACAATTCCCTTCACGAACAGGCAGGTTTATTTTCTGACTTACGTGGGGGAATTTTGCTGCTTAATTCCCGCTGAAGTCATGCTGTAAATCTTTGAACAACATTGTGAAAACCACTATTACTTGCAATTCTATAACATCTTCCCTCCAGCATTTGCAAAGAGCTTAACCTTCACCCCGCTGTTGTGATTTGTGGGCTCCACTTCAATCGCCGGGGAAGCACTGGCACGGAGAAGCTAAGTGACTTGGCTAAACTGGAATAGAATCTAGATCTAACAATTCTTCTTACATATCCCATGCTGTATTAAGTGCCACAGGGAGCCCAAACATGTAGTTCAGTCACCAATTCAGCTGCCGACTCATTCTAGAGCCTTACAGCAAGTTGCTTTGGTTTCTCTCTTTATACCTCAGTTTCCTCAACAGTAAAGGAGGGGAAGCTGGAGGAGGGGATGGTGTTAATGCTTGCATAGGCATTACAAGATGAATTCAATAATATTTGTCAAGCATGGTGAGATCTTTAAATAAAATCCTATCTATCATTACAGTATAAGAGAAAAGGAAAGTGTCAAACAACAACCTTGTGTTTCGGGTGGTTGGTTGTTTTTTTTAAAGAAAAAAATATCCTACCAGGCAGTTTATTTTTAGAGAATGCTCGCACAGGAGGATCATGAAGTGCTCCAGAGAGAGAGACAGACGTAATGTGAATCCAAAGGGAAGGCTTAAGGTGAGAGAGTTGCAGTGAGGAAGTGAGTCAGGAGCTGAAATGGCAAAGAGAGGAGGGCAGGGTGGACACAGAGTAAGGAAAAGATTTGAAGTGCAAGTGAGAGCATGACACACACACACCCCCCAAACTGTAGGGAGAGTTGTCAGGAGTGGACTGAGCAAGGAGGCCAAGACCGCAGGAGCACAGCCTGCGGGTGGAGGAGGAAGAGGGGGATATGAGGTCAGAGAGGTAATGGAGGGTGGAGTGAATCCCTTGGGAGGTTTAAAATCCAAAAGTGTGATTTTAAATAACTCACAGAGCGCCAGAAACAGAAGCTACCCAGTGCAATCCAGATAACAGAGATGGAGCTCCAGGCTTTGACTCAGATTGCTTGATTCAGAGGGATTTACAACACCCTCCTTCATTTGACTATCTGTAGTCAAACTTTACACAAAGGGGAAAACACTGCAGAGTCATGCGAAGGGGACTGAACCTCAGCCATTTTGTTTTTTATTTATTTTATTTTAAAACATTTATAACCCGCCAATCCTGCCACAGGCAGTTCTGGACAGCGAACAACATTTCAAAATTATAACAATAAAACAATTTTAAAATAGTACCAAAAACGCGAGGCATACAAATATCCCCACGCACCCACCCACCCCCTTAACCCATTCCCCCCCCCCATCCTCCCCCCGATTTAATGCAGATTTTAAAATCCAGGGTTATTCAGAAACAGGGTTTTGCTTCGGTACATTTTCAGCTGTACAAAATCTTGTCCAGATCCATGGGCAGGTCCTAACTACCTCCAGAGGTCAGTTCGGAGCTTCTGACTAACTTTTGCAGATCATTTCCAAACAAGAGACCTTCAATGAAAAACCTAGGGACTGCAAGAAACGACATTTCAGTCGGTGGCACTCTTCTCTCCAAGTTAGTAGTCTAACCAAAGTTGTCCCAGCAAGGCTTTGATGGCACTGCCCAACTGGACATACTATCTGCTGTGAAAATCCACTTGTCAGCTCCAAAGGTGAACAGGCAAGTGGATTTTTAAATTCCTGTACATAATACCCACATTTGGAATATTTCTGACCCTAAGGCACTGGGGATTTTTACACACCCCTTAAAGTTCCAGATTTTTCAATCTTCTGGGTTTACAAGTCCACAAGTAAGTTCCGAGTGCATTTTCCTCTCACACACACACGGCCTTGAGGCAGTTCCTGGATGCATTCTTCACACAAACAGTGCCCTGAGGCGGCCTAAAGGAGCCGCAGCTGTAGATGTGACAGGCTGCCATGGAAACCAAGTGACCTCAGCTGCCTGGAGCAAAGCAGTTTACCAGGAGAACTTTTTACACACAAAAGTTTTGGGAGAAGTTCTATGCAGAAGTTCAAAGATCCAGATGTTTAAGATCTGGGTGAGTGATTTAGACACACAGTTCAGAATGTAACCGCAAACATGCAGGAGAAATGTGTGTGTAAAAACACCCACTGTTAGGGGGGAGTGGGCGGGGGGGGAGGACTTTAGTCCTGGTGTCCTCAACCAATTCACATTGTACTTTTCCTACCTGAATTATCTCAATGGGATAAAGTAGCTTTCTTTACTTTATGCTGCCCCTACCATAAAAATGGTTAAAGAGCTGCCACATTGTACAGAAGAGGCGGCAGTGGACAAAATGCTTCCTATCATGCATGTGATTTGTCATTTTGTAAAGCACCTTGAGGTTGTTAAAAGTATTATGTGCATCTACTATTAATAATTACAAAGTAGATTTGTTCAAGAAAAGGTACACAGTCAATACTGTTTACGCCTAAAAGGGGTCACCATCTTTCTGTCTTTCTTTCCCAGGGTATATGCCCCTCCTGGGCCAAGAGACCCCATGACGCGATGGGTGTTTTTAAATGAGACGCTTCCACGCATGCCATCCCCCCACCATCCACACATCCAACTGCTCATGCGATGGTAGCGCGTGGGGACGCGCACTCTCGACCCACGCAGCTGGAGCACTCCTGAAAAATCTGGAGTGCCCCGTGCAGGCCAGGGTGGCCACCTCTGTGGAGAAGGCAGCCCTGTTGAGAGCTGCTCATCTGAAGCACTCCCCAAGCATGTTGCGTGCATTGGCGCCTCTCAGCTGTGCCCCTCAGAAGCCATGAACACCACCACCACCCCGCGGCACCCATTTAAAGACACCCAGAGTTCTGAATCGTTGGACCTCTGCTTCCATGTTCAATTAATCTGGTCAACAGGTTTTAAGGACAGGGATTCTCAGCCTGGTACTCGGGAACACCGGAATACTCGGACAATGTGTGAAAGTGTACCCCAAGCCAGTGGTCAGTAGTGCTCAGGAGCACTCCGAAATAATCCGCCATCCGTTAAAGTCAATGTGAGCTGGGATTAATTGATTATCTCAATTTCCATTGAATTGAATTAAATTGAACTGTAGCAGGAGGACTTAATCTATGCATATTTATGCAAATGATTTGTGTAAATTATGAAGTGCTCCCAAATAGTCACTTGCGTCACTCATGACTGGGAAAAGGTTGAGAAACCCTGTTTTAGGGCTTAACCACACATCCACTGGCAATGTAATTCTTTCCATTGATTTCACTATATATTGGATCATACATTTGAATACAAAGTTTATAGATGTTTTACTGTGTTAAGTCATGGGGAGCTCAGCATTTCAGAATCTGGCCCTTAAATGACCTTAAATTCGGCCTTTGCAAACTTGGCACTGAAAATACAAAATGTACCATGACTATGTCTCTTGGATCAACTTGGCTTGTGGCAGAACTGCTCCAAGGATAACTATTACGAACTGCTATAAAGATATATCAATCAGCTGAGAAAAATCTTCTCTGTGGAAATGGCTAGTATGTCAGAAGGCAGGAAAAGCGACACACTTTTTCAATGAAGCCTTGCTGGCTAGCGAGCTCAAGAATGCACAAAGCAGTAGAGTTGCTTGGATTGGGAGTGTAAGTGTAATTTCCCCCCCACTCTTTTGAGGACAAAGAAATGTAACAGCTATTCTTCCCGTCAACACTGCACACGGTGACCCCAGCTAAGAGACAACAGCCCAGATACAATCTCTGGAAATCCTGAAGTGACTGATGAATGGCGGAGGAGCTCTGAACTACTAAATAAAGTACTTTGTGTTTTCTTTAGCGAGTAAAGAAAATACTTTTAGCATTTTACTGTGACTTTTGGGGTCAAGGAGATTCTTGAATCCAAATACAACAAACCTGGAGGCAGATACTGCCAAGAGTCTGATGGTTAGACTAGGAGCTCTGGTTCAGGCTCAGAGACTGAGAAGAAAGCTTATTGATGATAGACTGAATTTGTGCTATGCTTGGATCTTGAGAGACTGGGGTCTACTGTGTGTCTCTTTCCTATAAGCAGCCCTGAACGCATTTGAATGTACATAAGCAAACATTGACTAGAGAAGCTGATAGTAGCTCACAGCACCAGGAGACTGGACGCAATTGAGGCCACTTTCAGACATCCCACCCACCCCCGTGCCTATTGGATGCATCCCTGCGCGTCTCTGCTGGCAAAACCTTGGGGGTGGGCATGTCTTTCAGACCAGCCGATCCCCACGCATATTATGGCTGTACATTCCCCCCCCCCCGCAGGCAGAATATGTCTGAAAGTGGCCTTAGAATAGTTTGGGAGTCTTTGGGTAAGGCCACACAAGAAATTATAACACATTGGACCACCTACCCCACACTAGCTTGTGATGCAGGTGTCCGTCAGTCCAGCACGTCCAGATATTCGTCCGCTTCCGTTCGAGGGCGGGCAGGCGGCTGCTATGCGACATGTCCACCAGAGAAGGCTGGTGATGCATTACAGGCTACTGTTGCCCCCAGGCCAACGTTGGGTAATGGGCTGCCCCTCGTCCAGCCTGTCCTGTGCAGCCCGGCTGCACGGCGAGGTCTGCCAGCACCACAGAGCGACAGATGTAGTTCGCTATTGCTGTACGTCCACATCACGGCAGGGGGTGGGATAGTGGACATGCCAGAGGGTGGGTGGGGAGGGGACCTGTCCATGTGGACAGCACCTCAGCCCACCCTGGGCATGGCGGGACTTGTGACGGCAGCCCACCCATCCCATTTCCTGCTGGGAGAGGGGTTTTTTTTTGGGGGGGGAGATCATTTGGACTGTTCTTCCTGCCTGCCAAAGGGTGGCGACTGCGTTCACCCTCCCCAGGCCAGGTGGAGGATCTGGCTGGCCCTGTTTTGTGTGGCTTTACCCATGTTTCTAATGCTGCTTTAATTTTAATCCCTCTTCATTACACCACACACTGAGTTCATCTGGAACTTCACAACAGCAGCATGGCTAGATTTACTTACTCCGAAAACACAGCTCCCTTCCACTAAGCTGTTAACAGTATAGAGACTATGACGCAGTCTAGCAGGGATTTTTTTCCACCCAACAATGGGCCCTGGTAACATATTCCAAGATTTTAAAAACAAAGGTTTTAAATTAATAGTTAAGGCGAATTAATTTTTTTTAATATTCCCCAATCTAATCTCATCACCATCATTTAAGCCTATACTTTCAACTTATTACTTCACCGCATCACATCACTATTTTTCACCCTCTGTATATTTATTTTATTTATTTATTTTTAAGCATTTTTTTAGCCGCCCCCTCATGCCTATGGCATCTCAGGGTGGTTTACAACAATACAATCATAATAAAATTCATTAAAACAATATTTAAAACCATAATCAAATAAATTAAAACAATCCCATCCAACCCCCACCCACCCCCCATATCCCCAACTACCCAACCCTCCCCTCCTCCCCTCCAAAGGCCTGGGAGAACAGCCAGGTCTTGCAGGTTCAATGAATGCCAGCAGACCTGGGGTCACATGGGCTTCCTCCGGGAGGGAGTTCCAAAGTCACGGCCCAGCCACCGAGAATGCCCTCTCCATTGTAGCCCCCCATCTCATCCGGGGGACCTCCAAGAAGGTGCCCCCAGTGGACCGAAGGGATCGCTCTGAGGCACAGAGGGTGAGGCAGTCCCCGAGATATGAGGGGCCCAGACCGT